>JANAVB010041816.1:434389-824389 GCA_029216955.1 Iris pallida | reverse complement strand
GTGCACATGGGTGTGCCATGTGGGGTTATTTTTCTAATGAAAAAAAAGGCTAAATCAACAATAAAAGCATTCATGCTTTTTGCTCTTGGAAAATTTATTTCCATGGGAGCAAAGCCCCGTAGGGGCTTAGCGACTCGGACTCGGACTCGGGCTCGGCCTCATGAGGCGTAATGTGGCATTTTGTTGGCGTACTTTGCACTTAGCACGTCAACATCGTCGCTAGGCGCATAGTGCGCTTAAGTTGCGCTCGTTGCGTGCGTAGAGTGTGCAGCGTACGCAGTGTGCGTATAGTGCGTAGTGTGCGCAGGTTGCGTAAAATGACTGTGTGCGTAAAGTGCAAATCACGCTGGTTACGCGAGTGGCACAACTTGCGGCAGAACGTGTCATTGTATGTTCTGAGCGGTTGCTCCATGTTCGGGGTGGTTATTACCACGTCCCTAACATTGTGCTAACCGGGCAGTTGTTGCAGGGGCCTATATAAGGTCTCCTCATTCTCTCTCACAGTTAGGAACTAATACACAAGTAGTAGACAGAAAGTTTACAAGTGCTTAGAAGCTGTGAGAGAGAAGAGAGGTATTGTACCAGCGTTGAGTTTTGCACGGGAGTTCGTGTTCATCCGAGAAGTCAGAAGAGCAAGAGTGTTCCAAGTTCTCCGACGAACTTGCTGGTTCCTGGAAGCTATTCGTGTGGGACGAATAAAGCTTTGAGCAACGCTGATCATTCACCCCAGCAGGAGTTTTTCCATCTTTCGTCTGTCACCTTCTTCTTTTATCAGAATTCTATTAGCGCACCTTCGGTAAAGTGTATGCGTTGGTAGAAATCTGTGCACCTTCTGTGAAGTGTTGCAATCGTTTATCAGAATTCTATTAGCGCACCTTCGGTGAAGCGTATGCGTTGTTAGAAATCTGTGCACCTTCTGTGAAGTATTGCATTAGTGGAATTTCTGTTACGTATCTTCTGTGAAGTGTTACGTAATAACGATTGTTTTTACAATTGTTACAAATTCTCAGTTTTCCATCGAAAAAATTGTGCCCTGGCACTAACAATCTCAAAGCTTTAAGATTGTTACGATGAAAAACGTTAATGTTTCACTCTTCAATTCTGACTTTTATAAGTTAGAAAAATTTGATGGAGAACATTACCAAGTCTGGAAGAGGAAGGTATATCTCACCCTTCAACTCAAAAACGTAGATCACGTGCTTCTGGAGGAAGAACCTACTGTTCCAGATGTTGGGTCTGCTGCCGCAATCACCGCGGCTACTAAACTTCAAGCAAAATGGAGAAGGGAAAATAGTATTTACAGGCTGCTTATCCTGAATGCTATGGAAGATTCCCTTGCAGAATCCTATTCTAAAAAGACTATCGCTAGAGACATATGAGAGTCTCTAGAAAAACTCTACGAAGAAGACAAGAACCGCAGTAAAATCTTTGTGGTAGAAAGATATCACAAGTGGTTCTTTGAGGACGAAAAGTCTACGCTGCCGCAGGTAAAGGAGTTCCTGAAACTGCGACAGAAGCTGGAAGACGAGGCGATGCCCCTCTCCGACAAGTTTGTTGTTGGAGGAATTGTCTCAAAGCTCTCCGCTGGGTGGAGCAAGTTCTATACAAACATGCATAGAAAGAAGCTGGAGATCACCCTTGAAGATCTCCTGCAGGAAATCTGTAGTGCTCCGCTCCCGTTGGGGCGAAGCACTATGTAATAGGTTCGTGCCAAGTCAGACATGGTCGGGAACATAGATGGCTAGTCTGACTCGGCGACGAGTTTGGTATACAAAAACTATGGCATCAATAAAATCGATTTGGACGAGTGATATGAGTACCGTTCCAACTAATGGATCGACTACTGTTAGAATAAGTCCTAGATGCGGTAGGCGGCGTCTTGGCGAAGGAACTCTAAAGAGAGCGATGCAACCCGTCTGCCGTTGGTTTTATTGGTTTTCTTGGCTTTCTGAACGAATTGTTGCGTGGATTTGATAGTGTGCTTTCGCGTCGATTTCTGAATGCGTCTTTGGGAATTTCGAAGGTAGGATTGAAGAAAGGGTTCTAATTCGATGCTCGTGCCATTGCAGGAGTTCGTGTAACTGACGCTTGACCGCCGCAAAGCGTTCTCCTACTCTCGGCGCAATCTCCTTAGGTGGGTGGTTCTTCGGCCCCTTCTTTTCTTCTCCTTCCCGCCAACTAAATTCTTAAAGTTCAACGTTCAAATCGATGATGCTAACGGGATGTATGCTTGCCACTAAGATCAAGAGCTCGGGATAATATATCAACCTAGAGAAGTTAACTCTGAATCGATAGGTCCACACTAAGTAGAGTAAAGATAAAGTTCTAAGAAAGAGATAGAATATATTTCATGCCATGCAAAACACAACAATGAAAATCTTGGTTGCGGTACATCATGCCTCGGAGAATTTGGTGCCTACGGGATGCTAAATCAGAACGTACGGTTTCAGGGAAAAGGACCCTTGCACGAGTAGGAATAATTATGTGATTTGATAATGGTTACGCTATGCAATTTACTTCATACATATTAAACTGTTCATACATTCGCATGGTCAAGGACGACTTGTGCACAAGGTGAGCTTTTCTCGAGACGGTACCCCGGGGCCCTGGGACCGAATCGGCCTAGGAGGAAATTATGGAAATCGTGCTTCGGCGCGAGGCATTGCGAGACCTCCAGTTAGGCTCGCTACCTGGACTGGAGGGCGCATCGCAAGGCTACGTAATCGTCCTTCATGGTGTCGATATCACCAATGACCGCATATAGGATAGATTGCATGCTCACCTATTGTCTTGTGCAGGTGGTAAGTATCATGTATATTTTGTGCAGGAAAGGAGCACGGCCGTGGTAAGAATGCCTTTAAATTGGTTATGTGTTATCGTTTAAAATGTGCCTTCGATATGAACTGTAATTCATATAGTTCTAAATAGAAAGATCACTTCGTATGCTAGAATCCTTAATAAGCAGTGTCGGTTTAGACGAGTGGGTTCGTCCCATCCACTAGCAAGTGTGCTAACCTGTAATACCCAGATCTCGTATTACGTATTTGGAATACGTATACGTAATTTAACCCATATTGCATGTCTTCCTGCTTGATTTATTCTAGTATTTCATTGATTGGTTTATTCTTGGGTTGGTTCGGCTTGGCTTGGTTTGCTTTGGTTCATCATGAACCAAGGGTGAACCCTCCTACCTACCACCACCACTCATATTTATTACCCCTTCTCATTTCTCTCTCTTCATTACTCTTCTTCTTCTTCTTCCATTACTTCTTCAACCACTAGGAGGGAGAGAGAGAGCTTAGGCAAGTGCAAACTTGCTTCATGATGGATCTCAAGTTTTATTGTTCCATTCTCTTCCTTACTTGATTCTAAGATACTTTAGAACTTGGCATTTTCCATTTTGATGGTTATATTTTTGTAGATCTAAGTTTTAAGTTCCTTCTTGTTTAGTTTTCTTGGTTTTGAACTCTAAAAACTTGGTATTTCCAAAAACTAATGGTTCTATGTTGTAGAGAATTCAATTTCCTTCAGTTTTGGCTTTTGTTTCGCTTGATTTCGACTCCGGATGAGTAAGTTATGGCCATTACAAGTTTTCGGAACTTTCATGGCTGAACTTGCTGTTTGGGGACGATGAACCCCATGCGCCGGGAACCTCATGCGCCCGGGAGGCCATGTGCCGGGAGGCCATGCGCCGTGAAGTCCCGGCAACGTATTCCTTAACTCCGAGCGTGTCATGTGCGTAGGTTCCCTACGCGCATGTACTGAAGACGCAACGTGAGTTTCTCATGCACCGATTCGTGCAGGAATCTCATGCGCCGATTCGTGCAGGAATCTCATGCGCCGATTCGTGCAGGAATCTCATGCGCCGATTCGTGCAAGAATCTCATGCGCCGATTCGTGCAGGAATCTCATGCACCGATTGTGCAGGAATCTCATGCGCCGATTCGTACAGGAATCTCATGCACCGATTCGTGCAGAAATCTCATGTGCAGGAATCTCATGCGCCGGAATTGCTCTATTTCGCTGTTTTTGCCTGTTTAAGTTGTTTTGTAGCTAGAATCTTAAAAAAACTCAAAACATGAAAGTTGCAGATCTTTTCCTTGGCTTCAAAAATATGTCACTAGTTATTTTTATGCAAGTTTCTCTCATTCATGATAATGTAAGGATAGAACACGATAGTGGCCTGTTAAGGCGCACTCTTGACAAGTACCAAGTGGACATGACATGACCTGATAGTGGCCCGCCGTGGCGCACTCCTGACAAGTATACCTGACATGATATACCTCGGATTGCTGTTACGACGGCTAACCTGACATGACATGACTTGATAAGTATAAATAACCTGGACACCGTGGACGATTGTGCTTGTGCAATAAACCAGTCTTGTCTTGCATCATGCTTAGGATGGGACCCCTGAGTACCACGGTCTGGAGTACCTACTGAAATGGACTAAGGCTAATAACTAGATTAATACAGTAGTCATGAAGAGATTTCCCAGCTACAGGCAATCCCGTTACCTGGGCGCGCTTGGGATCTGTAGCCTGCCGTCGAGTAGGACACATTTCCAGCACACTGTCATGTGTTGCACCCTTATTGTACTAATATTTGCCTGGATAACCTGGATGGTCTGCAGGGCTTGTGGCTGTGGAATATCTCATTGCATCTTGCTAGTAACTAGGCCTGTGATAACCCTAGTTAGTTAAAGTATCAAGCCATACTTATTGCTTGGCCGTGAATGATTGAATGGAGTCTAACCCTGTCTATTCTTGCCTCGATCCTGTACAAGATTGTTACATGACATGATTACTTGTGCTTGCTTTTTAACAATAAAGATCAGGGGACCAGTTCTGTTCAGGCGAAGGGTTACAACCCCGGTCCTTGTTTGGTTTACGGATTGTAACCTGGCTCCCGGAGCAGTTCTGTGTTCTCTCTTCGTTTATTGTCTTATTGTACCCCATGACATGCTCGACATGCTTTACCTTACTTCGAGATCGTGATTATTTACACTGGCCTTATTGATAAATGGTGGGGATACCAAGTTCCGTTCAGATGAAGAGTTACAACCCCGGTCCTTGTTTGGTTTATGGGTTGTAACTTGGTTATCTGAATAGTCCCATGGTTATCACATCGTATATCACCGGTCATGCCTTTCCTTAATTAATGTCTTTTATTATGTCATTATATTATTGTGCTAATTGCTGGTTTTAGTTCCTAAGTGAAGCCTCCTTTGTGGCACTTGCTCTTCTGGGATCTGACCCAGCTGGTTTTGTATGGCCAGATATCGGAGCAGCTCCAGAGGATCTACCAGTTTTCCTGCCAGATGGTGACCACTAGAAGGAATCCTGGCAACGAGTGGGTTATTTTTGGCTCTCCCACTTTATTGTAAAATTATTCTTTTAAGGCATTTAGCCGGCGGGCACGTGTTAGCTCGTATTGCACCTTTATTTGCTGTCTGCCTACGGGCTGTAACATGATTGGCAACCTAGGGTTGATCATGTATGACCAAACTCTTGCTAGTCCTCACATTTTGTAACGACTAGCTTCATGATCAGCTGAATATGTAATATTTGGGACGCCTTACTATTGTATATTTGGTGATCTTATATCTTGTAACATTTACTTACTTGTTTGTGATTGAGACACTAGGCTTGTTCATAACCTTAAGAGACTGTTGGCTTGTAGATAAACCCTCATATATCTAGGCAGCCGTGACCGTATAGTGGAGTGGATCCCATTTCATTATACGCAGCTGGCTATGTCTGCCCCCGCTCTCCAGTATTCTGGTTCTGGGGCGTGACATAATTTTAGTGGTGGCCCATGCAGGTCTTGTAAATCAAGATATGTGAGGGTTTACCGAATAGATGTCTCAATCAGTATTCGCCCTTGATCTCTGCTCGTTTCTTTTAAATCCCTGAGAATCTTGACCTGATCACATGCTTGTATCGTTGATCTGTCCTGGTCCTTCCTTATTGTTCCCTATGTCGTCTTCTTCAGCGACATTGTTCATGGACCTGCCGATCAGCAAGGCGGATCACCTCCCATGGACCAGTAGCAACCAGAAGATCAGGCCCAGCACTCAGGAGCAGCCTCCCGAGTCGTACCCACTGGAGGAGAGTCGCCAGTTCAGCCAGTCCAGCCTGCAGAGCCTGATGATGGCACTTTGGTGGGTCTCATCAGATCATTGTTAGCTTCCTAGGATCGTAGAGGTGATGCATTGCACCAGGCAGTGGAAGATGCTTTGAACAGAGGTGGTCGTCATGGGAACAGTGCAGCGAACAGTTTCAAGCGCCTGAACCCTCCGTTCTTCGATGGCAGTGAAGATGCTATTGCTGCTGACGCGTGGCTCCAGGATACCGAAGTGATTCTAGAGGCAGCCAGGACCCCAGAAGACGAGAAGGTGGCCGTGGTGCGCCTGCAGTTACTGGATCTTGCCCGCAGCTAGTGGGCAGCGCAGGCCGTTGGATTATTGGCACCCATTGCTTGGGCAGTATTCAGAGAGAGATTCCAGACGAAGTACTTCGATGCGGTGGCTCGGTACGATCTACAGACCAAGTTCACCAATTTGAAGCAGATGGACAGGACGGTCGACGAATATGCGGCCGAGTTTTCCAGGCTTAGTCGGTTTGCTCCCACTTTGGTGGCAACCGAGTTTGATAGAGCCCAGCGGTTCCAGCAGGGGCTCCATCTCGAGATTTGGTTGGCAGTGGAACAGTTTGAGCATCAGACTTTCGATGCAGTACTGAGGGCAACTAGGAGGCACGAGTATACCTCCCACAGGATTGTGGACAGGACCGGAGGTCGGAAGCGATCTCACGGCCAGATGACCCAGTCCACAGCACCAGCTCCCGCAGTCAGGGCCTTGACAATTGGAACTCCGAGGCAGGCGGCCTCAGTGACGTCAGTCACGTCCCCTCAGCAACAGAAGCAGAAGCAGTCTTCCGCAATGGGCTGCACTCATTGTGGGAAGCCAGGACACGTTGTTTCAGAGTGTCGCAGAGCACAGGGATTATGCTTAGCTTGTGGAGCACCGGACCACAAGATAGGGTCCTGTCCGAATAGAGTAGGTTCCTCCTCATCGGCCCAGACTAGTCCCTCGGTAAAGGGACCAGCCCCAGTCCAGCAGCAGCAGTAGTATCCATTGCCGAGGCCATTATCGCCTCAGGCCCAAGTGTTTCAGCAGCAGTACCAGCCTCCGAGGCCATTGCCGCCTCAGGCCCTAGCCTTCCAGCTACAGAGACCCCAACAGTATGCCATGGTCCAAGCTCAGATTCAGAACCGGCAGAGAGGTTCCTAGCAGGATATCTTCCCTCTTTCTCGTGCCTTCGATTTTCTTGCTTACATACATGATTGCATGATTGATTGCTTAGTATAGCTTGCCTGAGATTAGTATAGCTTGTTCTTGTCCCTCTAGCCTCTTAATTAAATTCCGAGGACGGAATTCTTTTAAGGTGGGTAGAGTTGTAATACCCAGATCTCGTATTACGTATTTGGAATACGTATACGTAATTTAACCCATATTGTATGTCTTCCTGCTTGATTTATTCTAGTATTTCATTGATTGGTTTATTCTTGGGTTGGTTCGGCTTGGCTTGGTTTGCTTTGGTTCATCATGAACCAAGGGTGAACCCTCCTACCTACCACCACCACTCATATTTATTACCCCTTCTCCTTTCTCTCTCTTCATTACTCTTCTTCTTCTTCTTCCATTACTTCTTCAACCACCAGGAGGGAGAGAGAGAGAGCTTAGGCAAGTGCAAACTTGCTTCATGATGGATCTCAAGTTTTATTGTTCTATTCTCTTCCTTACTTGATTCTAAGATACTTTAGAACTTGGCATTTTCCATTTTGATGGTTATATTTTTGTAGATCTAAGTTTTAAGTTCCTTCTTGTTTAGTTTTCTTGGTTTTGAACTGTAAAAACTTGGTATTTCCAAAAACTAATGGTTCTATGTTGTAGAGAATTCAATTTCCTTCAGTTTTGGCTTTTGTTTCGCTTGATTTCGACTCCGGATGAGTAAGTTATGGCCATTACAAGTTTTCGGAACTTTCATGGCTGAACTTGTTGTTTGGGGACGATAAACCCCATGCGCCGGGAACCTCATACGCCCGGGAGGCCATGCGCCGGGAGGCCATGCGCCGTGAAGTCCCGGCAACACATTCCTTAACTCCGAGCATGTCATGCACGTAGGTTCCCTACGCGCATGTACTGAAGACGCAACGTGAGTTTCTCATGCGCCGATTCGTGCAGGAATCTCATGCGCCGATTCGTGCAAGAATCTCATGCGCCGATTCGTGCAGGAATCTCATGCGCCGATTCGTGCAGGAATCTCATGCGCTGATTCGTACAGAAATCTCATGCGCCGATTCGTGCAGGAATCTCATGCGCCGATTCGTGCAGGAATCTCATGCGCCGATTCGTACAGGAATCTCATGCACCGATTGTGCAGGAATCTCATGTGCCGATTGTGCAGGAATCTCATGCACCGATTCGTGCAGGAATCTCATGCGCCGATTCGTGCAGGAATCTCATGTGCAGGAATCTCATGCGCCGGAATTGCTCTATTTCGCTGTTTTTGCCTATTTAAGTTGTTTTGTAGCTAGAATCTTAAAAAAACTCAAAACATGAAAGTTGCAGATCTTTTCCTTGGCTTCAAAAATATGTCACTAGTTATTTTTATGCAAGTTTCTCTCATTCATGATAATGTAAGGATAGAACACGATAGTGGCCTGTTAAGGCGCACTCTTGACAAGTACCAAGTGGACATGACATGACCTGATAGTGGTCCGCCGTGGCGCACTCCTGACAAGTATACCTGACATGATATACCTCAGATTGCGGTTGCGACGGCTAACCTGACATGACATGACTTGATAAGTATAAACAACCTGGACACCGTGGACGATTGTGCTTGTGCAATAAACCAGTCTTGTCTTGCATCATGCTTAGGATGGGACCCCTGAGTACCACGGTCAGGAGTACCTACTGAAATGGACTAAGGCTAATAACTAGATTAACACAGTAGTCATGAAGAGATTTCCCAGCTACAGGCAATCCCGTTACCTGGGCGCGCTTGGGATCTGTAGCCTGCCGTCGAGTAGGGCACATTTCCAGCACACTGTCATGTGTTGCACCCTTATTGTACTAATATTTGCCTGGATAACCTGGATGGTCTGCAGGGCTTGTGGCTGTGGAATATCTCATTGCATCTTGCTAGTAACTAGGCCTGTGATAACCCTAGTTAGTTAAAGTATCAAGCCGTACTTATTGCTTGGCTGTGAATGATTGAATGGAGTCTAACCCTGTCTATTCTTGCCTCGATCCTGTACAAGATTGTTCATGACATGATTACTTGTGCTTGCTTTTTAACAATAAAGATCAGGGGACCAGTTCTGTTCAGGCGAAGGATTACAACCCCGGTCCTTGTTTGGTTTACGGGTTGTAACCTGGCTCCCGGAGCAGTTCTGTGTTCTCTCTTCATTTATTGTCTTGTTGTACCCTATGACATGCTCGACATGCTTTACCTTACTTCGAGATCGTGATTATTTACATTGGCCTTATTGATAAATGGTGGGGATACCAAGTTTCGTTCAGATGAAGAGTTACAACCTCGGTCCTTGTTTGGTTTACGGGTTGTAACTTGGTTATCTGAATAGTTCCATGGTTATCACATCGTATATCACCGGTCATGCCTTTCCTTAATTAATGTCTTTTATTATGTTATTATATTCTTGTGCTAATTGCTGGTTTTAGTTCCTAAGTGAAGCCTCCTTTGTGGCACTTGCTCTTCTGGGATCTGACCCAGCTGGTTTTGTATGGCCAGATATCGGAGCAGCTCCAGAGGATCTACCGGTTTTCCTGCCAGATGGTGACCACTAGAAGGAATCCTGACAACGAGTGGGTTATTTTTGGCTCTTCCACTTTATTGTAAAATTATTCTTTTGAGGCATTTAGCCGGCGGGCACGTGTTAGCTCGTATTGCACCTTTATTTGCTGTCTGTCTACGGGCTGTAACATGATTGGCAACCTAGGGTTGATCATGTATGACCAAACTCTTGCTAGTCCTCACATTTTGTAACGACTAGCTTCATGATCAGCTGAATATGTAATATTTAGGACGCCTTACTATTGTATATTTGGTGATCTTATATCTTGTAACATTTACTTACTTGTTTGTGATTGAGACACTAGGCTTGTTCATAACCTTAAGAGACTGTTGGCTTGTAGATAAACCCTCATATATCTAGACAGCCGTGACCGTATAGTGGAGTCGATCCCATTTCATTATACGCAGCTGGCTATGTCTGCCCCCGCTCTCCAGTATTCTGGTTCTGGGGCGTAACATAACCCCCAACTCCCCAGGTAACGAGCGCGCTACGGGAGCTCGAGACTAGACCTGAAGCTGAAGAATGGGAGACGGCACAAAGCTCTCCTATTTTGAAGTATTTTGAAGCCCAACTCAGATCGAAGGCTTTGTTCAAATGTATAAAGGGGCGTGAATGTATGGAACGACAAGGATTATTTCAGGGCAAGCTTTTCGAGAGTTTTTCTTTTGTGTTTCAAGATGTAGCCGCAATGGCATATGTAATATAAAAATGACCTTGCACATACTTTGCAAGCTTATGAATGAAAAGCTAAATTTCTTCCTATGCTATGTCTTCAACTCTCTGCACTGTTTAATTTCAACACGTCGAGTCAAAAGGAATTTCCAATTGCACATCCTTGCCTTGTGCAAGTCCATTAAAGACTTGCACGACATCACGTCCCGACCCGTGGGGATCGATTTATATCGAGTCAAGGCGATGGCGACCGATTCGGCGAGTCGGGGCGTGACAAGTTGGTATCAGAGCACGGTTCACACCTCGGACCTTTCAAAATATTTTCTTTTAGATGCCGTTGTGATTTTTCAAAAACTATGCTTTTCGACATATGTGACCGAAATAATCGTTCCATACATATAAGCCCGTAGATATTTTGAGAATACTAACGGGTTTGTTCAATTTTGTAGGAATGACGGAAAGACTGGGTGTCCCTGCTGTCAACGCCACATTGATTAGCACGGATAGCACCGAAGGCGCAACACCTAGCGACTCTGCCATGGAGCGACTACTACGTCTCATGGAACTCCAACAACGCCAGTCAGAGATGCAGCAACGACAGCTGCAAGAACAGATCCAGGCCCAAGTCAGCGCCCAACAAAAGCAAATGGAGGCCCTGACCCGGATCGTAAGCACCATAGCGATCCAACAGAACTCGACGATCGTCATGTCAGAGGAAGAAGTGCAACCCGTAAAGACAAAACAAGTGTCTTCCTCCTCCCTGCTAAAGATGACCAAGTTCAAAAAGATGAACCCGCCTGAATTCAACGGTCGAGCAGAGCCTGACGAAGTCATGGGATGGCTAGTGAAGATCGAGGGCCTGTTCAATCTCCTCAGCATCAAGGGGTCCAAGAGAGTCGGGTGCGCAGCGTTGCAGCTCAACTTGAGGGCCTACGACTGGTGGGAGGCGAAGAAACAGGAACTCCAAGAGACCAACCCCAACGCCAAGATCTCGTGGAAGACGTTCAAACTGGCCTTCCTCGAGCAATACATCTCTCATGCCCTTCGTCGACAAAAGGAAGAGAAATTCATGTCCTTGAAGCAAGAAAACTTGTCCGTTGAAGACTACGATGCGAAGTTCACAAAACTTGCGAAGTTTGCCGGGGCCTTTCTGCCGAACACGGAGGCGTGGTACGAGCGCTTCCAGCAAGGCCTGAATGATGATTTGCGTCGGGACGTCATGAACCAGAGATGCCAGACGTACATGGAATCATACAACGCCGCCCTTGATAGTGAGCGGATCTTCGGTCGAGCGTCGCAGAAGGACGGATCAAGCGTCCGCAACAACTTCAACAAGCGTCCTCACGACGCGGGAGGATCTGGTACGCCAAAGCGCCAGAACACGTCCGAGTATCGGGGGCCTCACCCAGGCGTACGGTGCCATCGCTGCGGCAAAATGGGACATCTGGCGGTCGATTGCCGAGGGGGATGCTTCAAGTGTGGCCAACTAGGTCACAAAGCAGTAGATTGTCTTATGGGGAGGGCGAACCAACATCCACCAAGGGACGTCCAGAGCCAGAACCAGAACAGGGCGCCTCCCGTCCATGGCACAAACGTGGTGCCCGTGAACCCACAAAATCGCCAAGGGGCACAAGACCGAGTCTACGCACTGACTCGAGACGAAGCTTTTGCGTTCGATACTGTCGTGACAGGTATACTACTCTATAAAAATATGCCTGCTAGAGTATTGTTCGATTCGGGTGCTACATATAGTTTCATATCTGCCGACTTTGTAAAAGAGAATGAACTACCTATGCAACTTTTAGATATAAATCTTAGCGTTAGCACTCCATCGGAAGTAGATATGTCTGCCACTCAAATTTGTAGGGATGGTTACATATGCATCGGAGGGAGGAATCTATCCTTGGAAGTTATCGTCCTCGACGTCAAGGAGTACGATATAATCCTCGGCATAGATTGGTTGGGGGCATGCCACGCAACGATCGAGTGCGCGGAGAAGAGAGTTGTGTTCCGCCTTTCGGGCGAAACCGAGTTCTCCTATTCGTGCGGAGCAGCATCAAAGTCGGCAATGATGATATCGGCTATTTCGGCAAGGCGTATGTTGCATTCCGGGTGCAGCGGGTACCTAGCATCAGTTAGAGACACGAGAACGGAGATTGCAAGCACGGTCCAGACTGAAGTCGTGGCAGAATTTCCTAATGTGTTTCCAGACAAGTTGCCAGGGATGTCGTCGGGCCGAGAGATAGAATTCAGCATCGATACCTTTCCGGACACCCGACCGATATCCAAAGCACCTAATCGAATGGTGTCGGCAGAGCTGAAGGAACTGAAAGCACAACTACAAGAGTTGCTAGATCGCGGATATATTCGCCCTAGCGTCTCTCCGTGGGGTGCTCCAGTGTTGTTTGTAAGGAAGAAGGATGGGTCGATGCGGCTGTGTATCGACTATCGAGAACTTAACAAAGCCACGGTGCTGAACAAGTACCCGTTGCCGAGGATAGACGATTTGTTTGACCAATTGCAAGGGGCGACGGTATTTTCCAAGATTGATCTTTGCTCAGGCTACCATCAGTTAAAGATCAAGTCCGAGGACGTGCCGAAGTCCGCCTTCCGAACTCGATATGGTCACTACGAATTTCTAGTCATGCCCTTCGGCTTGACCAACGCTCCTGTCGCGTTCATGGATCTAATGAACCGGGTGTTCCGACCGTTCATAGACAAATTTGTCGTCGTATTCATCGATGACATTCTCATATATTCGAAGAGCAAGGACGAGCACGTGGAACACTTGAAGACGGTGCTACAGACTCTGTGTGAGCACCAACTTTATGCCAAGCTAAGCAAGTACGAGTTTTGGATGAGCAGCGTGACGTTCCTTGGGCACGTTGTCTCAGCTAAAGGCGTCACGGTGGACCCAAGAAAGATTGAAGCAATAGTCGAATGGAAGCGGCCTACCTCAGCAGGCGACATCCGAAGTTTCTACTACCGTAGATTCGTGAAAGATTTTGCCAAAATTGCGTCGTCTCTGACTCGTCTCACCCAGAAGGGAGTCGCATTCGAGTGGAACGACGCCTGCGAATCGAGCTTCCAAGAGTTGAAGAAATGGCTCATCTCAGCGCCGATCCTTGCACTTCCGGACGGGCCAGAAAGATTTCAAATATTTAGCGATGCATCGCGGACGGGTTTGGGATGCGTGCTTATGCAAAGGGATAAGGTGATTTCGTTTGCTTCGAGAAAATTGAAGCAACACGAGAAGAATTATCCTACGCATGATCTGGAGTTAGCGACCATTGTGTTCGCGCTGAAGCTATGGCGGCACTATCTTTATGGCGTAGCTTGCAGCATCTATACGGACCATAAGAGCCTCAAGTACATCTTCACTCAACGGGACCTGAACTTACGACAGCGACGTTGGCTCGAACTTATTAAAGACTACGATCTGACTATCGAGTACACGCCAGGTAAGGAAAACGTCGTAGCAGACGCTCTGAGTAGAATGTTCACTGGGTGCTTGTCTATCAACCATAACATACAGCGAGACTTGGCAGAGATGGGTATCGAACTCCGAATCCATTACCGTGGAGCACGATTGGCTCAATTGCACCTTGAATCGAGCTTGCACAACAAAATAAAGACCGCACAGGAGGACAACCCATTCCTGAAGAAGATACGCGAGCTGATTTCGACGGAAAAGGCGACCGACTTTGCGGTGGACGAGGGCGGAATGACGCGGATGAAGGGGAGGATATGCGTGCCGGACCATGCTGAACTTAAAAAGGAGATTCTGACGGAGGCCCATTATGGGAAGTACACATTGCACCCCGGGAGTACCAAAATGTATAAGGACCTGCGCATGACCTTTTGGTGGCACGGCATGAAGAAAGACGTAGCAACGTTTGTGTCACAGTGCATGGCTTGTCAAGGGGTGAAGGCCGAGCATCAAAGACCAGGCGGGGAGCTACAGAACCTCGACATTCCAGTATGGAAGTGGAACGACATCTCTATGGATTTCATCGTGGGCCTTCCGAAGACGTCGCAGGAGAATGATGCGATTTGGGTCATTGTCGATCGTTTGACCAAATCCTCTTATTTTATCGCTATTAAAGCATCATGGAGTGTCGATCGGTTAGCTCAGATTTATCTCGACGAGATCGTCAGACTGTACGGGGTACCTGCCACAATTATTTCGGACAGAGACGGGCGATTCTTATCACGTTTCTGGATGAGTCTACAGGCGATGCTGGGCACTACGTTGAACCTTAGCTCCGCGTACCACCCACAAACCGATGGCCAGACAGAAAGAGTGAATCAGATCCTGGAGGATATGCTACGTCTGTGCGCGATAGATTTGAAGACTAGTTGGGACACGCACTTGTCGCTCGCGGAATTCGCATACAACAACAGTTATCAATCGAGCATCCAAATGGCTCCCTACGAGGCACTTTACGGAAGGAAGTGCCGATCTCCGATTTGTTGGGACGAAGTCGGGGAGCGACAGGTGCTCGGGCCAGAACTAGTCGAACAAGCCATCGAGAAGGTCCGCATGATTCGAGATAGGCTCCGTATTGCTCAGAGTCGACAAAAGAGTTATGCAGATACTCGTCGACGACCGTTAGAGTTCTTGATTGGGAACCATGTGTTTCTGAAGGTGACGCCGATGCGGGGCGTCATGCGATTCGGGGTAAAAGTCAAGCTGAGTCCGAGATTCGTAGGGCCCTTCGAGATCCTCGAAAGAGTGGCGACCGTTGCTTACCGGATCGCGCTACCACCTGTCCTGGCCGAAGTGCACGACGTCTTCCATGTCTCCCAACTTCGGAAGTAAGTGCATGACCCAAGTCATGTGGTTAGTTTCGATCAGTTGGAGCTACGCGCCGATCTATCATACTCAGAGGAGCCCGTATAAATTTTGGACCGTAAAGAAAAGATCCTGCGGAGCCGATCGATGTCCTTGGTTCGCGTACTCTGGCGCAACCATTCCGTTGAGGAATCGACGTGGGAACTAGAGGCGGAGATGAAGGAGAAGTACCCTTCACTTTTTGTCGACGAAGGTCAGACCCTTGTTCTTAAGTTTCGAAACGAAACTTTTTCTTAGTGGTATATTATGTAGTGCCCCACTCCCGTTAGGGCGAAGCACTATGTAATAGGCTCGTGCCAAGTCAGACATGGTCGAAAACATAGATGGCTAGTCTGACTCGACGACGAGTTTGGTATACAAAAACCATGGCATCAATAAAATCAATTTGGACGAGTGATATGAGTACCGTTCCAACTAATGGATCGACTACTGTTGGAATAAGTCCTAGATGCGGTAGGCGACGTCTTGGCGAAGGAACTCTAAAGAGAGCGACGCAACCCGTCTGCCGTTAGTTTTATTGGTTTTCTTGGCTTTCTGAACGAATTGTTGCGTAGATTTGATAGTGTCCTTTCGCGTCGATTTCTGAATGCGTCTTTGGGAATTTCGAAGGAAGGATTGAAGAAAGGGTTCTAATTCGATGCTTGTGCCATTGCAGGAGTTCGTGTAACTGACGCTTGACCATCGCGAAGCGTTCTCCTACTCTCGGCGCAATCTCCTTAGGTGGGTGGTTCTTCGGCCCCTTCTTTTCTACTCCTTCCCGCCAACTAAATTCTTAAAGTTCAACGTTCAAATCGATGATGCTAACGGGATGTATGCTTGCCACTAAGATCAAGAGCTCGGGATAATATATCAACCTAGAGAAGTTAACTCTGAATCGATAGGTCCACACTAAGTAGAGTAAAGATAAAGTTCTAAGAAAGAGATAGAATATATTTCATGCCATGCAAAACACAACAATGAAAATCTTGGTTGCGGTACATCATGCCTCGGAGAATTTGGTGCCTACGGGATGCTAAATCAGAACGTACGGTTTCGGGGAAAAGGACCCTTGCACGAGTAGGAATGATTATGTGATTTGATAATGGTTACGCTATGCAATTTACTTCATACATATTAAACTGTTCATACATTCGCATGGTCAAGGACGACTTGTGCACAAGGTAAGCTTTCCTCGAGACGGTACCCGGGGCCCTGGGACCGAATCGGCCTAGGAGGAAATTATGGAAATCGTGCTTCGGCACGAGGCATTGCGAGACCTCCAGTTAGGCTCGCTACCTGGACTGGAGGGTGCGTCGCAAGGCTACGTAATCGTCCTTCATGGTATCGATATCACCAATGACCGCATATAGGATAGATTGCATGCTCACCTATTGTCTTGTGCAGGTGGCAAGTATTATGTATATTTTGTGCAGGAAAGGAGCACGGCCGTGGTAAGAATGCCTTTAAATTGGTTATATGTTATCGTTTAAAATGTGCCTTCGATATGAACTGCAATTCATATAGTTCTAAATAGAAAGATCACTTCGTATGCTAGAATCCTTAATAAGCAGTGTCGGTTTAGACGAGTGGGTTCGTCCCATCCACTAGCAAGTGTGCTAACCCCCAACTTTCCAGGTAACGAGCGCGCTGCGGGAGCTCGAGACTAGACCTGAAGCTGAAGAACGGGAGGCGGCACGAAGCTCTCCTATTTTGAAGTAGTTTGAAGCCCAACTCAGATCGAAGGCTTTGTTCAAATGTATAAAGGGGCGTGAATGTATGGAACGACAAGGATTATTTCAGGGCAAGCTTGTCGAGAGTTTTTCTTTTGTGTTTCAAGATGTAGCCGCAACGGCATATATAATGTAAAAATGACCTTGCACATACTTTGCAAGCTTATGAATGAAAAGCTAAATTTCTTCCTATGCTATGTCTTCAACTCTCTGCACTGTTTAATTTCAACGCGTCGAGTCAAAATAAATTTCTAATTGCACATCCTTGCCTTGTGCAAGTCTATTAAAGACTTGCACGGCATCACGTTCCGACCCATGGGGATCGATTTATATCGAGTCAAGGTGATAGCGACCGATTCGACGAGTCGGGGCGTGACAAAATCTATGTTGAGGACCAGATGCGGGCTCAACTGAAGGTGAACGCACTGTCCAAGCAATTGGCTAACGCCAATATGGTTCATACCAAGGAACCAAAGGGAAAGCAGGCGGCTTCCCACAGCAAGAAGAAGGACCCTGACAATCTAAAAGTCAAGGGAACTTCTTTCAAGAAAAAGAAGCCAAAGTCTCAAATGCCTTGCTTCAAGTGTGGCAAGAAGGGCCACTTTAAGAATGAGTACAAAGCAAAAGCCAAGCAATTGGAGCAAGGAGAGCCTAGTAAGGTAACTATGATCACTGATATTGTTGCTATGATTGTGCAGGTTGATGCGGTAGAACTGATGCTGACTGGTGGGTAGACACTGGAGCCACCTGCCATGTTTGCTCCAGCAAGGAGTGGTTTACCACCTACACTCCTACTTCTGATGTGGTTATGGTGGCGAACCAGGCACAAGCTGAAGTGCTCGGGATCGGGATGGTGGTGTTGAAGCTGACTTCGGGGAAGTCTCTAACGCTTCAAGGCGTGAAGTACGTACCTGCTATCGCCAAGAACCTGATCTCAGGAGGCTTACTCTACAACGCAGGCCTCAGGATGGACATCAATGTTGGCCAGATGGTGATGTCTATCAGGGAAACATATTTCGGAAAAGCTTTTTATACCGAAGGAATGTTCAAAATTCAGTAAATCAGTCCAATATAATTAATGTAATTAATGAAGTCACTCTTTCTGTTTATACTCTTGAGTTATGGCATAATAGGCTAGGACATGTTCATTGTAAACGAATAAACAGAATGTCTAGTCTAGGACTTATCTCCAAATGTGGGGGTAAGATAGAGGAATGTGAAGTTTGTGCTCAAACTAAAATCACAAGGAAACCCTTTCCATGGGTTAATCGAAGTACAGATCTTCTGGAGTTAGTACACTCAGATATCTGTAACTTCAAACAGTTCTCTACAAAGGCCGGGATAAAGTATTTCATAACCTTCATCGATGACTTCTCAAAGTATGCGTTCGTCTACTTGCTGAAGGCTAAAGACGAAGCATTCGAGAAGTTCAAGGAGTTCAGAGCCGAAGCTGAGCGGCAGACTGGACAACAATTCAAAAGAATAAGAAGTGATCGAGGTGGGGAGTACAGGTCTCATGAATTCGCATCGTTCTATAAAGAACATGGAATTATCAATGAGACTACGACTCCGTACTCTCCTCAATCAAACGGAGTAGCAGAGAGGAAGAACAGAACGTTAACAGAAATGATTAACTCAATGTTGTTGACTGCTGGCCTTCCTAAGTGCTACTGGGGTGAAGCTGCATTGACGGCCACTTTTATTCTAAATAGAGTACCTCATGCAACTTCAGACGTTACTCCTCATGAACTCTGGTTTAAGTTCAGACCTAACTTGAATTTCATTCGAGTGTGGGGGTGTCTGGCATATGTCAAGCTTTCAGATCTGAAGATTCAGAAGCTTGGGACAAGGACTACAAAGACGATCTTTTGGGTTATGTCGAGAAGAGTGATGCTCGGAGATTTCTTGATATTGAGTCAAATCATATCATTAAATCTCGTGACGTAGAATATTTTGAAGACAAATTTGTAAGGTACAAAAATATTGTACTTGCGGATGTACCGGAGAACAATGAGGGTGCGCAGCAAACTGAAGTCTTCAATGAAGATGTGGTCCAAAAAGATGTTGTTGAAACAACGATTAAACCAGAACAAGCTGAGCCGTCAGCTAAGCGTGTGAGGAGGCCGAAGGACTTCGGAAGTGACTTTGTTACCTATCATGTGGAAGCAGATCCGCTTACCTATGATGAGGCGATGAAGACCAGAGATACTATTTTCTTGTGAGACCCGTCTCACTGTATCGATATTTTATACGGATACGTATTTTAATTTGAGCCGTATTTCGTATTTATTGATTTGCGTGATATTTTAAAATTTTTCGAAGAGTTGGATTTTCATGACTTGGTTTAACTTGGATTTGGTTTTATTTGGTTCGGTTCCACTTTGACTTGGTTTGGTTTAGTTTGGTTTCTCATGAGATGAGGTGTATGGTTAAGATTAAAGTGGAGAGGAATGAATGGTGGAGATCACTTGAGCTTGTTATATAAGCCATTTTTTCTCTCTCCCTCCTCATTCACCCTCATTCATTTCTTTTCCACCAAACCCTAGCCATTAGAGAGAGGCAAGTACACCTTGCCGAATGTTGGACTATTTCAATTTCGTTTGTTCCATTCTCTTCCTTGTTACATTCTAAGCATGTTTAGAACTTGGAGTTTTCGGTTTTACCGAGTGGATTGTTGTAGATCTAACTTTGAAGCAAATTCGGTTTTATGGGTTTTGATCTGTTAAACTTGTATATTCTTGTTGTTCGATGGTTCCATATCCTAGAGAATTTTATTTCACTCAAATTTGATCTACGGGAGTCTGGATTTGGGTTCTTATTATACTTAGGTGGAGCAAGGAGGCCATGGTACTTTTCCATGGACATCTTCTCTGTGGGAAGCCATTATTTGCATTTCTTGAGCTGCATGCTTGCTTGCATTTTTGGAGCCGCATGCATGTATTTGGCGGCATATAATAGTAGACTGCAATGTTAGTTGGCCGCATGCAACTTCTTAGCAGCATGCCGCATGCAACTTCTTAGCTTGTATTAATATTTGCATGGTAATTTAGTTGGCCGCATAAGCAACAATTTGCTTGGCCAGTAAAGCAAATTGCTTGCTTGCTTAAAATGGCACAACAACATTTTTCCTTAAGCCAGCCGCATAAGCCTTAGGCCAGCCGCATAAGCATTCTAGAAAGCATTAAAGAATGCATTTAATGCACTGTTCATGCAATCCCTTAAATCAGCCGCATGGCATTCAAAGAATGCATGTAATGCATTCTTTAATGCATTTTTATGCATTGATTAATACATTTCCTTTCCTAATGCATTTCTTTAATGTTTTAATACATTTCCTTTCCTAACAGCATTCCTTAATGCATGGTTAATGCATTACTTTAATGCATTATTAATGAATTACTTTAATACATTTTTTTGTTGTTGTTTTCTTTAATAAATGAGCCGCATGTAGCCATTCCCTGAGGAACCGCATGGACTTTTTTTTAATGAGCCGCATGCATTATTTGATGGCCGCATAGGCCATCAGCACACATGCTGGCCGCATGGCCTTTAGATATTTTTGCATGGCCATAAATTCTTGGCCGCATGCATATGGCTTTAGCCATTTTAGTTGGCCGCATGGCCCCTTCCACTGGCTTGGCTTATTATATACATGTAATCATTGCTTCACGTGGATCATAAATTAAATGGTTTACGTGAACCTTTTCTTACTGCATTAATTGTTGGGTCCCATTTGGCCTCTGTACTCGAGTGGCCACATGGCCCCAGTACTTGAGTGGTCACGTGTCCTTTTCTTTTGCTTGAGTGGAAGCTTGCATTTATTGCGGGTTCCTCTCTCATTGTCTTTTCTGGTTGCATGAATATTTTTTGCTGGCCGCATGGCCCCTTCAGTTATTTTCTGGCCGCATAAGCTTTGGCTGGCCGCATGGGTGGCTCTTCCACTCTCTTTGGCCGTATGTATGTTCTCCCACTTTTGTGCCGCATGGGGTCCACTTTGATTGTTTAAATGCTTTATTTACCTGAATTGTGGTCAGAATTTCTTCCCACTCCCAACATGAAAGTTGTAGAGTTTTTCCTTGGCTTCAAGAATATATATATATATATATATATATATATATATATATATATATATATATAATATTAATTAACTGTACAAGTTTCTTTTATTTTGATATAGAACTCCTGATTGTACTGCACATTTTATATTCTTGGCCTAAATTGCGACGACCCCACTTACTAGCTTGCTATTTCTTTAATGAATAAAATTGCTTGACACGATGGTGACCTGTCATGGTGCACTCTAACCTGTAACCAGTAACCAGAAACAAGTAACATGACATGATAGTGACCCGTGGTGGTGCACTCTTGACATGATAATTCTTGATAGTGGCCCGCCGTGGCGCACTCTTGACATGATAAACCTGACACGATATATCTCGAATGCTGTTGCGACGGCTAGCTTGACATGACAAGTATAAATAACCTGGACACCGTGGGCGATTGTGCTTGTACAAATGAACCCGTCTTGTCTTGCATCATGTCTAGGATAGGGACCCCTGAGTACCACGGTCAGGGGTACCTACTGAAACTGACTAAGGCTAATAACTAGAATAATCCAGTAGTCATGAAGAGATTTCCCCAGCTACAGGCAATTCCGTTATCTGGGCACGCTAGTGGATTTGTAGCCTGCCGACGAGTAGGGCACATTTCCAGCACACTGTCATGTGTTGTACCCTTCATGAACAAGATATTCGATCTGGATAACCTGGATGGTCTGCAGGGCTTGTGGCTGTGGAACATCTCACTGCATCTTGCTAGTAACTAGGCCTGTGATAACCCTAGTTAGTTAAAGTATCAAGCCGTACTTATTGCTTGGCCGTGAATGTTGGATGGAGTTCAATCTGTCTAGTCTTGTCTTGATCTTGTACATGATTGCTACATGTCCTGATTTCTTATTTTATCTTGCCGATAAATGGTGGGAGAAACCAAGTTCTGTTCAGACGAAGGGTTACAAGCCCGGTCCTTGTTTGGTTTACGGGTTATAACCTGGTTATCTGAATAGTCCCATGGTTATCCCATCGTATATCACCTTTCCAGTCTAAGTCTTGTCTAGATCCAGTTCCTAATTATTCCAGGATGATGGTGGCAATGATTGTCACTCTAATGTTGTGAAACCCGTGAAATTTTAGACTGCATTTTAATTTTTTATGTGCTAGAATATTATCTAAATTGTAAATTTATGAAAAGTATTTTAAAAAAAAATATATATATAGTTCACATGGATTTTTTGTATGTCAACCAGACCCGAATCCGCTTCGAACCCGATTGGAGACTAAAATTATTTTTATATATTGAAATAGGATTTTAAAATGTTAATCATATTTTTAAAAGGAAATTATTGTTATAGTCCATATTTTAATTGCCTTATAATTTCCTAGCCAAAGCTTTTAATTATTTTTAGCCTGGCCTCAAACCCAAGCCAAACCATTTTTCCTAACTCATTATTCTTAAGGCCCAATAGTCCCAAACCCATTAAGGATTTATTAAGCCATTTCTTATATCAAGTCCAGCCCATTCTTTTAGGCCTTAAGCCTTAAGTTTTATTTGAGCTTTAGCTCTAAAGCTTGCTGGAAACATTCATTGTTCTAATTAAATGGGTTTCCATTCTTTTGCTTCTGTGGAGGAACCGAAGCTTCTTCGGCTTCATCTTCTCCAAACCGATCGGCCCTTCCTCTTCCCTGGCCACCGGAGTTAATGTTGGAGAGACCTTTCTCCTCCCTCAAATGGTAACTTCCCCTCTCACTCCTCCTATAAAACCCCTTCACTCCACCCTTCTTCCCATCATTCCATTCTTTTCCCAAATTCCACTCAAATTCCTAGATCAACCCGACGTTTCCGGCGAGATCGACCCCGGCCGAGCACTCTCCGGCGAACCCTAGCCCGATCCGACACCGGCGCCCGACCTCCGACCCCCGGGCCGCACCCGACCGGCGCCGCTCCCCGCGCGGCCCTCCGCCGCCGCTGACGCCGACGCTCGCCCCGGCCAGGCCGCCCGCACGTCCCCGTGCGTGTTCTGTCGCCCGATCGCGAAGCTTCCCTTCGCTGTTCCGTCCGCTTCCCGGTGCGGACCCGTTTCCGTTCCGCTTCGGTTTCGGTACACTCTGACCCGATAAATTCTTTTACTGTCTATGATGAATTGGTCCAACCCAATTCCAGTAGGAATTCGGGATTTCGGCTCGGTTCCGTTCCGTTTTCGGTTTCGTATTTTTCGTCTATTTTGGAAGTTATGTTCTGTGGATTTTTTAGGAAAAATATATGCTGTGGTTATATTCTGTGGAGTTTTCCGATACTGCGGGATTTCCGTTTCATTCTCGGGTTTCCGGGAAAATTTCGGGAATAATTCTGGGAATAGTTTTTATATATAAAATTTGGTTTCTGTCTTTGGATTGGGTTCTCTGGAATGTGGGTTTGGAAAATAATGGTTCTGTATATATTTTCGGGTTGGGAATATTTTTGCAGGAAAACCGGAACATTTTCCCAGTTTTTGGTTTGACCGAAAACAGGAGGAATACTGCCGAAATTTTTGGGAAGTTTAATAAAATGATTTTTTTAAAATGATTTTCGGATTAAATATTATTTTAATAATATTTTTGGGCGACGACCTTAATGGTCAATGGGCCCCAGCGAAATGCAAACGCACCGGTACGACCGGACGTTGAGGCAGAGTAGCTGAACATGACGACTGGACCAGAGTCTGAGACTCATATATTTTATATAATTTAAATTGGCAATTGTTAGTTTTATTATTTAATTATAGGTAATTTTCAAGACTAACAAGTTTCTTCTTATTTCAATTTGTGTAATATTAAGATGTAAGGGCATAAGCCCAGTTATTTGTCATGCTGTGAAGATGTAATAAATTAGGAAATAATTTTATTATTTTTCTTCTGGTTGTGGTAGTGTAGTATAGATGTTAGAATAACTCTAGATAATATATATATTATCGATAAGTTATGATTTTCTCACTATTTAAATTTTATGTACAAAATACAAGTTTTAACCAAATTAAGTGATAATTACAAGTTTTCTGAAAATACCAGAATAAAAGAATGAAATTTCTAAATTCAAACTCTTAAATGCTTTGACGTTGTGTTAGTTAGCTAATCTATCAAAACTAACTAGGAAAGACAACTAGACATTTTATGTTTGTTTCTGAGACGAGTTTCCCAGAAATGTAGGAGTACAAGGAAGAGAGTAATTTACCGAATACCGAAGTGCAAAACCTTGACAACCGGAAGTTTAAGGCAAGTACATTTTATGTAGATTTTACAATTATTTTCACAATTGTTTCATTGCAAGTTTAAACCACAATTATACACGAACTCCTTCGGGAGCATTGATCGTATTGTTGGGGACTGGGGGAATAGTGTACTGGATATGACCAAATCCAAACTTAGGATAATGAATGTGTTAGCTTACCCCTCTCTCACACGGGGATAAGCCATACCGTATCGCTAGGATACAAATGTACCCAAACCGGTCATATTCTTTACCTATTCATATCACTGTACTGTACTATTTCAAAATTGTTCATTTTCAAACTGTTTAAAAATGCATGTTATAAATTGTCATTTTAATTGTTAAAATTTGCATGAATTGTACTTTGCTCCCTCCTGACTGGAGACAACATTTTAGGTATTACTGAGGATCTGGAGATGATGATCAATAGCTATTTTGATCCTGACTTGTACCCGGCGGTACTTCCAGCTGATGATGATGTTGTGGCGTCTCCATAGATGCTACATTAGTTGAGAGTTTAGTTGTTTCTTTATTTCCAGTTTATGAACTTTGTATTGAAAGACAAGTTTTTATCGTAAATTAAATGTTGTGGCAACTTTGAAATTTAAATTTGTTGTTGATTGACCTGCAATATGGATTACAGCTTACTGCCGCCGTCTCATCAACGGTGCAAGCTGGGCATGATCCGATTCGACCCAAGTATTTGGGGACCGGGTCGTGACATGTTTTTAGTGGTGGCCCATGCAGGTCTACTAAATCAACAATTTAGGAAAACTAGAAACAATTAGGAACACTAGAACATCAAAATTGCCACAACATAGGACCGATTTATATATGATAAATATTTTTATTATAGACTGGTAGGTTACCTTGCTTATGCTTGCATCCTAAACCTTCCAGAGAATGAACACTGACAAAACCAACTCTGCTGGCAATGTGGTATCATCTCCGGATCGAACCCCGCCTCTTCAGTCAAGTCAGAGCTTTTCACCCAACCAGCTGATTGATCATCCTCACCAATCATTCAGTGAAGTTTTCCCCACACTGGCAAATCCTACCTCTCCTCTAACTGGGTTACTTTTCTTTGAGGAAGTACCCACTCATGTTGCTTCACCAGTACCAGAGAACACCTCTCAGATGGTTGCTTTATTTCAAGAAATCCTAGAGTATCAGAAGATTCAAGCTGAACAGATGGATATCTCGAGAGAAGTCATGAAGAATATCAACGACGCAACCTTAGCCATTTTAAACCAAGTTGGAGCGGAACCTCGTCCTAGGAGGGATACCCATGAGAATAGAAGATATTTGGGCCCTGTCCGACAACCATATTGCAAGAAGCTTTTGGCTTGTGCCTACTGTAAGAGACCTGGTCACCAAGCCAACATTTGTCGCAAGAGATTAAGGCAATGTTTGGTGTGTGGATCTGCTGAACATCAAGTTAAGGACTGCCTCTTATCTTATCATCGTATCGGAGCGTCTATTATGCCACAACCTCAGGACTCTATCCAACAGACCGTAGGAAGGGATGAAGCAGAATCAAGGATCATAGAAGAGGAAGAAAATGGAGATGCCCAAGCAAGAACCAGAACCATGAAGAATAGTACTTAGGACTGCTGAGAGGTATTATCTATTAAAAAGCTGTAACAAGATGTCCCTAGATCAATTATGAAAGTTTTGTTGTAATTCTCTTATATGAATAAAAATCTTAGTTACATCTTCATGATAGAAGTTTTCCCTAATAGTTTCTGGATTACCCTATGCATAGAAATATTCCATTAACCTAGTACCTAGCTCCTTCCCTATGACTAAGTGATACTATAGAATTGACCTGAAGGAAGCCAAGGAAATGAAGGATTAGATCAATGGACTAAAGGTGTTGGGTTTCATATAAGACGGAGCTTCACTCTAAGAAGCATCAGTCTTGTTTGTATCCAAGAAGGATAAAACAATATGGATGAGAGTAGACTATCAGGGCACTGAAGAATTACTTTTTCTCGACTGATGATCTATCCAAGTTGAGTGAACTTAAGGGTTCTCGGAGATTAACTTAAGAACTGACTACCATCAGATTAAGATCATGAAGGAGTACATTCTCAAGACGACATTCAACACCAAATACTGGTAGTTGAATTTTTGGATCATGTCTCTTGGAATGATGAATACTCATGTTGTGTTCATGAATCTCATGAACAGAGTCTTTTTATGAGTAATTGAATCAGTTTGTTGTCTTTTCTTCAGATAACAAAAATCTGATATACTCAAGGACTGAAGAAGAACATGAAGAGCATCTGAGAAATTTCTAGGAACTTTGAAGAAGTTTTTGGTAAGCTATCAAGACATGAATTTTCTTAGACAGTGTGGTTTTTGCCATAATGTCACAAGAGAAGAAAATTTGATAGACTATAGATAGATAGCCGCTGTGGAGAAGTCGTATATCTAAGTTCAATGGTTTCTTGGACTTGATGGGATACTACTGGAATCTGTGTAGGAATTCGCCAAGATTGCTGAGTCGATGATGAAGCTGACTCGAAAGAATGAAGAGTTTGTCTGGACGCATTTAAGAAGCTGTAGAAGAGGCTTACCACTGCACCAATCCTTGCGCTACCCGCAGGATCCGGTGGTTTCACAATATACAGTGACGCCTCAGGCAAAGGACTGGGTTGCGTTCTTCAACAACATGGGAAAGTGATTGCCTATGCATCTAGGCAACTACGGACTCATGAGAAGAACTATCCCACTCATGATCTGGAGCTGGCTGCAGTCATCTTTGCATTGAAGCTTTGGAAGCATTATCTCTATGGAGAGAGAGTGGAAATATACACAGATCACAAAAGTCTGAAGTATGTTTTCACTCAGAAGGAGTTAAACATGAGGCAAAGGAGATGGCTGGAGTTAATGAAGGACTTTGACATCGACTTGCAATATCACCCGGGTAAGACAAATGTAGTCGCTGATGCATTCAGTCGATATCCTATGGTGATGTTTTGACCAAGGAGCGATATCTGCTAGAAGACATCAAGATGTTGGACTGAAGATTATACTGCCTGGAGGAAAGAACTGGATGCTGATTCATGAAGTTGCAAGTGATTTCGAGGATGATAAACAAAATCAAGAAGACTCAGTTTCAAGTCAAGGACACTTTGCAAACTAAGAAAACAAGAATTGGCGGGAACACTTGAGGGTTTTACAATCACCAGCAATGAAGCTCTGAAGAATGGTACGAGGCTCTGCGTACCATCTGGCAAACGGAGGAACGAGCTGATGGAAGAAGTGTACCAGTCGCAATATTTCATACATTCAGGAGCTAATAAAGATGTGTTGGAATATAACCACCATATTGGGTGTTATGGAATGAAGAAGGACAATTCCAAGTATGAGGATAGATGTTTTAATTTGTCAACATGAGAAATTGAGACCAGCAAGTTTGTTGCAGCCACTAGACATAGGTAATAATTACTTTGTTCCTAAGGAGGGAAGGACACTAATTGGATTATTGTGGACCGACTGACTAAGTCAACTCACTTTAATTCCTTCAAGGTTGGTTTAATCATCAAGAAGTTGGCAGCACGGTATGTGCGGCATATCTATTGGATTTATGGATTACATACCGACGGACAATCAAAGAAGATAATCCAGACGCTTGAAGACATGCCGAGGATCTTACGTCTTGGAATTTGTGGAGCCTTGGAGAAGACCATTTGTAAATGGTAGAGTTTCCTTACAACAACTACCAAGTTAGTATCGTCGACCAGTGGAGTTTGAAGAAGGAGATAGTGAAGATCTCTCCTACCAGAGGAATGATCATTGAGCCCCAGGTACATCGGCCCGTTTGAAGTGTTAAGCCGAGTCGGAGAAGTAGCGTACCGGTTAGCTCTACCAGCTAATCTTGAGGGTGTACAACGTCATCCAATTTAACAGTTAAGAAGTTGCATCTCGAATCTGAGTAATATTTTGGACAATTCAAAGCTGAAGAGTAAATCAAGCCTTACAGTGCCAGAGAAACCAGTAGCAAGCGTAGTCAAAGGAGAGAAGAAGATCAGAAGATTTGAGCCATCATAATTCCTATTTCCTTCAATCTTTATCTTTCGTTCTAAACTTGACTGATGCTGCTAAGTTAGCCTAGTTTTTGCAAGCTATTTTTTCAAGCTTGATCATGACAGTATTTTATTGGGTGCACCCACTAATATATTGTCTAATCAGGACTGGTGCATGATGGTCTGATCAACCTCGTGTACTTTGGTTCGCTTTTGTATTTTTTGCATATCATAAATGAAGTTTGTCCCTAAAACGTCTCATCCATGACTACTTTAGAAATTTTTATTTTTTGAATCCTAGTTACGAGCACAATATCTGTACCTGCTTGACTTGAGGTAATTCCTACTCTACTCCTTAAATTTCGAGGACGAAATTTTCTAAGGAGGGAAGGTTGTGAAACCCGTGAAATTTTAGACTGCATTTTAATTTTTTATGTGCTAGAATATTATCTAAATTGTAAATTTATGAAAAGTATTTTAAAAAAAATATATATATAGTTCACATGGATTTTTTGTATGTCAACCAGACCCGAATCCGCTTCGAACCCGATTGGAGACTAAAATTATTTTTATATATTGAAATAGGATTTTAAAATGTTAATCATATTTTTAAAAGGAAATTATTGTTATAGTCCATATTTTAATTGCCTTATAATTTCCTAGCCAAAGCTTTTAATTATTTTTAGCCTGGCCTCAAACCCAAGCCAAACCATTTTTCCTAACTCATTATTCTTAAGGCCCAATAGTCCCAAACCCATTAAGGATTTATTAAGCCATTTCTTATATCAAGTCCAGCCCATTCTTTTAGGCCTTAAGCCTTAAGTTTTATTTGAGCTTTAGCTCTAAAGCTTGCTGGAAACATTCATTGTTCTAATTAAATGGGTTTCCATTCTTTTGCTTCTGTGGAGGAACCGAAGCTTCTTCGGCTTCATCTTCTCCAAACCGATCGGCCCTTCCTCTTCCCTGGCCACCGGAGTTAATGTTGGAGAGACCTTTCTCCTCCCTCAAATGGTAACTTCCCCTCTCACTCCTCCTATAAAACCCCTTCACTCCACCCTTCTTCCCATCATTCCATTCTTTTCCCAAATTCCACTCAAATTCCTAGATCAACCCGACGTTTCCGGCGAGATCGACCCCGGCCGAGCACTCTCCGGCGAACCCTAGCCCGATCCGACACCGGCGCCCGACCTCCGACCCCCGGGCCGCACCCGACCGGCGCCGCTCCCCGCGCGGCCCTCCGCCGCCGCTGACGCCGACGCTCGCCCCGGCCAGGCCGCCCGCACGTCCCCGTGCGTGTTCTGTCGCCCGATCGCGAAGCTTCCCTTCGCTGTTCCGTCCGCTTCCCGGTGCGGACCCGTTTCCGTTCCGCTTCGGTTTCGGTACACTCTGACCCGATAAATTCTTTTACTGTCTATGATGAATTGGTCCAACCCAATTCCAGTAGGAATTCGGGATTTCGGCTCGGTTCCGTTCCGTTTTCGGTTTCGTATTTTTCGTCTATTTTGGAAGTTATGTTCTGTGGATTTTTTAGGAAAAATATATGCTGTGGTTATATTCTGTGGAGTTTTCCGATACTGCGGGATTTCCGTTTCATTCTCGGGTTTCCGGGAAAATTTCGGGAATAATTCTGGGAATAGTTTTTATATATAAAATTTGGTTTCTGTCTTTGGATTGGGTTCTCTGGAATGTGGGTTTGGAAAATAATGGTTCTGTATATATTTTCGGGTTGGGAATATTTTTGCAGGAAAACCGGAACATTTTCCCAGTTTTTGGTTTGACCGAAAACAGGAGGAATACTGCCGAAATTTTTGGGAAGTTTAATAAAATGATTTTTTTAAAATGATTTTCGGATTAAATATTATTTTAATAATATTTTTGGGCGACGACCTTAATGGTCAATGGGCCCCAGCGAAATGCAAACGCACCGGTACGACCGGACGTTGAGGCAGAGTAGCTGAACATGACGACTGGACCAGAGTCTGAGACTCATATATTTTATATAATTTAAATTGGCAATTGTTAGTTTTATTATTTAATTATAGGTAATTTTCAAGACTAACAAGTTTCTTCTTATTTCAATTTGTGTAATATTAAGATGTAAGGGCATAAGCCCAGTTATTTGTCATGCTGTGAAGATGTAATAAATTAGGAAATAATTTTATTATTTTTCTTCTGGTTGTGGTAGTGTAGTATAGATGTTAGAATAACTCTAGATAATATATATATTATCGATAAGTTATGATTTTCTCACTATTTAAATTTTATGTACAAAATACAAGTTTTAACCAAATTAAGTGATAATTACAAGTTTTCTGAAAATACCAGAATAAAAGAATGAAATTTCTAAATTCAAACTCTTAAATGCTTTGACGTTGTGTTAGTTAGCTAATCTATCAAAACTAACTAGGAAAGACAACTAGACATTTTATGTTTGTTTCTGAGACGAGTTTCCCGGAAATGTAGGAGTACAAGGAAGAGAGTAATTTACCGAATACCGAAGTGCAAAACCTTGACAACCGGAAGTTTAAGGCAAGTACATTTTATGTAGATTTTACAATTATTTTCACAATTGTTTCATTGCAAGTTTAAACCACAATTATACACGAACTCCTTCGGGAGCATTGATCGTATTGTTGGGGACTGGGGGAATAGTGTACTGGATATGACCAAATCCAAACTTAGGATAATGAATGTGTTAGCTTACCCCTCTCTCACACGGGGATAAGCCATACCGTATCGCTAGGATACAAATGTACCCAAACCGGTCATATTCTTTACCTATTCATATCACTGTACTGTACTATTTCAAAATTGTTCATTTTCAAACTGTTTAAAAATGCATGTTATAAATTGTCATTTTAATTGTTAAAATTTGCATGAATTGTACTTTGCTCCCTCCTGACTGGAGACAACATTTTAGGTATTACTGAGGATCTGGAGATGATGATCAATAGCTATTTTGATCCTGACTTGTACCCGGCGGTACTTCCAGCTGATGATGATGTTGTGGCGTCTCCATAGATGCTACATTAGTTGAGAGTTTAGTTGTTTCTTTATTTCCAGTTTATGAACTTTGTATTGAAAGACAAGTTTTTATCGTAAATTAAATGTTGTGGCAACTTTGAAATTTAAATTTGTTGTTGATTGACCTGCAATATGGATTACAGCTTACTGCCGCCGTCTCATCAACGGTGCAGGCTGGACATGATCCGATTCGACCCAAGTATTTGGGGACCGGGTCGTGACAAATGTATTGTACTCTGTATTGTCACTCTCTGATTGTCACTTAATGATTGTCACCTCTAGCAATAAATGATCAGAGACCAAGCTCTGTTCAGGCGAAGGGTTACAATCCCGGTCCTTGTTTGGTTTAAGGGTTGTAACCTGGCTTCCGGACAGTACCTTCGTCCTCTCTTCGTATATTGCCCGGCTCTATTTATTTAACATGTTCTCCAGTTTACCTTATGTCTAATGATGATTTACTTACTGTCTTCCTATGATCGGGATGAGTGCATTGGTACTGCACAAATCTCGATCCTCCTTTACTTATTGCTTTCTCTCCCTGTTGATTGCCTATGATTGCTGGTTTTAAGTTCATAGTTCGGCCTCCTTTGTGGTACTTGCTATTTGGGGTCTGACCCCACTGGTTTTGTATGGCCAGGTTCTGATAAGAAGAGCCCGAAGGATCTACCGCACCATCTACTCGACGGTGACCAGCCGGAGCACCAGAGTGCCTCAGTGGGTTTTTTCTTCATTCTTCCACTGATATGTAAATTCTTCTCTTGTAACGTTTAGCCCCGAGCACGTGTTTAGCTCGTGTTTTAGTATTTTTCTTGATATTGTAGCCTATGGGCATAAACATGATATGTGTATTCTAGACTATAGCTAGTCCTTATCATGTATGACTAATACTCTAGCTAGTCATCAGTTCTGTGGTACTGGCTTCATGATCTTTCATGTATATCTGGTTCGGGACGCCTTACTATTGTTTGCATGATGATCGTACTCTTTGCTCTTGTATAATTGCCTGTGATTGAGATACCTAGGATTGTTAAACCTTACGATTGACTGATGGCTTGTAGAGTAACCCCCATGTCTTGACAGCTTATACATGATTTTAGAGTATTAACGTACTTTGGGATTGCGTAGCTGGCTATGTCTGCCCCCGCTCTCCGGTATTCTGGTTCTGGGACGTGACAATGGTTTTAGTGGTGGCCCATGTAGGTCTCGATTTTCAGATTTGTGGGGGTTACCATGTTTAGATATCTCAATCACGATTATCCTTATTGATCTCCTTCGGATTATTCTCTATCTCTGATACTTGACTTGATATCTGTTTTGATCGTTGGTCATTCCTGTTCCCATGATTTGATCTTGTGTCCTTCAACTTTCAAGGGCACTGTTCTTGATCCTTCTGATTATCTTGTTCATATTTTGTCGAGGGCAGCTCAGCATTCTTCAGCCAGGCCAGTTATGGAGGATCAGTCTCAGCATGCAGGCAGAGATGTCAGTCCATCCCGATCAGCCAGCCGCTTCTGTCTTCGTATCTTGAGACAGGTGATAAAGTTCATGCATTTGTTTCAACTACGATGATACGTCCTGGGTAGAGACATGTCTTGAACTAAGTCATTGGTACCGACTTACCTTGAGGCTTGACTTTTATCCATTTTTGGGAGTCAGCTTAGGCCAGCGAGGACGTTGGTTTCTACGCAACTGTCTCAGGAGACATATTGATCCATATGCCTCCAGCCCTTCTTGATCATGATTGTATTTGTTTTTGTGCATTTATTTACCGCTTACGCATTTATTTACATTACTGATTGTTTTATTTTTCTTATATGCCATGCTTGATTTATTGAGATTGTTGAGTTTTCTGGAGCTTTTTGTTTTGTTATCTGGCTCGACTAGCCTCAGGAAATTTCGAGGACGGAATTTTTCTAAGGTGTGGAGAGTTGTGAGAACCGTCTCACTGTATCGGTATTTTATACGGATACGTGTTTTAATTTGAGCCGTATTTTGTATTTATTGATTTGCGTGATATTTTAAAATTTTCCGAAGAGTTGGATTTTCATGACTTGGTTTAACTTGGATTTGGTTTTATTTGGTTCGGTTCTACTTTGACTTGGTTTGGTTTAGTTTGGTTTCTCATGAGATGAGGTGTATGGTTAAGATTGAAGTGGAGAGGAATGAATGGTGGAGATCTGTCACGCCCCAGTACCGAAATACGGAGACGGACGAGGCCAGCTACTCCATATGAGGTACGTAACGTCATATGGCGATCGTGGCTGTCGAGAGACTAGGGGGTACATGCTACAATCAAGTCTCCTATGGTCCCACGGAGTTCTATGTCTCAATCAATCAAATCACCTCAGCAAATAAATGAACATTAAAGATAAAGCAGTAAGGCGTCCCCGACGCTTCATCAAAATGGTCATGAGAGACTAGCTTTATAATTTAGCTATCTCAGAGAGTCAGGAGTACAAAATTATACACATCTGCAGTCTGTTTATTTACAATTCTGTACTGACACAAAATATCAAGTAATCCGGCTAACAGGTGCCGGTGGCTAAACGCCGGAAAAGTATAAACATGAGTGGTGGAGAAGAAACCCACTCGAGTCCCCGAACCGCCATGCTCCTAGTATGCACCATGGATGTCAGAGAGGAAGATCGTGTCCTCCGGCTCTGCTACGAGATCTGGCCAAACAAAACCAGCGGGGTCAGTCCCGAATAGCAAGTACCGCCAAAGAGGCACAAGAGTTAAGATTAAAAACCCAGTTAATAGAATGATTGATAATAGTAATACTTATGCTACTATTATAGGGTAGCGCAACATCCTCGAACCCATATGGCACCCTTACAACCAAACAAGGACAAAAGGTGCCGCATGGAGTCGGGACGTGTCGTACTCTATAACTTTCACATAAGTTAAAAGGTATAAACAATAAAATCTCCTGATCGTGACTTCGGTCGATAGCCTATCGCAGCACAATAACCAACCCAACAATCAAACAAAAACATGGGTTGGATCATGTACCATGATAGACCATGTTCCTCAGTCATTCACAGAAGTAGCACTCCACAACCAGAATAAGTCTTTCGTTCATAACTTCGGTCCACAGCCTGTCATAGTACGATAACCAACCCAACAATCAAATAAGAACATGGGTTGGATCACGTACCATGACAGTCCGCTTCCCTCAGTTAATTACGGAAGGTAATAGGATACAAGCAAGTCGTTTTCACGGCCAATCAAGTCTACGAGTTTCTAGTGGGACGAGGTTATCCTCGCATCATGTTATATAGAAATCCTCAGATCGTATCTTTCCAGCAAGGCTAGCCAACCCAGGAGTTCGCGTAGACAGGTATGATTGAGCACAGGTCCCTCGTAAGGCCACCTTGCTAAAACATATAATATATAGCAGAAATTAATCGGATACAGTCATCCACTCGTTGCAGATGACACAGTATCCGTGGAGACCAGCCGGCGCGTCAAGACAGTATCTCAAGGCGACTGGTGTAACACGATCTCGAGATTTTGCCCTCCCCATGCATCTAGTACATTTAGTTGCCTAATTTAACCCTAGGTAAAATCTTGGACTCACATGCTGTGGCCTGCATGATTATCCTCCTACAGTCGTACTTTAGTACGAGTACCCCAAGGAGGATCCATGTCAATCAGTATGTCAACATGTTTTACCCTCCTTAGTGTAATGCATTATTGCAAATACGCCACGTGGAGTTACGAGTCATTTGTCGAGCATGAACAAGAACTGGGACATTCAGGTACATGTATCAGGTAGGAACACTTTGTTCTCCGGGGTCACATTAGTGCTCATATCATGCTCGGGACAAAAGGCGTAAGGATATAAAATGGGCATATAATATCTAATAAAATATCAAAAGCGTACGCACAAAGGCACGCACGCTCAAGGGGTGAAAAGTCACGCAGGCTCACTCAAGGGAGCGTGTGTAAAAAGTCACGCAAGCTCAAGGGAAGAGCTGCGTGAAAAGTCACGCAAGCTCAAGGGAAGACACGCTTCCAACAGGAAGCGTGCTCAAGCAGGAGCACACTGCTCACTGTCTGCTCCAAACAGCGAGAACACCATGGCTGAACCCAAGCTTCAAGGCATCATAACTTGGCCATCCGAACTCCAAATCCAGATTTCCAAGGTTCCAACTTGGGTGAAACTGAATGCTCTTCCACATGGAAGCATCAAAAACCCATAGAATCCAACTAAAGTAGATCAAACCATGCAAAATCCGAAAATGATTAAAACTTAGATCTACAAAAACCAAGGCTTCAAAATGAAAATTTCCAAGTTCTAAACTAGTATAGATTGAAGAGAAGAACATGTTTTGGCAAATAGTTTTGTAAGAAATTATTGACAAAATTATGGATCCATCTCTTGAGCAAGTTGGTACTTGCCTTGGTTGATGGAGGAAATATTTGGTTGGTGGAGGAAGTAAATGAGAGGAGAGAGAATGAGATGAGTTATTGTCACGTCCCGCTTCCCAACTGGAACGGTGACGTCATACACATCCCCAGGCTACGCGCCGAAATCCGCGATTGTCGCCCGTAAACATCAGCAAAAATGGAAAATGCCAGAGATTACAACTTATTATACATATGGAAATTGTTATACAGGACTTCATCAAAAAAATACTTTTACAAGTTACAAATTTATTACAAAATAACTTAGCAAGATAGCTATGGTGGTACTGGTCCTAACTGCAATTGTCCAGGCGGCTATTCCTCGTCGTACTGTGGTAGTACCTCGGCGGGGTTGTCTTCTTCTTCACCTAGCGAACAATACTAGGTCGTTTTAGAAAACGACAAGCAAGTCCTCGGTCAAGGACGGTAAAGCATACAAAAGAAAGGTACAGTTTTCTAAAAGAAGGAAATATGCCGACTAGCATTATCATATAAGTTGACTTTACTAAAATCAAGGAAATGTAAATGACATCCATAAATTTGGAAAAATTTCTCTGAGCTTCCCTTGAGCTCTTAACAGGATTTGCTTCCCTTGAGCAATCAAGAACTACCTACCTTTGATAGGTGGGGTTGTTTCTGGAGTAAAAATAAAATTTAGTAGACTAAATGCAATGCAATTTTGAGAACAAAACTCTGAATTAATTCCCTAAATAATTCCCGTGAACAATCCCGTTAACCTGGGATCAGGCTGTAATTTCGGAGCCTCCCTTGGGCTAAAACCAACTATCCGATGTTACTGTCGGAATAGAAGTAGCAGGACAGGAGCCTCTCTTGGGCTAGTACTTATATAGAAGTACTCATCAGGATATTCAGGAGCCTCTCTTGGGCTAGTACTTATATAGAAGTACTCATCAGGATATTCAGGAATTGCTGATCAGCCTTTTTATGGTTATTATGTTACGGGATATCTAGGGATATTCAGTTGTCCTCCCCACCCAATGATTCTAAAATTTCCGAAAATCAGAAATTTGTCTATCTCCTAAATTTTTCAAAAATTTCGGCAGAGTCTCCTTTGTATTTAGGAGCTCCGACAATTTTACAAAACATGATAAAAGTATATACGGGCTCGCCGGCCCCTTCGGTGGAGCAACCCTCAACACCGGAACCACGCAGTTAATAAATGGGTACGCCGACCCCTTCGGTGGAACAACTCAACACCGGCCACGCAAGTATAAATATAAGAATTTATAATACCTCATTAAGTGTGAAAACTCAAATTGTAGATGCAAGAAGACATAGTTGACTATATTGTTCCATTACTAATTATAAACAATTTAATTCCAAGATTTTAAACATGATCTCATACAAATTTTAAATTCTAATAATCAAAACAAAGTTTACCAATACCTATATAAAGTATAATTTATTTGAAGAACCTCCGGATTAGACTAATAGAATTAATTTAAGACTAATTACCTTAAAAGTCCATATATTTTACATAATAAGATCAATTTCAACATATTCTTACATACTATAACTTCCAATGATATATAATATAGAAGTGTCCATGTCGTGTCCAAATGATTTAAAGTGTCCACTTTGTATTTGTATAAATGAATATATATATATATATATGTATCTCCGTATCCATCAAGGTTGTGTCCTAATTCATATAACTCATTTGTAACGTGTCCAATACCTTCATTCATGCATCCAGTGTATACATACACATATATATGTAGTATAACAACCTAAACTTTCACTTATACTCAACAAAATTGGAATTTTGGCTAAGATTTCCAAAAATTCCAGAATTAATATATACCTAAATTAATTCAAGAAAATTAAGAGAACAATTTTCAAAGCGATTTACAAGAGGAAAAGGGAGAGGACTTGCCTTGGGTTCCTTGAAGTATTTCTAGGATTCAATTCTCCCAATTTCTAGACCTAGGTCATGAATCCAAGAATAAACCTAAATTAGAATTTAACCTAGATAAATTTGGAAGGAAAAGAGGAGAAATTGAAATTAGAACCTTACCTAGGTTTTTCTTGAAGAGGAGGAAGAAGATGATGAAGAAGTGAAGATGGAAGAGGATGAAGATGAAGTTGGAAGAGGAAGTGGAAGAGGTGGTGGTGTTGTGGGGGTGGCCGGAGGCTGGCCGGCGGCAGCAGGGGCGGCGGGCGGCGGCGCTGGCGGCGGCGGGCGGCTGAGCAGCAGCGGCAGCGGCAGCAAGGTGCGGCAGCGGCAGCAGCAAGGCTAGGAGGGGGTTCGGGTGTGTGGGTGTGTGTGGCTCTTTTCTTTCTTCTCTTTTTTTTTTTTTTTTTTTTTCTTTGGTTATGAAGAGAATGTATGTATATATATATATATATACATATAGATAGAAGAGTGTAGGGGGTGAGGTGTCCCCCCCCCCATCCCTTGTAGGGACACCTAGCACCCCCCCCCTAGGGCTAGGGTTATGGGTAGGGTGTAGGGATAGGGTTAGGGTTAGGGTTTTGGACACATGGTCATGAGAGAAAAAAAAAATCCTAATTACAATATGATAAAAAAATAAAAGTAATAATAATTATTTGAGTATGACAGTTATATATAAAGATCTTGGACCCATGGGTTCATGATGAACCAAAGGGTTCAAGATGAACCATTGGTGAACCAAGAATAGGTTACCCAAATGAGCCAAAACGGTAGGCCCAAATGCAGAAAATAAATTAGAAAATAATATTTTGTCAAATATTTTTGGAAAATGCATGAAGAAATACAGCATAATAAATATAGTATAAATTCAAGGTAAATATAATTTATCGGTTTACGTATTAAAATACGTATTCCAGGATTGGGGAGTGACAAGATCACTTGAGCTTGTTATATAAGCCACTTTTTCTCTCTCCCTCCTCATTCACCCTCATTCATTTCTTTTCCACCAAACCCTAGCCATTAGAGAGAGGCAAGTACACCTTGCCGAATGTTGGACTATTTCAATTTCGTTTGTTCCATTCTCTTCCTTATTACATTTTAAGCATGTTTAGAACTTGAAGTTTTCGGTTTTACCGAGTGGATTGTTGTAGATCTAACTTTGAAGCAAATTCGGTTTTATGGGTTTTGATCTGTTAAACTTGTATATTCTTGTTGTTCGATGGTTCCATGTCCTAGAGAATTTCATTTCACTCAAATTTGATCTACGGGAGTCTGGATTTGGGTTCTTATTATACTTAGGTGGAGCATGGAGGCCATGGTACTTTTCTATGGACATCTTCTCTGTGGAAAGCCATTATTTGCATTTCTTGAGCTGCATGCTTGCTTGCATTTTTGGAGCCGCATGCATGTATTTGGCGGCATATAATAGTAGACTGCAATGTTAGTTGGCCGCATGCAACTTCTTAGCAGTATGCCGCATGCAACTTCTTAGTAGCATGCCGCATGCAACTTCTTAGCTTGTATTAATATTTGCATGGTAATTTAGTTGGCCGCATAAGCAACAATTTGCTTGGCCATTAAAGCAAATTGCTTGCTTGCTTAAAATGGCACAGCAACATTTTTCCTTAAGCCAGCCGCATAAGCCTTAGGCCAGCCGCATAAGCATTCTAGAAAGCATTAAAGAACGCGTTTAATGCATTGTTCATGCAATCCCTTAAATCAACCGCATGGCATTCAAAGAATGCATGTAATGCATTCTTTAATGCATTTTTATGCATTGATTAATACATTTCCTTTCCTAATGCATTTCTTTAATGTTTTAATACATTTCCTTTCCTAACAACATTCCTTAATGCATGGTTAATGCATTACTTTAATGCATTATTAATGCATTTTTTATTGTTGTTTTCTTTAATAAACGAGCCGCATGTGGCCATTCCCTAAGGAGCCGCATGGACATTTGTTTAATGAGCCGCATGCATTATTTGATGGCCACATAGGCCATCAGCACATATGCTGGCCGCATGGCCTTTAGACATTTTTGCATGGCCATAAATTCTTGGCCGCATGCATATGGCTTTAGCCATTTTAGTTGGCCGTATGGCCCCTTCCACTGGCTTGGCTTATTATATACATGTAATCATTGCTTCACGTGGATCATAAATTAAATGGTTCATGTGAACCTTTTCTTACTGCATTAATTGTTGGGTCCCACTTGGCCTCTGTACTCGAGTGGCCACATGGCCCCAGTACTTGAGTGGCCACGTGCCATTTTCTTTTGCTTGAGTGGAAGCTTGCATTTATTGCGGGTTTTCTCTCTTCTTGTCTTTTCTGGTTGCATGAATATTTCTTGCTGGTCGCATGGCTCCTTCGGTTATTTTCTGGCCGCATAAGCTTTGGCTGGCCGCATGGGTGGCTCTCCCACTCTCTTTGGCCGCATGTATGTTCTCCCACTTTTGGGCCGCATGGGGTCCACTTTGATTGTTTAAATGCTTTATTTGTCTGAATTGTGGTCAAAATTTCTTTCCACTCCTAACATGAAAGTTGTAGAGTTTTTCCTTGGCTTCAAGAATATATATATATAATATTAATTAACTGTGCAAGTTTCTTTTATTTTGATATGGAACTCCTGATTGTACTGCACATTTTATATTCTTGGCCTAAATTGCGACGACCCCACTTACTAGCTTGCTATTTCTTTAATGAATGAAATTGCTTGACACGATGGTGACCTGTCATGGTGCACTCTAACCTGTAACCAGTAACCAGAAACAAGTAACATGACATGATAGTGACCCGTGGTGGTGCACTCTTGACATGATAATTCTTGATAGTGGCCCGCCGTGGCGCACTCTTGACATGATAAACCTGACACGATATATCTCGAATGCTGTTAAGACGGCTAGCTTGACATGACAAGTATAAATAACCTGGACACCGTAGGCGATTATGCTTGTACAAATGAACCTGTCTTGTCTTGCATCATGTCTAGGATAGGGACCCCTGAGTACCACGGTCAGGGGTACCTACTGAAACTGACTAAGGCTAATAACTAGAATAATCCAGTAGTCATGAAGAGATTTTTCCAGCTACAGGCAATCCCGTTATCTGGGCGTGCTAGTGGATTTGTAGCCTGCCGACGAGTAGGGCACATTTCCAGCACACTGTCATGTGTTGCACCCTTCATGAACAAGATATTCGATCTGAATAACCTGGATGGTCTGCAGGGCTTGTGGCTGTGGAACATCTCACTGCATCTTGCTAGTAACTAGGCCTGTGATAACCCTAGTTAGTTAAAGTATCAAGCCGTACTTATTGCTTGGCCGTAAATGTTGGACGGAGTTCAGTCTGTCTAGTCTTGTCTTGATCTTGTACATGATTGCTACATGTCCTGATTTTTTATTTTATCTTACCGATAAATGGTAGGAGAAACCAAGTTCTGTTCAGACGAAGGGTTACAACCCCGGTCCTTGTTTGGTTTACGGGTTGTAACCTGGTTATCTGAATAGTCCCATGGTTATCCCATCGTATATCACCTTCCCAGTCTAAGTCTTGTCTAGATCCAGTTCCTAATTGTTCCAGGATGATGGTGGCAATGATTGTCACTCTAATGTATTGTACTCTGTATTGTCACTCTCTGATTGTCACTTAATGATTGTCACCTCTAGCAATAAATGATCAGAGACCAAGCTCTGTTCAGGCGAAGGGTTACAATCCCGGTCCTTGTTTGGTTTAAGGGTTGTAACCTGGCTTCCGGACAGTACCTTCGTCCTCTCTTCGTATATTGCCCGGCTCTATTTATTTAACATGTTCTCCAATTTACCTTATGTCTAATGATGATTTACTTACTGTCTTCCTATGATCGGGATGAGTGCATTGGTACTGCACAAATCTCGATCATCATTTACTTATTGCTTTCTCTCCCTGTTGATTGCCTATGATTGCTGGTTTTAAGTTCATAGTTCGGCCTCCTTTGTGGTATTTGCTATTTGGGGTCTGACCCCACTGGTTTTGCATGGCCAGGTTCTGATAAGAAGAGCTCGAAGGATCTACCGCACCATCTACTCGACGGTGACCAGCCGGAGCACCAGAGTGCCTCAGTGGGTTTCTTCTTCATTCTTCCACTGATATGTAAATTCTCCTCTTGTAACGTTTAGCCCCGAGCACGTGTTTAGCTCGTGTTTTGGTATTTTCCTTGATATTGTAGCCTACGGGCATAAACATGATATGTGTATTCTGGCCTATAGCTAGTCCTTATTATGTATGACTAATACTCTAGCTCGTCATCAGTTCTGTGGTACTGGCTTCATGATCTTTCATGTATATCTGGTTCGGGACGCCTTACTATTGTATGCATGATGATCGTACTCTTTGCTCTTGTATAATTGCCTGTGATTGAGATACCTAGGATTGTTAAACCTTAGGATTGACTGATGGCTTGTAGAGTAACCCCCATGTCTTGACAGCTTATACGTGATTTCAGAGTATTAACGTACTTTGGGATTGCGTAGCTGGCTATGTCTACCCCCGCTCTCCGGTATTCTGGTTCTGGGGCGTGACATTTCTGGAAGGAGGCGATTGACAATGAAATTGATTCCATCACCTCAAATAACACTTGGGTGTTGGTTGATCTTCCTGAATGAGCAAAACCCATCGGATGCAAATGGATCTTCAAGAAGAAGATGAAAGCAGACAGAACTATTGACAAGTTCAAGGCTAGGCTGGTAGCCAAGGGGTTTTCTCAGAAGCAGGGAATTGACTATTTTGACACGTATGCTCCAGTTGCCCGGATGACCACCATCAGGATGTTGATTGCTCTTGCAGCAATACATAAGATGGTGATACATCAGATGGATGTGAAAACGGCTTTCCTAAATGGCGAGCTGACCGAAGAGATATACATGCAACAACCAGAGGGATTTGTCATCAAGGGTCTTGAAGACAAAGTCTGCAAGTTGGTGAAATCTTTGTACGGTCTTAAACAGGCTCCCAAGATGTGGCATGAGAAATTTGACAAGGTTATAAGGTCAAATGGCTACATGGTCAGCGAGACGGACAAGTGTGTTTACACGAAGTTCGCTGATGGAAGAGGTGTGATCGTTTGTCTGTATGTGGACAACATGCTTATCCTAGGTACGGATATGAGCTGTGTCACGGAGACAAAGAGGTTCATCTCGAGCAAGTTCAGTATGAAGGACTTGGGGGAAGCCGATGTGATCTTAGGGATCAAGATCATCCGGACAGACACTGGACTAGCGCTGTCACAGTCTCATTATATTGAGAAAATGATCACTCGTTATGGGTATCGGGATCTTCCAGGGATCGGTACGCCGTACAGGTGTGATCTGAAGCTGAAGCATAATTCAGGAAAAAGCGTCAGGCAGCTGGAGTATGCAAGCGTAATCGGGAGTTTGATGTATGCTACTACTGCCACAAGACCTGACATAGCTTTCGCCGTAGGAATGCTGAGTCGTTTCACGAGCAACCCTGGTGTTGAACACTGGAAGGCTGTGAAACGGGTTATGAGATATCTCAAGAAGACTCGGACATATGCATTGTACTACAGCGGAGATCCGCAGGTAGTGGAAGGCTTCAGTGATGCCAGCTGGTGCTCAGATTTGGAGAGCGAGAGGTCCACAGGTGGATATATTTTCACAATGGGTGGAGCTGCTATATCATGGAAGTCGAAGAAGCAGACAATGCTCTCGCGGTCATCCATGGAATCTGAGTTCTTTGCACTTGACACCGCAGCCGAGGAAGCAGAATGGCTTCGGGAGCTCATGTATGATCTTCCAGTGGTTGGGGCGCAAATACCGGCAATACTGATATACTACGACAACCAGGCGACTGCGGCGGTGACATCAAATGACCTCTTCAACGGGAAGAAGAGGACTGTGCGGTTGAAGCACAGGGCAGTACACGATCTTATCAAGAGAGGTGTTATTGCAGTGATTGATGTTCGGAGTCAGGAGAACCTGGCGGATCCCTTCACCAAGGGCCTCAAGCGCCAGCTGGTCGATGACTCAGCTTTTGGTTATCGTATTCCTACCATAAAGTTTTATGCTATTAGTTCAAGGATTTATCTACTAGGCATCTAGCTTTTGGTTCAATGGAGGACCATTAACTGGAAGAATATCAGGAACGGTGGGTACATGTTCTATTGGGCATGGAGAGGTTACGGACCTATAACCACTGTTGTCTACTGTTGTTTTCTACAGAAAATGGTTCATGTAGGAAGGTTGGCTTAATTGCCTTAATGAGTTCTCAGGCAGAGTGAATGCCTGGTGTGCTTTACAGGAAGCACGGTAGAGCAGCACTACAAGGAGTGAAACTCCATGCTACAGTGGGGTGACTCCACAATGAGGTTCCTATATGTGGGGTACTGTCCAGGAATAGGATAAAGCCTCGGCTTAGCAGGCCAAGTCACAGCGGCGTAGCACCGTAAATAGGCAGTTAGCCTAATGTTGTATGTTAAAAATAAAGAGTGGTGTAGTCAGCACTACAAAGAGGAGGAGTTCCTCATGTTACAGTGGCACGACACCACGATGAGGTACCCGGTTAGGGATAAAGCCTCGGCCTTGCAAGCCATGTCGTTGCGGCGTAATACCGCAAGGGAGCCTAAGGCTTCATGCTGGATAGTTTGGCACTACAAAGAGGCGGTTGCCTCATGCTACAGTAGTATGACACTACGATGAGGTTCCCGGTACGGGATAAGGCCTCGGCTTTAAACCATGTCATAGCGGCGTAGCACCGCAAGGGAAGCGCAAAGCGCTTCATGCCATGTCTCTTTATAATGAACTCACATATAGTGTATGGACAAAGAGATATTAGGCCGTCTCTTGAGGGTAAACTTGTAGACGCCCAAAATTATACACTGAAACCAGGCTGGCACAGGGCCTTTAATGTGTAGCCAGAAGCACATGTAACTACATTATGTGAGTGGAAAGAATTTCAGCTATGATGCAGAATTCAAGGCTTAGTCCATTCTTGTATTATAGTCTGTTGTTTGACACATGCGGGAAGATTCAAGTCGTCAGCGACATCTATCCTAATGCATGATGGACATTTACTGTGGGGAATACTTATACCCATATATATAGAGATATGTGGGGGATTGTTAGGTTTTGGCCTCTTTTTTTTTAGAACTTTAGTCCCACATCGGCTAGGCCAAAACAAATGTATCTCTATATATTAGCTTTCCTATTCTAGAGATGAACATGTGGTGTGGAGGTGCACATGGGTGTGCCATGTGGGGTTATTTTTCTAATGAAAAAAAAGGCTAAATCAACAATAAAAGCATTCATGCTTTTTGCTCTTGGAAAATTTATTTCCATGGGAGCTAAGCCCCGTAGGGGCTTAGCGACTCGGACTCGGACTCCGGCTCATGAGGCGCAATGTGGTGTTTTGTTGGCGCACTTTGCACTTAGCACGTCAGCATCGTCGCTAGGCGCATAGTGCGCTTAAGTTGCGCTCGTTGCGCGAGCCACTTGCGCGACCACGTTACGCGGCCCGTTACGGTTACGCTGGCCCAGTTACGCAGCCCAGTACGCAGCCCAGTGTGCGCAGTGTGCGCAGCGTACGTAGAGTGCGCAGAGTGCGCAGCGTACGCAGTGTGCGTAGAGTGCGTAGTGTGCGCAGGTTGCGTAAAATGGCTATGTACGTAAAGTGCAAATCACGCTGGTTACGCGAGTGGCACAACTTGCGGCAGAACGTGTCATTGCATGTTCTGAGCGGTTGCTCCATGTTCGGGGTGGTTATTACCACGTCCCTAACATTGTGCTAACTGAGCAGTTGTTGCAGGGGCCTATATAAGGTCTCCTCCTTCTCTCTCACAGTTAGGAACTAATACACAAGTAGTAGACAGAAAGTTTACAAGTGCTTAGAAGCTGTGAGAGAGAAGAGAGGTATTGTACCAGCGTTGAGTTTTGCACGGGAGTTCGTGTTCATCCGAGGAGTCAGAAGAGCAAGAGTGTTCCAAGTTCTCCGACGAACTTGCTGGTTCCTGGAAGCTATTCGTGTGGGGTGAATAAAGCTTTGAGCAATGGTGATCATTCACCCCAGCAGGAGTTTTTCATCTTTCGCCTGTCACCTTCTTCTTTTATCAGAATTCTATTAGCGCACCTTCGGTGAAGTGTATGCGTTGGTAGAAATCTGTGCACCTTCTGTGAAGTGTTACAATCATTTATCAGAATTCTATTAGCGTACCTTCGGTGAAGCGTATGCGTTGGTAGAAATCTGTGCACCTTCTGTGAAGTGTTGCATTAGTGAAATTTCTGTTACGTATCTTCTGTGAAGTGTTACGTAATAACGATTGTTTTTACAATTGTTACGAATTCTCAGTTTTCCATCGAAAAAATTGTGCCCCGGCACTAACAAAACGTGTCACTAAGAAAGTATGAGTATCCAAAGTCTAAAATGGATAAATTCAGTATCCAAAGTCTAATTAGGCCTAAACCTGGTATCCTTAAACAAAATAATACCTACAGTTTTCATCCAAACAACATAAAATGTGGGATTTGAAGTTGCATATGCAACAAATGAACTCACTCCTATATAGTTTCAACAACCAAACAATTCCTAAGTAAATATAATTTGAGTCAGTCTTTCAACAAGTTATCGTCTTTTTCTTCTTCTTTTTTTTCCTTTTTTCTTTTTCTTCTTAGCAATCCCTACGTGCAACAGGAGAGCCATTCATAGGAGTAAGAATACATCGTCACTTCGTTAATTCGAAGTTATATACTCATCCTCCTAGTTTTCGTTGTTGTAAGTTGTTTGTTTATATATATATATATATATATATATATATATATATATATATATATATATATATATATATATATATATATATAATTTTATTTTGAAGCAATGGGTAATTCGTAATTGTGGCGAACTCGGCTCCACTGGGGCTCGAACTCCGACCACTTGGGCCGCATGCATCTCTCTTAACCACTAGACTAGAGGTCATTTGCTATATATATATATATATATATATATATATATATATATATATACACGCGCGCGTAGGAGTGTGCATATTTGGATCAAATCGACCAAATTGAACCAAATCAAATCGAATCGGTCGATTTTTAACCGAACCGATGGTCCGATCGGATTGGTTCGACTTAACTATTTAAAAAGCCGGTCGGTGCGGTTCGGTTCACGGTTTGGTCATTCCAAAAATTGATTAAACCAAACCAAACCTAATTAGTAACAACCTAAAATTAGGTTTATATTCGGTCCAACTTATCATCTCATAGTTTGTTTATTTTCCATCTTCAATTCATAGATCTTTTAGGAATATGGTTTATTTTCGAGAATCATTTTGGATTTCTGGAAGAAATTTATTATGCAAGTAATTTACTTAGAAGATTATTGTCCACTTTGGTATCTCATACAAACATCTTCCAAACATGAGATGGTTAGAATTTATTTTGTGTGAATTTACTTTGTGAAACACTTTTATATACTTGCAATTTTTTGTCTGATCAAAACCAATCAGCCGAAACGATCCAAACCGAACCAAGTCGATCGGTTTCAAAACAGAACCGACCAATTAGTTGGTTTGGTTCGGCTGTGATTATTAACTTCGATTCGACTTCGGTTATGATCAAATAGGTCGACCATTGACCGACGCACACCCCTACACACACGAAAAGGATCGGGAGTCCCGTCCGCGCCCGTTGCCCTCGACCGTTAGATCGAACGGACGCGTGTGCGGGCCCCACGCGGCCCGCTCGATCCAACGGTGCAGGAGGGAAAGGCTTCCCGAGAGGCTCCGCGGACGGATCTTTTGATCCGCCCCCATATATATATATATATATAAAGGCGGGTCAAGAGGAGCTATATACGGGCTATGATTTTAATTTCTGCAAAAAAAAATATGCATGTGTTTAAGAATGATAAGGAAATAGTAGGGACTTTGATGTTTAAATTCTGCAAGAAAATGCATTGATTTAAGAATAGTAAGTATTAGTAGAATTTAGCATTGGTTTTGAAAATAAAAGGGAGTAAAGAAATAAGGATTAGTAGAATCTAGCATTTGTGGCTTTTTCCCCTTTCTTTCTTCACACTGGCAGTAGATTCTCCAAGTTCGTGTCTATAGAAAAGGCCACAAAGCAGCGACAAATTTGGTTAGAGTTACCAGCAACATTTCATACGAGCTTCCCGAATGACCATACCCGTACTCCGTGCAGCTATGGTTGTTGATCCTGAAGAGCCTACCCAAAGGTTCTGGCCGTATTGTAGGAAGTGGGTGATATGTTTTTGTATAAGCAGCAGCTTGAGACATGACCGAACTTGATCAAGAAATGTCCATCTAACATATGAACTACTTCAAATGTTCACACACAGGCAGCAATTAATCATCAAGTGGTTGTTTCTTCTCCATTTACACATCAGATGGCGAAGTACATCGATCCAAGGATTGACACTCAGAATTGATAATATTTGATTTTACTTGAACGGCAAAGAATAAAAACATAAAAGGATGCTCAAGATCAATGAAAGGCCCAGCTAACATAGGAACCACCACAAATCTTCACACACACGACCAATTTACACATCAAATTGGGAAAATACATTGATACAAGGATCTCCGCTCTATAACTATGCAGAAGACAATAAAACCGAATATAGGATTTTACTTACAAAGGGCAAGAATGAAAACATCAAGTGAATGCTCAAGATCTGTCCTTAGACGAAGAAAAGTGCAGATCTGAATAGTCTCTAGGTGTATTATGGAACAATGCTTACTGGAACCGCCTAAAGGCTTCTGCAGACAACAACCTCCTCGAAGTTTGCGCAGGAGGTGCCAACCCAGGTATATCTCTGATGTTCTTGTTGTTTGGGTGTACAACCTGCTTTTGTAATCAAATGTTCATAAGATAATTAAATAAACATGTGTGCGTATGTACCCCGAGAGAGAGAGAGAGAGAGATCACCTTTACAACAATGATCGCAATAACGCCGCAAACAATTAGAAACAGAAAGGCCATGATGCATTTATCAGTGGTCACCTGAAAGTAAGGTTTGGCTTTATCATACGACGAGAGCTGAAAAATTATACAAATTGCATAAGCTAAGGCATTACCTGTCTAGCAAGCTCCTTCACCAATTGGGTAGCCTTCTTGATGGAGAAATGAATTGTATCGAGCTCATTTACAATGCGACCCATTTGTTCAGTCTGCACATAAGAACTATTCAATATGTGATAAAAGAACAAGCAAACACCAGAAATTTGGGATCGTAAGTTTCATCAATCCATGCAATTTAGATTAGGACGCCATTTATAGATAAAGTTTGCTTCGGATTATTTCTTTGTTTTTGGATTCTGGCTCCACTTGGCTGGTCTAATGATTTTCAGAGCCTACCTAAACATATAGGCATAAACCCATATTTCTGAAACTTAAGACTACGGTTCCAAAGTTGAAACAAAAAGAAATTTACTTCAATATAGAAACTTGCTAATCTTATCAACTCAAATACTTGAGTGTAAATGAGAACCTATGTTGCACGGACACAGCCACAATATGGACAATGCCACATAAACATGGCACTAATTTTCTGTCCCTAGCTATTTGGCATGTGTATTTCGTGTCTGAAAGATTCAATGTCATGATTGCAAGGGCTCAACATAAACACGATTCCGGTTCCGGAATGAGAATGATTCTGGCTTTCTGGGACAAACTACACCTGAATCAGGTCACCAACCAAGAAAAGCTCCATGTTCTATTTTAAACAAAATCTTAATACACTGTTGGACTAAGAACCCGATTTTGTTGGATGGATAGGGGTTGGGTGTTGAGCTGAGTCCACTTACTTGGCCCTTCAAGGTTGTAGCAGTTTGAGTTCCTACTTCAATAGTTTGCTCAACAACCTGCAGTTAACTGTAAGATGAGAACCACTAAAAGCAAAATGGTAGAAAATTTCACAGAAGGTAAGGTCAGAAGCACACAATTTTTGATCGTGCAATTGCTTGATCAGTCTCATCCATTCTCTTCATTCCAGCATTGACAAGTTCTTGATTGCTCATAGCTGCAAATAAATAAGAAGTATTAAAACCTTTAAAAAGAATAAATATTTTACAAACTTCCACAACACAGATATCTCAACTCTCAAGCTTGTAACCAGAAAATTCAGTAGTTAAAGAATTATTTGGCTGGAGACCAGGAGACAAATATATAAAAAGGAGATGTACAGATATATAACTATTATGCTACCGACTTGAAGCAGGAACTATTCCATGCAGTCCATATCAATGGAATTGCTAACATAGTGTAAACACAACCTTTTCCTACCTATAAATGAAAAGTATTGTATAATGTATATAATATTGAAGAGAAGCAATGAATATATGCAAGGTGAGCGTGGAGCCTATTTACAAAAGTTCCAGGAGACTACAGCAATGACTTGCATAGCGTCAAAACAATCACAAGGAAATTTCTAATTTGTATATATATAAATTAAGAAGCATATAATTAGGAGTTGAGGAACGTACAAGGACTATAGAAATGTAGAAAGAGGAAAAGGATGAAACAAAAAGGCGGTTAATTACATGTTAAGACGGAAGGTAAGATCCTGATCAGTTGCTATATTATATTTGTTGGTGAGTTTACATTTGCTTCTGCAGGGTAGTAGATGAACATAGCGATTCATGAGACATCATGACTTCATACCTGTCTTGATTGATCTAGTAGACGACTGCATGGAAAGTTTGAATATTACATGCTTATAGGATTTGAGAGGATTTGGGGCAACATCGCAAGCAAATAAATTTTATAAGTTTGTAGTATGAGAACCTAATCTTGCACTTCTGTGAATCCATTAATAGATGAAAGACCAGGATTTCAAAGATGCTTTTAGGTTACAATATTCTCAATAGTAATACACAAACCAAGGGTGATGTGTATTTTGGATGGGATATTTTATGATAAGAGAATAACAATTTGTTTTCTTGGCTTCAAAGCAAGGTTCACAATTTCTGTTTTGGCAATTCCAGGGTGTATAGATGGTGGGGGCGAGGGGAGTGGGGGATTTGTTGTTTGAATCAGTCATTTCAGTAGTTAAACAATTTTGATATTGGTACTTTTGGCAGTTCGGTATCAGATATGGCCCAACTTACAGGCTTCCTTATTTTCTCCCAAGTTCAATCCTCTTTAGCCACATTCCTTTTTATTTTGGCATCCACCCCCGCCCCCCTCTTAAAAAAAAAAATCTGGCTCCGCCCTTGCATAGATGTGTACAATAAAACACAACAATATTTAGGGAGCGTTTGGTTCACAAGATTGGACTACGTAATGTAATTGAGATTACGTTGTAAATCATATCCGAGTGTTTGGTTGGGCAAAAAAAATTTATATGTAATGCAATCGTGATTACAAGTTTGATTACATCACATCAATTTCTATTAAAATCAATTCCATCATACAACCTATGTAATCCCAATTACATTACACCCTCAATATTCAAATTACGTCATTGCCCATAACAAAAATATCTCCCTCCCCAAATCCCGATCACCCCCCTCTTGGCGGAGCCCGACCCCCTCCCGCTCCTCTCCTCCTCATCATTCACATCCTCATCCTTATCCTCTTTCGTCTGCTCCTCGCCGCCGTTCGGAGCTCTGCGGAGGAGAGCGACGAGATCGTCGGGAAGCCGTTGAGAAGTCGAAGGTAGAGGAAAAGATCGGTTGTCCATGGAGGGTTGTCAACCGTCCATGGAGGGCTGTCAACAGAAAATCTCGACGTCTTCCATGGAGGAAAAGCTCCACGCTGAACAAGATCGGCCGTCCATGGAGGGTTGTCAACCGTCCATGGAGGGCTGTCAACAGAAAAGCTCGACGTCGTCCATGGAGAAAAAGCTCCACACTGGACAGGCTGATGCAGCATGCAGTCGGAGGCGAGTTGGTGGATGCCATTCTGCAAACCAAATTGCAATTGCAAGGAATGCTGATCCTAGGGGTTTGAAGTTGGAAGAGGGGGCAAGTTGTTTGGAAGTGGGTGTTGCAGAGGCTGGATTGCCGACATTGTTGATGATGACAACCCAAATATCCACTTAAGTTTAGAAATGACATTGTTGAGCATGGGCTGCACACATTGTTGAGGAAGTTTTTATTTGGATTTAATTTGGGCCTTTCAAGTTTATCCACCTTGGACAAATAACATAGACATCTTTTTGAGAGAGCTCATCTCCAATGTTTTTTTACGTAAGAATCACCATCTTTCTATTTTCTCTCACTAATTTTAGCGTAATTACAGCTTGGATTTTAATACATTAGAATTTTTATTTTTGTTGTAGACTTTGGATAAGATCATGTTCTTGTATTGATCCAACCGATTTACAATGAAAAGTGCATCAACTTATTATAGATATATCAAAATTACGTCGTACGTCCAGGAAAAAAAATTGGCAAAAAATAATTGTTAAAAAATATTATATGCCAAAAATAAAAATATGAATGATTGTTTTAAAAAAATGAAAAATAAATCATACATAATTTTTCTCTCGTAATTATAAATGTTAAATTTGGAAGAAAAAAATATGTCGAGGGTATATTTGTCAAAATGATATAAATAACAATTACTATTTCATTACATTGCATGTTAAAGCAAACATTTGAATGTAATTGATATTATTACATTGTTTGATTACATGTTCCAACCAAACATGGTAATGTAATTGTAATTCCATTACATTACAAACTCAATTGCATTACAAACTCAATAACATTCCGGTTACAATTACATTACGGTGAACCAAACGCAACCTTAGTTTATTTGTTTCATTGGAGCACGGAAGAACATAGAGATTGATCAGTCCTTGTGATTCGATACAATTTGTGATTGATGTAGTGGATATGGGCATAACAAGTCAAATAGTACATCATTGATGATCATGATATATAATGACTTCAAATTGGCCTTAGGTTTTCGGATTTCACATTCGACTCTTCTTGCCAAACAATCATCTCTTCTTTTGGGGATTTTCCTAGCTCATTTTTTTGTAATCCTTACAAAGTTGGGTATTGTTCATGACCTTGTTTCAAGCAGTGCAATGATTCCTCTTCAGCTTATTCTTTATAATCCTTCCTAAATTTACCACACGTCCATCATATTCTCATCTTTTTGCTAGAGTGAGCTTGTTTATCTGGACCCTTTTCTTTGCTGGCAAAGTTAGCTATATATTACTGTTTGTCAATCATTGTTTTATAGCTTTATGGTTGTGAGGCCATATATCAATCATAAAACATCCAAAAGAACATATGAACTTCATTTACCTGGCTCTATCCAAACAGAAAATTCTTCTCACTCACATTCTACTGGAAAACAGGTCTGAGATAATGCTCACATTGTGGAACGACTTGCCCAGGGATTTTAGTGGGGCTGGTTTTAAATATTTGTACCAGAGAATTTGTCACTTGGTTGTAATAGATGGAACTTAATATTATATAGAAACCTATGATTGAAAGCTTTACATGAACTTATCATAGATAACAAGCCTCTATGTCATCAATGTGGAAAATACCAATCCTACCTATATGCTAGTTCCTTAGGGGTCAAAGGTATTTGAGATGAAAAGGTTTCTACTACTACTGATAAGATCCATACAAAGTCCACTTGAACTCCTCAATCTTCCTTTCCTCTGATGTTATTTTGGGAAACATTACACAATTGGCCTGTCACTGGTGCATGCTTGCATATCAGATCTATTCAGTTGATTTCTCTTTCTATTGGAGTAAATCCTAACCATTCTCTAATACACTCGTCTTCATTAAGTTCTGAGCTAACACTATTTGTTGTCATAAAAACGGAAATAGGAGAAAAGAAGCTAAACCGATAAATAGGTTATGAAAGATTTATCATAGATGGGGAAGTGTAGAGAGAATCATAACCTGATGCCATTTGAACATGGTCCTCTGCTACAGGATCGCTACCACCAGCACCCATATCAAAGAGCTCAACACGTTTATTACCAAGACTACTTGTGTACCTGGCAGTCAACAGCAAGAAAAGATCAGAAAAATTCACAATGTCAACTCAGCAGAACACATTTGAACTAAAAATTCAAATAATACATAAATGCTCCAAATGAATGGGTAATGAAAAGCTTAAAACCACCAAGTATACATCTAATACAAGTTAAACCTGCAAGAAAAATTTTCTGGATCAAAAAACTATTTCCAGAAGCTGACATGATGAAATCTTATCATCCCTTTTGGTATTCATCGCGGGCGAAGTGGATGTCGATCTCAATGTGTTTCCTTTCATGAAATATGGGATTGTTAGCAATGTAGATGGGTGACTGATTATCGCACCACATATATGATGCTTCTGTTTCTGATGCTTCTCCCAGCTCCTTTAGAAGATGTTGCAAATACAATACATGTGTTGTGCCATGAGCAATGGCTCGGTATTCCGCTTCTGAACTCGATCGTGAGACCATACTATATTTCTTACTCTTCCATGACACTAAGTTTCCGCAAATAAATACTGAATAGCCGGATGTAGAACGTCGGTATGTAAGACTCGCACCCCAGTCAACATCTGTAAAACACTCAAGACGAGTATGTCTCTGATTTTCTATCCGAATTCATTTTTCAGAATTCGGAGCTAAATAACGCAAGATCCTGAGAACTATCTGCCAATGTGAAACTCGTGAAGAAGCCATAAATCTACTGACTACACTTACAACAAAGAAAATGTCCGCATAAATCATAACCGCCAAGTAATTGAGTTCCCCAACTAGCCGACAATACTGATCAAGATTGGTCATTAGTATCTCATCATCTGGGAGTAACTTTACCAGTGGATCCATGGGTGAGGTTGTTCCCTTAGGGGCCGTTTGGTTCAAGTTTTTGTGGCTTGGAAATGGGTTTTGACTTCCTTACCCATGTTTGGTATGTTTAGGATTGGGAATGAGGAGGGAATAGGAGGGGCTTAGGGGGAAAAGCTATTCCCATTGATTTGGGAAAGCTATTCCCAAGCCCCCCCCTTGGGAATAGATTTGCTTTCCTAGGAATGATGCTTGGCTATTTTGTTTGGACGGTTATACCCTCTTTTTATTTTCAAATTTTCAACTTCTATCCCAAACATGTAAATCATCATGAAATTAATGAAAGGGTATTAAAGGAAAACTAAATAAACTAATAATATCCCTTTGTAAACCAAATATGAAGATGAAAATTTTTGAACTACCTATTCCCAACCTAACCAAACATGGGTATGGGAATGTTGAGTTCCTTTCCCATGGAAAAGGAATTGAAAACCTATTCCTAGGAATACAAAAACTTGATCCAAACGAGTCCTTAGTTTGTATCGTCCATTCTTCAGTTAATATGTCGAGAACATATTTTCTCTGAGACATTACAATATCTCGCTCACCCCTCGTGATTTTGACACCCAAGAAGTACTTCAATGCTACCATGTAGAATAGAATAATAGGATTAAGGAAGTATATATATATATATATATATATATATATATATATATATATATATATATATATATATATATATATATGAGAGGGCTAGCCTCTCATTATTGTACTCTTCGTGACGTGGGACTAAAGCCCAATGACTAATATAACTAATACTTATATATCGTCTAGGATTCTGCAACATGAACTAATAGCGAAATTGTTCCAAGGATCAAAATATAGGTTTTAAGTTCTGGTTTCAGAAATTTCTGGTTGCAGTTTTGGAGTTAGGATTTCTTTTTTCCAATTCAACAATTTGTAGAAAACTATATCCTAAAAAAAATCTTCAAATAGACTTCAAACATATATTATGTGAGATTATGTTACTTTCCATGAAAAATAAAAATAAAAATAAAAATGGCCGGTGTCATAAATATATTCATTTATCAAAAACTCTGTTAGATAAGACATACATTTCTTTAATTAAATTTTCTAATTGCTAGCTGGACATAGAAGTGCTAGTTGAAACCTATATATCCAGTGAATATTCAATTAAGTCCAAATTTCCATAGCTTAGTTTGTAGTACCAGTTGATAATCAATTTAAGCTCTATGCAAACAGTTTATTGAAGGATGTATGTAAAAAAGCTGAAACTAAGGGCCAGTTTGCTTAGGCTTTATAACTCACTTTTCTGAGTTATAAAGCAAAGGGGGGAAGAAATAGTGTTTGGACACAACACCATTCACAAAGTTACATTTGAAAAGAAACATTCCCAACCGTATGTTATAACTTTGCTTTTAGAAAGCAAAGAAAAGTTGTTTTCTGAAAGTGGTTTCCACAAAAAGTGGGCCCCACACCCCTCCACACCCCCAAGTCCCAGCTTCTTTCTCTCTCCTCCATTTTTTTTTCTGAAGCTCTCTCCTCAGCAGGCCATGAGCTCCGCCGAGAGCGCCACGAGATCCTCCGCGACCGGCCACAAGATCCACCGGCCACGAGCTCCGCCGCGAGCGCCGCGAGCTCCTCCGCGACCGGCCACGAGCTCCTCCGCGACCGGCCACGAGCTCCACCGGCTACGAGCTCGCGGACTCGACTCCGCCGCCAGCAACCGGCCGCGAGCTCCTCCGCGACCGGCCACGAGCTCCATCGGCTACGAGCTCGTGGACTCGACCGGCTGTGCCTCCTCCCGCTGCGAGCTCGTGGGCTCCTCCCGCTGCGCCTCCTCCCGCCGCGAGGTCCTTCGCCGCGACCCCCGCGTTCGTGGGCCTCGGCCGCTGCGACGGAGGAGCTCGTGGGCTCCTCCCGCTGCGCCTCCTCCCGCTGCGCCTCCTCCCGCTGCGCCTCCTCCCGCAGCGAGCTCCTCCGCCGCGACCGTCGCGACCGCCGCGAGATCGTGCGCCTCCTCCCTCTTCCCCAGCTCCTCCCGCCACCGCCGCAAGCTCCTCCGCCGGGAGTGTCGGATCTGTGGTGGACACAGTTAAAAATAGTGTGGACACAGTTAAAATATGTGGACACAGTTAAAAGTGTGGACACAGTTAAAATATATGGACACAGTTAAAGTGATGACACAGTTAAAATAACTTTTTAAAATATTTTACCGAACATAAACTTTGTTTTTTTTTTCTTGAAATTCACTTTCCAAATGAAAGTAACCAAACACAAAACTAATTTTTTTTACTTAGAAAACAACTTTATAACTTACTTTCAGAAAACTGATTTCAAAACAAAATTTCAGAAAGTCTATCCAAACGGACCCTAACTCTTTAAACCCAATTCTAATACTGGGTGTAAGACTCAGGTCTATAATTCTATTACAGTCCAGGACCGCGAACCAGACGAAAACCTATTTAATTGACTTGTGATTCACTAAAACTGTATGTAATGAATCAGGTAATTAGTTTGTACTTGGATATAATAATTGTTTTGAAACCCGACATCCATTTAGCTTATAGATGAAAAAGTTGTTTGTTTTCCTTCTCCCCTAGCTTAAACATCTCTCTCCTTCAACTGCACTTTCCTCCTCCAATTTAGTGATCAGGACCCATAAGTGCATGACTGAGGTCTATAATTCCATTACAGTCCAGGCCTGTGAATCTGAGGAAAACCTACCTAATTGACTTATAGTAACACTAAACTGTAAGTAATGAATCAGGTGATGTGTTTGGAACTGAATATAATAATTGATTTAAAACCTGCCACCCATTTAGCTTAGAGATGAAGCCATTCAGTTTCTTGTCCCCTCACGTAAACATCTACGTCCTTTAACTGCTTCTCTGGCCTTCCTAGGGCTTTCCTCTTTTGCTGATAACAAACAGTATGCCCTTTCCCACTCTTCCTCCTACCCCTACCCCTACACCCCCCCCCCCCCCCCCAACACACACACAACCTTCTTTTTTTTGCTTTTTCTTTGTCTTCTCTTCCTTCACAATCCAAGGCGGAGACTGGTGAGTCTTCTTGTTACGATTTCTGAAAGAAAAAAAAAAAAAAAAAACTCTTTTGTTCTGGGAGAGTCAGGATAAGGTTTATACAGTGTATATTCTCAATTAGGGAGATTTTAAAGAGCCTATTTTTGATGTGCAGCGCAATTAGCCCAAAAACAATTTCTCAGCTGTACCGAGCTCCGGCACACTAACCAGGCTTAAAGGAATCGGTTTGGACCAACTAATTGGGTTGTACTATGAAGTATTTTATTATTTCAGATAGTATGCTGTGAAGGTACTTCCAGGAAAATTCAAAAATGTCAAAGAAAGTTAATTGTAAGATGTTTAGATAATAGGGCAAAGGATGTAAATGAGCCGAGCCAACTGGAGTTTGATATGTTCAAGCTTGCTAATGTCGACGTTTGCCCATGAATTCATGAGCTTGCTGTTACCTACTGGAAAAAAAAATGTACGTACTGGGAGAAGTACATATTTAATGAATTCTAAGGGCAAAAAGTGTGCTCCAACGGTTGGAAGGGGTTTTTAATTATTATAAATGTATGGCCATTTGAAATGGACAGAACAACTTTGGATATTCTATCAATTGAATTAGCATATCTATTGCTGTTGTTTTGGGTGAGAGAGTCCCCTTTTCGTGAGAAAACTCCTCCAATTTGGGGTGAGAGTCCCCATAGCTCTCTCTAATAGTCCCTACATCACTTGATCACTTGTCTTTTGGACAGCTTGGGCTAAGCTTTGAGCAATAATAAGTAGCATTCAGCAATAAGTGACAAGTTCATTTCTAAAGTTGATGACTAAGAGCAAAATATAACATATGTATCAAATTATTCATGAGTATAGTATCACAGCATTGACAAGAACTTGAATCAAACAATCAATGTGTTGATGTTTAAATAATGTTTTCTTGAACATTCAAGTTTTAAATAAATGTATACTCGTCTTGTGAATCCTGTAGAGAACAAAAATAGAAAAGCCCTCTACGAAAAAAACACAAAAAATAGAAAGTTCAAGGGATCTCAAAAAGGAGAGAAATATTAAAAAAAACCAAAAAAAAACAAACATTCCTTTCTTTGAGATAACCATGTTCGTGAGTTGTTGATGTCTTTAAAGATGCTAGATGTCATCCACAAAGATGTTAGATGTTGTAGTTGCAGATGTTAGAAACCCATGAAGGATACCTAAAAGGATATGTTCGTCCAAGATGTCGTAAAAGAAGAGATTGAATGAAAATGTTTCGTTGGGTTTTAAAGGGTATGGGTATTTGGGTCAAGTTCTAGAGTTATAATATCGGTTATAAAAATATAGTTTCTAAACCACTTAAAAGTCGATTTAAATACGCTTATATTCAGAGTAAACTAATAAATTTTCATATAGGATGATACACCATATGGGATGATTCATAGTATCTTGTGATGTGTATTGTATGTATGATGCATAAAGTGTTTCATAAGATAAGTTGTCCCTCCCATATCGTTCAATGAATCAATCGCTTAATAGATTATATAAATCCATATTAAAATATATATAGCGTGATTGACAAAGGAGACTAATTCGCAAATACAAACAATGAAGGTCTCAAATTGTACAAAGGTAAAAAGGTTAGAATCCATGGAGAAACCAAAGGCCGACAGTTCGAAACCAATAGTTTAATTTGTCGACATGTTGAAATGTAAAATTGAGATTCTCACATCTGAGATAGGGAATTCATGTATTCAAGACGCGAAGGAAGTTAAAAAAGAAAAGCATCCAACTTTATGATGTGATGGAAATGAAAATTTCTCAATAATAATTGAATACTTACGTTTTCCTCATGGCCACATATGAATTTAGCTCTTTGATCTGTTATACCCAAGTGGAAATTATATTAAATAGGAACAAAGCGACAATAGACAAAGATGAAAAGGTACAGACATAAATAGCTAACCATGGACTGTTTCTTCTCATTGAGCTGCTTATTGACGTCTGGAGAATTACGACTCTCATGATCCTTAATTTCACGGTCAAACTCTTTAATCAACCTGTAAAAAGGAACAAGTTCAAATTACAAAGCACATGCGTACTCTCTAATCATCATCATCATCATCCTCCTCCAAACCTTCTCTAATCATAATAGGGTCGGCTATGAAGAATAAGAAAGCTCCATACAATATCTGACAAAATTTTATGACCGGCTATCGAACTGACATCAACCCGGTAAGTTGATGTCAAATTCCTAGTCAAGATAGCTAGGAGCATGAGAAGGACCTACTTTTCGATTGCAATTTAAGCACATGCAATCAAGGAGCACCCTCCAAGTTCCTTAGACTACAAAGAGTCTAAACAAAGAGAGAAGATAATACAATTTGTTACATGGAATTGCATTCATCTCTATGACACGTGTACTCTCTAATGATGTGAAAAATAAGAACATGTACAGATTATCCAAGATCAGTGAAAATAAGAAGTTCCATCACGCCATTAGAATTTAATCTGTAGAGGAACTAGTATAGTTAAATCACATGGTGTTATCTAATATTAGTAAATACAAAAAATTAATGTATTAAAAAAATATACATAACAGGTAAGTAACTACTATGGAAAATTATTGGAATTTAGACAAAAAACAAAGTTTGGACCTTAGTGCAGGACAAAACAGACATTTTCTTGGTATGATTTGAAAGAAAAGAAACGATTGATGTGGCGTACCGCTTACACTCTCTCATTTTTCCAGTGAGCTCCTCCAACTGTTTACTCTGTCTGTTAGGGTCTTTGATCTTATCCAATTTCTGAAATCCATTTCTGCATATAAAAACAATATACCAATATTATTATATATAAAAAAAGATAATTTTTCTTGATGTTGTAGAGTATGTGAAGTTTTGATCATTGGATTACAAAATGCAACAGATATAATTATGTGAAAGAAGCTATGAAAAACTAAGCATCAGTGCTTTCTGCAGACAGACATTGTAATATGGTCTGTTAAAGACGAGAACATGTGCAAATTGGTGTATGTGTTACAATACTATACTGAGTACAACACCAAATGACAGCGACTGGCCCAAAAGCAGGACACAATGAGAAACAAAACCTCCTGATTACGTTAGTACGGCAGATAAAAGAAGTGAAGCCAAGTTGGAAACCCCAGAGCATGAGAAAAATGGACAAGCATCAAGCGAGACTAAATCCTCTAGAAGAACAAAGTTCCATCAATAGGACAATACGAACTGCACCTATTATTGATTTGACTCAAGGCCCACAAGAAAAAAAAAATTCTCCTAATAAGGATAAAGTTAATAACCTCATGTGATGATCATTCAAACTAATAGACCTTCAACTAAGAAAACAAGTCAGTTCACTTTTGTCCTCTTATTTGGCAACCCATCCCCAAACCCCACAGACACACACAAAATGATAAAGGGGAAAATTGTAAATGATAATTTGGCATTTTCTTCTAAATACACAGGTCCCTCAGCACAGCAAAAGAGTATAAGAGGCTTCAATGATCTGAATCATCTGATCTTATATGAAATAGGGATTAATTATTTTTGAGTAAACTTAAAGGTTGCATCTAAAATTCACTCTATAAAAATAAAAGAGCAATATCCATACAGTATTACAAATTCCAATAGAACTGACAAAATATTTATCGGTGCAACCGTGCAACTACTGCAGTTACTTCTGCAACCTACTTATAATCCTTTCCACCGTCCTAAGGACCTAATTATTATTCTTCATAAACACAGCCATTGCAGAAGAAAATGGATATCATGCTATAGCTAAACAAGAATCGGATATGGGTATGTGCATGCATAAAAAAAGTACGTGTCATTACCTCATAAAGTACAGAGGCACAGAACAAAAGGTTCCACAGTTCATGATTGTTAGCTCTGTTGCTAATCTCATAAAATACAAGATATGTATCAGATGATACAATACAAGAGTGTTTCAATACAAATCATATCCGTGTATTGGATGGGGCAAAAAATCATACAAAACATTTTTCTTTTGGGGTTTGTACACTATCTACTATTTTTGTCTAGTTATTGAGCTTTCTACTCATTTGTTTTTTTTTTTTTTGCTTTGTTTTGTTTTGTGTTTTTTTTTTGGACTGACCACTTTTTCTAATATGGACCTTAGGATGTTGAAAGGATAAATTTATGGATGTTAAAAAGTTGTGATGATTTCCACTTAGATACTTGCTGATGCCCTTTAGTGTTTCTGACTGTGTCCAATTTATCCTTGTGTGTTACACTGACTTCCCAATCTTGTTGCCAACAGGGTATCTTAGGTAATCAAGCAAACAGGTAAATGATACGTATCAGGAATTGACAACAAAGATTGTTAAATGTATCTCACAGAGCTCATTGCATTAGGATAATCTCACAAAACTCATTACTACATTGGCAGCAAAAAAAAGAGAAGAAAAAAGGAAAAGAAAAGAAAGATCCAAAGCACGGAATGACTGCTTCCTACTTTTGCACAAAGCCGAATGGGGATCAGCAATGCTGGAAGTTAAACCACTAAGTCTTCTCCTACGTCTTAAAGATAGTAGGTCAAATAAGTATATCGAGTCAGGTAATAAAATTGGAGTTAAATTAAATATGTAAAACTGTTTTGTATACATTTATCAGGTCCAAGCTCAGGACTGGTAGGGCTTTCTTCTTATCTGGCCACCATTAACCATCTCCACGTGTTGAAAATGTCTCTGAACACTATCTAGTCATAATTCAGATCCTATGCAACTTGCAGCATTCTGTGCTCCCATATAAAAAGTGCCAACGTATCCATTTCCTTCTGTGAATCACAAAAGTTCTCAGTTTTCCGTTTCTTTGAAAGGGGTCCAACTGTAAGCTTTCAGAATTTATCAATTCACCATATGTCATATCTACGCACTCCTTTTTATCTTTGAAACTTTTAACCAGTCACTTCCTGATTATACATCACATAGTATATTAAAAATTTATGGAGCAGAACTGGGTTTTAAGATCAATTTCATATGCATCAATTATTGCCACCATTCATCTTAAAATTTCTTTCCTGCTTCAATTGACTACATACAGTACATTAATCGCTTGCCTTAAAACCTATGTTGCACCGACAGACACGGCGACATGACCCAAATCCAACACAGAATCCTGAAATCTAGGACAAGACATGCTAGAGGACACACCTATATATATATATTGAAATGGTTATTATTTTATTACAAAGGCCCACAAAACCTGAATGCTCCACCAGTGCGCCACTTTAACTCCCCACCACTTGGGAATTAAAGCGCTTCCCCCAAGTCTTGAACCCACAACCACTTGAGGGGATGCCTCCCACCTTAGCCACTTGAGCTAGAGGTGCATGGCATATATATATATATATATATATATATATATATATATATATATATATATATATTTGGAATAAGGGTAAATTTTATTCCACGCAAATCACGGTATCGGTATTACAATACACTATTCTCACATCTCCCTCCCCAGTTAAGGGGCCATTACAGATACATCGAATTCTATATTAGGTAGCCAGTCCTTCAAAGATACGCCTGTTGCGCTCCCTCCAGACATGCCAAACTGATGCTGCAAGTCTAACTCTAGCCATCTTGGCCCAACCATGATCCATACCTCGGCGGTCTCTGATCCAGCTGAGGATCCCCCGGATATCTCTGGCACTGCCAACTCCACCCAACACTCGCATGCACTATATATATATGTTTTTTGAAGGCTTATAAGGAAACATAAGCCAATACTATAGACAAACAGAAAAGGCCAGAGACCCAAACTTCAACTAATGTTGTGGGTCCCTGAACTTAAGTTTTTGTTTTTGTTTTTGTTTTTGTTTTTTGGGGCTGGGGGCAGGGTTGTATCCGAGTCTGACACAGATTGAACCGTGTCCCACGCAAATCCGTGTCGGATTGGAATTCGACACGGGTTTGGTGTATGTCTGGCCGTGTCCGTGCTTCCCAGCTTAAAACATTCTTGGTCTTACTTGAGCACCAATTTCCTGACATTTTTCAACCATTTATTTCTGACGCTATGATACAACACTATATAAACACCACGATACAACATGGCACCTTTTTTGGTGCATCGTGGTGTATTTTGGAGTGTCCTTGTCGTTCTGACACGATGCAAAAACGTACACAGCATTTATATTAGTGTATGTTGGAGTATCTGGTTGTATACCACAAAACAGGACACTGACACAACTCTGATTTTGTTTAGTGGATGTGCTTCCTGGCTTCTACCTTACTTATTTACTTTGGTCTGCTCGCCTACATCTTTGGCCTCGACTTCCCTCAAAATAAAGCAGAAATTTACTACTATGAAGTAGCAGTGTAGCACAGTAGTTAAATACTTTCATATCTCCAAAGCTTACAATTTCATTAACTATTAACATTTCTTGGTTCTTCCATCAATATAGCTTTGATTTTCATGAACCATGATTATGCATCCTGGTGTACTTTGGAGTGTCTTTGTCGTGTCTGACACGGTGCAAAAACGCACACAGCATGTATATTGGTGTCTTAGTGTATGTTGGAGCGTCTAGTTGTATCCGACACAACAGGACAACGACACGACACTGATTTTTTGAGTGGATGTGCTTACTGCCTTCTACCTTAATTATTTCTTTTTTGTCTGCTCACCTCCATCTTTGGCGTAGACTTTTCTCAAAGTAAAGCAGCAATTTACTACTATGAAGTAGCACAGTAGTTAAATACTTTCATATCTCCAAAAGCTTACAGTTCCATTAACTATTAACATTTCTTGGTTATTCCACCAATATAGCATTGATTTTCATGAACCATGATTATCTGCATCATTTCCACACCAAAATGATTTCTTTCGCACACCAAACGTCCATATTTCATTATTCATCAAAGTAAAACCTCTTCTTTACAAGTTAGTTTGCATCAATCCATCAAAGACTTGAACTTTATGGAAGTGCTCAAAATATGCCATTGATCCCGCTGGCGATGTGCTCCGGCCCCCGTCAAATATCACCCTCCAATCCCGCCAAATTCCACAAATTCCGATCTGAGTCCTCCTGATTCCAGAAACCTCCCACCATCTTGAGACTTCTAGAAGATCAATCAAATCATTGTCTTTCGTTGAATGGAAATAGAAGAGCAGCAGCGAAACCCTAACCCTAGCCGAAGAATTTAGGCAAGAATTAGGTTCTCGGTTTCTAGGGCAGCGCATGAAATAATTTTTGGGGAAAAGGGGCGAGGGGAAAGAAAGGAAAATAACAAGGAAATGGAATTAGCTTGCACTATTGATTTTTTAAAATTTTATCATAACTTATCCTCGATTAAATCCTTAGCCAGTTTAACCGATAACCCCTAGAGTTTTCATGGTTTCAAAAGTAAGCCAGAAATCATTAATGGTTAAGGGTTTGGATATGCCCTCGTCACTACACGGTAAGAACCCGAAACCAATTTACGCCAAATACAGCTTGTAGCCAATTCTAAATACTTATCAATAGATATACAAGACTCAATAACGTTTATGAGTATATAACGAGGCTGGATCACATTTAGGTAGTTGTTGAAGTATACAAATCATCAATGTTTATGATATTGATTGAGAGTTTAATAGTCCGTCTTAAATCTAACTAAATATATTAAAACAAGTAAATTTCAGATAGTAATCTACAACTACATTATCCTTATAATTTTACCCAACTTTAACAAAGATATAAAGATAAATGTAAAGTATAGGTACTACTACTGACAAGACTAATGTACTAACAACCCTTTTTATTTTTTCACTCGAGAAGAAATCAGCCTTCAAATATATATCGACTTAAACTAATCAAGTTAAGGGATAGTTAAACTAATACTCATTTAAAGACCAAGATTCACCCAATTCATAGTTCACTCAATGACACGTCAACATTGACTTACTAATACCAAGACGTAGCATTGCACCTTGAATACTCTCCACTCACTCAACTCCTGAACTCCTAATTCTGGATCAAAGGAATTAAGTTTCTCAAAATGTGACCACTTATGCTCGATTGGAAAAGCGCAAGTTCTCCTTATACCATATCTCAAAAGAGGTGTTAACGAGAAATATCTAGCAAGAGACAGGTCAATGCCGACCACAAAAACTATTCCTTGATATTGACTCTTCTTGTCATCAGTGTCTTTTTAGTAACCCTTTTGAATTAGGTTGATCCTAGCAAGCTCTTGTCTCAACTTTCTCAGGAAAAAAAAAACAATTGTTTCCTTGTATGCACTAGCATAATTGTTTCCTTATATGCACTAGCACGTTAGTTCCCAAATACCAATATCTCCAAAAAACTTTCACTTTCAACTTCCAACACTTCTAACACTAATTGCTGCATCATCTTCATCAATATAACATTGATTATCCATGAACCAACAATATATGTTTCATTCCAGGACCACAATGTTCCCTCCCATGTATTAAATAGCAATATTTTATTATTCATTCAAATAAACACCTCTTATTACAAGTTAATTTGTATTGATCCAATGATTCGACCGAGAAAAGTAATCCATCAAAGACTTGAACTTTACGCTATATACCAACTCCAATTCCCACAAAAGAAGATAGGATTTCTTACAGAATATTAACAAATTAGTTCAGAAATTCCCATATCTCCAAGCTTACAGTTTCAACCCTTGTTAGCAATTCGGCAAACGGAAAAAATTCGGGACGACAAAAGTACGTGTATAAATCGACTCAGTGCAAATAAAATACGTTCAAAAATTCGGTTAAATATTCAAAAAATAAAAATATTGAGGTTAAAAACTTCATATTCTTAAATATGTTGTCAAATTTGATTAATTAAACAGGTTTCCAGTACGTTTTTTTTTGCAAAATTTTTCAATAATTTATACGGAACACGTTTAAAACTTCGCATGCTTAATATTTATGTACTGATTTGGGATCTGTCAAAAGTACGCAAGTATTAAACGTTTATGAAAGATACGGAAAAATTCGTGTATAATACGAGTTTTATTCGGGTGATTGCTAACAAGGGTTTCAACTACTAACAGTTTTCGGTGCACCATCCCTTGCAAAAGCCAACCCCCCCCCCCCCCCCACCCCCCCCCCCAACCCCCCCCCCACCCCCACACACATATCAACTTAGCATCCATTGTTCATGAAACCACTATCATCTGCGTCATTCACTCGCCATAATAATTTTCTTATACTATATGTCTACATTTAGTTATTCACTACATTACTAAACGATACGACACAAATATCAATAATAGACTCGAACTTTATGCGATTCCTACGAGAAAGAAAGGAGAGGAGAGGAGAGTAGATCTTACGAAAGTGCTCGGAATATGTCGCTGATTTCGCCGGCGATTTGCTCCAGCTCCCCGTCCATCGGAATATCGCCCGCCATTTCCTGCCAAATTCCACGAATCCCTCGCGGTCCTGGTGACCTCAGGCCATAACGAGACTCCAACACCGCAATCGATCGGAACCCGGAGAGCAGCGGCGAAACCCTAACCCTAGCCGGAGAATTTGGGCGGGAATTTGGGGGTCTCTGATTTCTGGGGCAGCGAGTGGGAATAATTTGGGGGAAGAGAAGAAAGAAAAGAGCAAAAGCGCAATTAGCTGTCACTAATATGATTTTTTTTTAGAGTCCTATCATATCTTGTCCCAACTAATTCATATCTTGTCCCAACTAATTCCTTACTAGTTAGTATCTGTTGTAATTCATTGTAATTCATTGTAATCATGGTGACTCTTCACCTTTGCAACTCCCAAATGACTTTTCATTTTGTAACTCCCAACCTCTCTCTTCCTATATAAAGAGAGGTTGGGATGGCTTGTAGAGACATTGAGATATATTGATTTGAGAGGTTGAGCTAATTGTCCACAACACGTTATCAGCACGTTCATCTTGTTGCTTTCTAAGATATATAATCAAATACACGGTTTTGGTCTTGATTATAAATTATAGGTTAATTTTTTTTCATCAAACTATAGGTTAATTTTTTTTTCATCAACCTATAAGTCTAAAGATCTATCATAGCTGAAAAATATTAAAAATTTTAGATGCTAACATTTTTTTTGGTAATGATGGATTTGGAGAGCCCCGGCGAGCACCTCAGTGCCATCTGTGCCCTGGCGAGCACCTCAGTAACATTTTTTTTATGTTATTCAGTAATCGTTGTAACAGATGAATAACAAAATTGTATTTTTTTTCTCGCTATTTTTTGGCGTCGCTTCATTAGACGTCGAAAAAATAGTTGATATTTTTTTTGGTGCCGCTTGCTTAGGCACCAATTCTTTTGTGTGCTGTTGCCTACTTATGTTGTACGTTTTTTTTTAGCGTAATGGCGTAAAAAAATTGAAAAATTGGTTTTGGCTATATAAACAAATTCTGGCACCGCCAAATTTGGGCCTCCCAAAAATAACCTTTTTGGTTAATAATTTTTCAAAGGCAACGCTCATTTTGAGCACGCACTAAATTGTCACCTATTTTGCACAATTCGCAAATAGCGTGAATTTCTTGAAAAATCTTATTTATTCTTACATTTGACAAAAATTTTATGAAGTCTCTCCGAATAGGCTCATCTACTTGGGTATGATGTCAGAAAGAACTTGGGGCTTGGTTCTTAAGAGGTCCCCGGTGACCCTCCTCCCCCATTTTCCCGCCTGGTCATATTCACGTAGAGCTACTGAAAGGGGTTGACCGAATATTATTTTTTTGCTCAAATTGTATTTATAATTATGCATTTTTGCAAGAAATTAATTGAACTATCTATATCGGCCCGTCGATCGATATAAGAAGATAATTTTTAAACAAAAATCGTTTTTTCAAAACCGTTGTTTTTATTTACGATTGTTTGTTGTTGCTTATACAAACCAAATCCATATAAACCTGTCGTTTTATATGTTGACTGATCAAGATTTTTTCTCCTGTTGTAGAAAAATGTCGATCAAGATTGATTTTTCCATCCTTGAAGCCTCTGGCAAGAACTACTTGGACTGGACGCAAGACATCCAGAACCATCTAGATGCGCAGGGCCTCTTGGACGTCATCTATAACGAGGAAGAGCGTGAAGTGGAAGTCACTCGCTCAATGAACGCCAAAGCGATGATTCTATTCCGTAGGCATTTATCTGACGCTATGAAGTCGGAGTTCATTGAAATATCCTCGCCGAAGACGCTATGGGACTCTTTGAAAGAGCGTTTCGACCACCAGAAGACCATATGGCTACCTGAAGCACGCCATGACTGGTTGAACCTGCGCTTCCAAGACTTCAAGAGTGTAACTGATTACAACAATGAAGTCTGCAGGATTCGATCACTTCTCCAATACTGCGGTGAGATATTAACCGACAGTGATCTATTGGAGAAAACATACACCACATTTCCTTCCACTGACAACTTGCTCCAGAAGCAATACCGTCAGTCTAAGTTCACCAAGTTTCCCGAGCTCATCACCCAGCTTTTACTAGACGAGAAGAACAGTCTCATTTTAATGAGAAACAACAATTCTCGTCCTGCTGGAACAAAGGCAATTCCAATGCCTGATGCAAACGCTCTCCGTGGACCAAATCCACGGTGGAAACGAGACAAGGGCCAGTCGTCCCAGCCAAGGAACAGAGGCGAGTTTAAGTCTCGCCACCCAAAGCGAGGTTCTAACAAGAACCAAGGACCTTTGACTCCTAGGCAGTCTCATGGTAAGAACCAACGGGCCAGTCGTCCCAAAGCGAGAGTGGAAGGCCAAGCGCCTACTCTCTGCTACAAATGTGGTGCTTATGGTCATATGCAACGGACTTGCAGGGCGACCCCCCAAGAAGTTAATAACTATCACAAGGGGCGCCGGACCGAAGCAAATTTGGTCAACGAGTACGAAAATCTAAATCTTGAGACCCCCGATTTTGTAGCAGAAATGGAAGAATAAATCTCCATTTTCTATCTATGTTTGATTTAAGTCATGAAACTTTTGGTGGTTTGTATTTTCTGTTTTCTCGATAAATTAAAGTTCTATTTTGAGCACTTTCCTCAAACGTGTGACAAACTTTAATTTTCTTTACTTATAGGCATGGACCACGGGGCAGTGGATTGTCTGGTTGATAGTGGAACGACTCACACTATCTTGAGAGATAAATCATACTTTATCTCTTATACGCCTAAAGTAACCTCAGTGACAACCATTTCGGGACCCTCAACCCTTGTTCAAGGTTTTGGCAAAGCCCGTTTTTCGTTGTCCAATGGTACTCCCGTTGAAGTATCAGAGGCCTTATATTCTCCAAGGTCCAGTCGTACCTTACTGAGTTTTAAGGATATTCGAGAAAACGGATTTCATGTTGAAACTGCTCGAGAACATGGCTTCGAGTATCTTTTCATTACCTCCACTCAGTACGGCCAAAAGCGTATCTTGGAGAAGTTGAAATGTCTTTCAAGTGGTTTGTATCTCACTACGATACAACACATCGAGAGTAATCTCATCATTCGCCGAGCGCCAGTTGATGAGAGGACTTTTATGCTATGGCATGACCGGCTGGGTCATCCGGGTCAAAATACGATGCTTCGCACTATGAATGCATCGCATGGGCATCCTCTTGGAGGAAAGAATTTTGTTATAAATCCGAAAAGCCTATGCCAAGCTTGCTCGATTGGGAAGACGAATCTCAAGCCACTCCATGTGAAACCTACGAGATTGGTTTCCCAATTCCTTGAGAGAATTCATGGAGATATTTGTGGACCAATCCAACCAACATGCGGACCATTTAAATACTTCATCGTTTTGGTTGATGCATCGACTAGATGGTCACACGTAGTGTTGTTGTCCACCCGAAATGCAGCGTTTCCTAAACTCCTCGCCCAGATCATTAAGTTAAGGGCTCACCATCCGGATTATCCGATAAAGTCTATTAGACTTGATAATGCCGCGGAGTTTACATCGAAGACTTTCGATGACTATTGCATGACTTTGGGAATAAATCTTGAACATCCTGTTGCGTATGTTCATACCCAAAATGGCCTAGCGGAAGCTTTTATAAAGCGACTACAAGTGATAGCGAGGACCTTGGTTATGCGCACCAAACTCCCACTATCTGCATGGGGCTATGCAATTTTGCACGCTGCAAATTTGGTCCGTCTGAGGCCCATGGCCACCCAACCACTTTCCGCGTACCAGCTGGTTACTGGATGTGAGCCTGATATCTCACATTTACGCGTGTTTGGGTGCCTAGTCAATGTTCCAATTGAGCCGATAAGGCGTTCAAAATTTGGACCTCAGAAGCGACGGGGAATATATGTCGGTTATAACTCCCCGTCCATCATTCGCTATTTAGAGCCCTTGACAGGCGATCTCTTTACCGCGAGACACGCGGATTGTGACTTTGATGAGGCAATCTTCCCGTCGTTAGGGGGAGAAATGCACGCTAACATTGATGAGGAACGACGTAAATTAGCGTGGCATGTGCCCGCTTTTGCTCATCATGATCCCCCCTCTGCACATAGTGATAAGGAAGTACAGAGGATTCTAGGTCTGCAAGATATTGCAAATCAAATGCCAGATGCATTTAGCGACCTAGCAAAAGTCACGAGATCAATTATACCTGCTGCAAATGTGCCTGCAAGGATAGACGTCCCTGAGAGACGCCATGTTCCTGTGAAACATGTTGCTCCGGTCGAACCCACCGAGCAAAGGACGCTGCCATCGGCCGTCCAGTCCGCCGCTATTCCCAAGAAGAAGGGAAGACCGGTTGGTTCCAAAGATATTCTGCCCCGGAAGCGGAGAAATCTTGTTAAAAGCGTTTTGCCACATGAGATCATTAAGGATCACGGCGATGTATTAGAAGAGCGCGTTCCAGATGAAACACCTATTCCTAATCATGCCGATAACCTCGAAATATCCGTCGAGTATGCTAGCTTAGACGATATTTTGAAGCGAAACGAAACTGTCATCGATGATGTGTTCATATACTCAGTGGCCACTGACATTATGAACAATGATGACATGGAACCTCGTAGTGTTGCCGAGTGTCAACGACGAACGGACTGGTCACAATGGAAACAAGCAATCCAGGCTGAACTAGACTCCTTAGCGAAAAGAAGTGTGTTTGGACCCGTTGCTCCAACACCACCCAATGTTAAACCAGTTGGTCACAAATGGGTTTTCATAAGGAAGCGTAATGAGAGAAATGAGATTGTGCGATACAAGGCTCGCCTTGTGGCGCAAGGCTTCTCACAACGCCCTGGAATTGATTACGAGGAGACGTATTCTTCCGTAATGGACATCATAACGTTCCGCTACTTAATCAGTTTAGTAGTTTCCGAAAAACTGAATATGCAGCTCATGGATGTGGTCACAGCCTATCTCTACGGGGATCTAGACACAGAGATATATATGAAAGTCCCTGAAGGACTAAAGATGCCTGAATCAAGTAGTTCCCGACCACGGAACGCGTTCTCGATTAGACTGAGACGTTCGCTATATGGATTAAAACAATCCGGGCGAATGTGGTATAACCGCCTAAGCGAATACTTGATCGGTTTGGGATACGTTAATAACGAACTTTGCCCATGCGTGTTCATAAAGAAATCCACTTCAGGATACGCAATCATCGCGGTCTATGTAGATGACATGAATCTCATAGGAACCGAAAAAGACTTGTCAGAAACTGCTGATATCCTGAAGAGGGAATTCGAGATGAAGGATCTTGGGAAGACACGGTTTTGCCTCGGCCTGCAGATCGAGCACCGTAAAGATGGAATTCTTGTCCATCAAGCGAACTACACCCAAAAGGTGTTGAGACGCTTTAGTCATTTTGACGTTAAGCCGTCCGCTACTCCCATGGTCGTCCGCTCTCTAGACATTACTAAGGACCCATTCCGTCCAAAGGAGGACGACGAAGAGATATTGAGTCCTGAGTGCTCTTATCTGGGTGCAATAGGTGCTTTATTGTACTTGGCCCAATGTACTAGACCGGACATCTCGTTTGCTGTGAATTGTCTAGCTCGACACAGCACCGCGCCAACACGCCGCCATTGGAATGGCATAAAAGACATTTTCCGCTACCTTAAGGGTACTACGGACTTGGGCTTGTTCTATCCCTACGCGGTTTTGAGTGAGTCCAACGCTCTTGGCACTCGAAGCAACGCGACCCTTGTTGGCTACGCCGATGCGGGATACTTATCTGATCCGCACAAGGGGCGTTCCCAATCTGGTTATGTCTTTACCATTGGGAACACGGCGATTTCTTGGAGGTCTCGCAAACAGACCTTAGTGGCTACTTCAACGAACCACTCTGAGCTACTCGCGCTTTATGAGGCGACTAGAGAGTGTGTATGGCTTCGAGCTGTTATTGGCCATATTCGAAGTACATGTGATCTTCCATATGACCCTGATGAACCTGTTGTCGTCTATGAGGACAATACCGCTGTTATTGATCAAGCGAAACATGGTTACATCAAAGGGGATGCTACCAAGCACATATCGCCCAAGTTGTTCTTTACACATGAACAACAAGCGCTTCAGAAGATTGAAGTGCAACACATTGGATCGGAGAATAACCGTGCAGACTTGTTCACCAAGTCACTGCCAAAACACTCGTTCCAGAAACATGTCAGAGCGATTGGACTTAGGAAGCTTTCAGAGCTAGCCTAAGTGAAACATGTTTCCTGCACCCTGTTGTGTGCATGTGAGGGGGAGCGCCCCAACGAGCACCTCCCAACGCCCGGTTGTGCGTATATCCCGCACCCTGTTGAGTGCGAGTGAAAAGGGAAGCATCCTGATGTATGCTCGTGTACTCTTTTTCCCTTCGACCAAAGTTTTTCCCACTGAGTTTTCTTTGGCAAGGTTTTTAACGAGACACAGTTCAAATCCCTTATTCACTAAGGATTATTATAATCAGGGGGAGTATCCAGTTGTATACTTCTAAACCATCGTGTACTCTTTTGTCCTTCGATCAGCGGTTTTTTTCCCACTGGGTTTTCCCTGACAAGGTTTTGACGAGGCACCTTTGCAATGGTTAAGTTTACCCCCATCACACTGACCTGTGTGTACTCTTTTGTCCTTCGACCAAAGTTTTTTTCCCACTGGATTTTCTTTGGCAAGGTTTTTAACGAGGCACAAGTAAGTGGTCATTTTTGAATCTGCAAGCTACAGACCGACAAAGAAGCTCAGAGGTGTTTACAAGCAGAGTTTGTGAAGAGCCAAGGGGAAGTGTTGTAATTCATTGTAATTCATTGTAATCATGGTGACTCTTCACCTTTGCAACTCCCAAATGACTTTTCATTTTGTAACTCCCAACCTCTCTCTTCCTATATAAAGAGAGGTTGGGATGGCTTGTAGAGACATTGAGATATATTGATTTGAGAGGTTGAGCTAATTGTCCACAACACTAACAATATATATATATATATATATATATATATATATATATATATATATATATATATATATATATATATATATATATATATATACCTGGCTGGCCGAGATGTATGGGAATGGGTGAACATAAAGGACGGCAATCTGGACAACCGTTACATATACGACAAAAATAAGTGAACGACATGACAAGATGGCCCAGTACGAGATAGTGTGGATAAAAGGGATCCCACAGAAGATACAGCTTTGTATGTACAAGTTACTACTTTGAAGACACTTGACGAAAGATAGGCTTCAACGTTTTGGGGTTCCAATATCGGATAATGCGTGTCCACTTTGTCAGCATGACACGGAATCCATGGACCACTTATTTTTAAATTGCCCGACATGCAAAGACATATGGAAGTGGAACATGCAACTAAACAAGATGGGACTGCCTCCCGACAACGGTAGCAACATAAAAGAAGAAACACAGAAAATCCGAGCTCACAAAGGGAGAGCAGAAGCATGGTATAGAGAAGCTAGTGCAAAACTAATCTCCGCAGTTTGACACATATGAAAGGAGCGGAACAATAACAAACAATATAGCTCATGATGTAAGAGGAATGGGCATGGCCGCATAAGCAGCAAAATGTAACACACAATTCATTTATTAATAAAGTACTTGGTTATATATATATATATATATATATATATATATATATATTTTGCCAATGGCCTTGTAGCCTACCGGTTAGGCCTTTGGCACCCGGGGCATCGGACGGAGTTCGAGCCCCCACGGGGGCGGCTTGGTGGTTCGCCCACGGCCCCCGGGCCAGGCGGTGGCTGGGTGTCTCCGACACGGCCGCTTGATTTTTAAAGAATATATATATATATATATATATATATATATATATATATATATATATATATAAAATTATTTTTTTAAACTGAACCGAATTTTTTATTTGGTTTGATTTTCATTCCAAAACCGAATAATGCTCATTCCTATATATTGTAAACCCAATTTTAGTTTATAGGTTTAATTGCAATTTGATACCCTCAACTATTCTAATTTTTTAACTTGATACCATATTTTTTTTACTTGATACCATGAACAATTTAATATTTTTTTTTACGGGATAGCAAGGGGGTTGGGGTGGTGGCAGCCATGGGGTGGGGCGGGGGTGGAGATGGCGAGGGTGGGTGGATGAGTGGATGGGTAGGGGGCGGATTTTGGGGGAGGAGGTGTAGTTTCAAGTTTTACCTAGGGACATTTTGGTCTTTATTTTTTTTAGGTATCAAGTTTTTACAAAAAATAAGTTTATGATATCAAGTTAAAAAATTGACATAGTTGAGGGTATCAAAATACAATTAAGCCTAGTTTATATTATAAGAAGCACTAAATGACTCTCTGTTAGTGATCATACAAGACATGGGCCAGCGCACATATTTAGGACATTGGGCTTTTTCTGAATTCTCAAGGATTTTGTACCTCATGTTTTATTGCTTGTGGCCCAGTCTTCACAAGCATGCACTCTAGAAAATTTGAGTGATGCTTGCATTAATTAAAAAAAATGTTAGTTTGCACCATTGCTCATAATCATTGGTTAATTTGTTTCAACAAAGAAATAATTTGTTGATATATATAAAGTGTCCCCCACCCCTTTCAATTTTCTATTTAATTATCCAACATCATATGCATCGTATTATGTCCTATTTTATTTTTTTAAATATTTCAACAAATGTCTCTATTCAAAATATTAAAACTAGCATATACCTCAACTTTAAAAAAAAAAAAAAAAAAAAAAAAAATCTAGCAAATATTTTGACTGATTTACAAAAGAATATGAACATTTGTTAATTTTTTAAAAAATTTGAGGTATATATTAGTTTCTATATTTTGAATGAATACATTTGCTAAAATATATTAACATAATATATGAATCATCTTATCCTAAGCAATTTCCTTCTACTAGGTCAGCTAGCATGTAAAGCCTACAAAGTAAGAAGTCATTTTTTATGGAAACAATATTCATAATGTCATATGATAATTGGACACGGCTATGTGCACCCCATGCATTACTTAACACATCCCAAGTGCTAAGTATATCACATTTTAAATGAATAAAATTAACATAAATGCTAAGTACACCCCACAAAATGACCAAAATATCATTTTCTATTATAATCTAAAACCTATCATCATTCCTAAGCACACCCCACACATCATTTCTAACCTCTCTATTCTCCTCTCTCCTACCGACCCCCTCTCTTCTCCAAATCCAACGTCTTCTCCGGTCCCCTCTCTTATCCGTCTGCACACCATGCCGATGAGCTTTCGGATTGTTAGAACGAAATAAATTTTGAAAAAAAAAATGGGTGTATTCACAGTTCTGTTCAAGCCTGGTCTGTCGAGTGCGCACAGACTGGTGTTCGACCCACGACAGTCGAACATTGTTGTGCACGTTCGACCAAAGTGGATCGAACGGAAGATCACATGTTCGACCTGTTCTTGTCGAATAATGGAGAAACTGGTAGGGTGTACTAGAAAGGTCATGTGGATATATGGGTCTTTTAACATTAATCTATTTTCAATTTAAGTTATATGAGATGTGCTAAGTAATGCATATATGAAGTGCGGATAGCCGTATGATAATTAACGAGTTTAAGGTTTGGGTATCCATTGGGAAAAGAATTCAAGTTTGGGAGAGCTATTCCATTTGAGCAACATGCATGTTACGTACGTGTGTAGATAGCTTGGGAATCTAATAATCCTATCCACATTTCTAAGAATCTTTAATTCCGACGACTAGATAGTCGATCTCGACCCAAATTGGATCTCTCTCCGTAGCCATGAATTTTCTCCCACTCTCTCCACCTCGGGAAAAAAATTGGATCGCTCTACACCTCGCAATACATTCGGTAAGGCCTCCACATCACTAGGACCACCATTCATGTAAATTGTAATCGATGTTTTAGCCCCACAAATAATACCATGGCAAAAGTTTCGATATGCATCACACTTGTATCGCACCAGTATTATACCTGCACTTGTATCTTTCATCGCTTCCGATTCGCACTCACATTTATTCCTACACATGAAATTAAATGTGCTTCTCCCATTGCTCGAACCTACAACCTCTTGGGAGGATGTGCCTCATTCTAACCACTTGAGTTAGAGGTCATTCTCTCTCTCTCTCTCTCTCTCCACACACACAATGATGTCAATGACCCCTAGCCTAGTGGTAGTGTTGTGGCATGTGGCAACCATTTAATATATATATAAGAAAGGGTAATTAATTTTCGGAATCGTTTCCATTCGGATTCGAACTCCTGACCACTCGGACTGTATGCCTCACCACTACCACTAGGTTAGGGGTCATTTTTCGGAATCGTTTCCACTGGGATTCGAACTCCTGACCACTCGGGCCGCATGCATCTCTCTTAACCACTAGGCTAGAGGTCATCTGCAATATATATATATATATATATATATATATATATATATATATATATATATATATATATATATATATATATATATTTGTTGCCAATGACCATCTAGCTTTGTGAAAGTGGTGAGGTATGTGGTCCGAGTAATCAGGAGATCAATTTTCGGTGGAAGCGTTCGTCACAATTACCTTCTTTCAATATATATAATTGTTAGTGAAGATGCGTTGTCATCCTAGAAATAGATAGAGGAGTCATGGATCACTCATATTGGATATAAAGAGAAAGAAAGAAAAAACTAAACTAAACATAATTCTGAATTTAAGATAGACGAGTCATGGATCACTCATATTGGATCTAAAAAGAAAGCACAAAGTAAACGTAATTCTGAATTTAAATTTATTGCGAAAGGGTTTAATATGGTCTTTGGACGAGTATCCAACTGGACACCACACTTGTACGAATAGAGCTACTGGTAAAATTAATTTTGGAATTATAGTTAATCAACTACTAATTTGTGGTCTTGAGAATTCCAAGTATTACATAAGCATTTGTCTAGAGGCAACTCATTCAAAAGACCGAGACATGACTCGAGGAGGACAGCCATTACGGAAAGCTTCAAAGCAGATGGAACAACATGTGTAAAAATTATAAAATATTTAAGAATATTTAATTTTCTTTTACTAGAATGTACAATTTTCCAACTCGACCTCCACTGTCTCATCCTAGCTCATCTTTCATCATATCGACACATCTTACATGTCTTCTTACAACCGTGCCAGGGACGGTCCTAACTCAGGACAGACAGATCGGACGACGGTCTAGGAGTTCCAGACGAAATAGGACACCAACATAGATTCATCTAAATATAACTAGTATGAAGGACGGAACCAGAAATTTGAGTTGGAATGGGCTAAAGTGAATTATGGTGGACTATATATAGCTTGACTCACAAAAATTTACAAAAAAAAAATTTTTATATGAAGAAAAAGATCAAAAGAAAATTGGGGTGGGCTGGAGCCCACCCGAGCCCGTCACATGGGTTCGCCCATGACTAGTATATATCATGTGTTATTTTTAATAAGTTATATTGTGGTGTAGTGGTTATAATATTTGTCCTTTACTTTAGATGTCTTAGGTTCAAATCTTGTTGGCCATACGTTCTTTTTTTATATATTATGTATGGAGGGTCAATTTTGAAAGTTTTGTCTCGGGTCCCAACCAACTTAGGGTCGGCTGTGAACTGTGCTGTACTGCACGCACTTTTGCGCACATCCATACTCGTGCACGACGACAGGGAGGCCGGATGCGGAGCATGAGAGAGGTGTTGGGAACGAAGTGCGGAAACCGTTTCCCAAAATCAGAAAGTCCTGCGAAAGAACTGAGTAAAAGCACACAAACCAAAAATGTCAAACACAATCGCAGACACAAAGATTTTTTTACGTGAAAAATTCTTGTGAGAAAAACCACGGGATGATAGGAGTCAAACCCTGAAAACCTCCACTAATGGAATAAAGAGAATACACCATCTACAAACTCCTCCTGATCCAACACGGATCACCACAACTCACTTAAAAGAAGAAAATTTTGATTGCGAACTCCAAAGAACAAGAGATGTCGAAAAATTATTCGAAGCAATCTTTTCTTCACAATAGTCCTTAATCCCCCCTCTCTCAAATATTGTAAAACACTCTTGTTTTGAGATATTTTTCAACTTGCATCTATCACCATTTTATAAGCCCTTGATAATCCATACATGGAAGGTCAATATATATATATAAACTTCCAATATGCATCAATCATATATTTAATGAAAATTCAATCATAATTGGAAGCCCAATTATATTGAAAGGTACTATATGAAGGATCCAATCATAAATATATGATCAAATTATATGAAAATTCAATCATATATTTTCTTACCATATATGTTCTAAAATAGGATTCATACATTTTCAGAGCTTCTCCGACACACGAATAGTGTTCGTCGCACTCCGAAATATTCTCCATATAGATTGAAAATTCTACCCACTCTAACAAAAAGTGTCTCATGCAAGCATAAATTCTTTGGCCTTTGTGCGCGCCAAACATTTTTTTTTTTTGCCTTCTTATGCTTTCATTAACATATAGGTCAAAGTAACGCGCACACACACGCACACACACACAACAAATGTCAGCCTTCTTTGACCTATATGTTAATGAAAGCATAAGAACGGTGGGATGAAAACTATGTTCATTTTTTAAATCACTTAGAATTTTATTGAATAAATTTGTGTACTTATGTAGAATAAGCTAACTTTTTGTTTTCTTCTTCTTACAACCTATAAATTTGTTGATGAAATTTATGCTCAAGTTTTTATAATACGTCTCTAAAGCACTAGCACTAATGGTAATACGGGAGGTCGTCTGAGTATAGATTTCGGATTCGAATTCCTTCTGAACGGTTGGATGGTTTTGAACACGGTCCGGCTTAGAAAAAAGATACCGCAAAAAAAAAAAATTATAATAAAATATAATAATTTTAAAACTCTAAGATAACTGAAAAAACGGACGACAGGGAGAGCGGGAGAGAAGTAACGGCTCTGTTTTCTCCGTATAGAACGGCAGGTGCTGCGGAGGCCTTTAAACGTTGCGTGCCAAAACTCTTGCTGAATATTTGCATTAAACGCCTCTACTATTGGAATATTGCATCCCGGCGCCGATATATACTCTGGCTGCAAATTGCACCTTGCTATATTCTTTACTTCATTTTTTTTTTTTTTTGTTTACTACTGTTATTATCTTATATTATTTATAATTTTAAGCACAATGTTGCGTTTAACATAGAAGAGACGAACATCCACAGTGGCAACACTTCAAACCATACTCCAAATTACTTCAAACCATACTCCAAAAATTAATTCTAAAGTATTTTCTTTATGTTGGTACACAATGGTATACTCCAAATAAACACTCCAAATTGACAAGTGTCAATATTCCATTCTTTTTTCCTTATTTTTCCTTCATAATTGACAAGTGACAACAATCCAACAAAACGAATGAAGGAGAAAAGTATATGGTGGGCCACAAGTAACTATAGTTTCACTAGTGGACTCTCCAAATTTGGAGAGTCATTTGACTTTCTACTCTTTTTTAAGTGTGGACAATAGTCCATTGTAGCCCTCAAGTGCTACAAAATTTGGCTAAAGGCCAAATATAGCACTTGAAAATAGTCCCACTGTGGATGCTCTCCATGTCAAACTCTCAAACGTCCAAACTAAAATTCAGTAAATGAAAGAAAAATGAATACTACAAATAGAGAATTTATATGTAACAGTTTTTTTTTAATCAAAATTGCAATTGAACTTACTTATTTTTATAATAATTAATAACATGGTAATATTATAATTCCACTGTTTAGAGTCGTTAGACTTACAAGAAAGCAAAATAATTACAGTAAATGAACAAGTGAGTTGGTAATTAATCACCAGTTACTACTAATGTTGCAGTTAATAATTTTTTTTTTTCAGTATCAACTGATAAAAGTAGAATCCATTTTGCATTCGCGTACAAATACTGTAAAATGGGATAGATGCATCAAACTAAAAAGAAAAATATCTATGTTTTATTAAGTATTTTTTAGGAATTCCTTACACCAATACTAATAGGAAATTAACATGAATTCGTAGTTTTTTAAAAAATTTCTAGATATCCACGTTCTTACTCATTATTTGTACTATTGATGCATTGCATAATACTCAAGTTCATGAAAGCTCTGAAAAATATAGGTCGAAGAGTCACGTGGAAGGGATATTATTCTTCCTAAAATTGAGAATTTAAATCCCTATAACCAATTATATTTTCATGTGTTTTATTAGCATTTAACAATTTGATTGACTTTCACTCTCATTGTTTCTACGTCTTTAATTAGTTAAATTAATTATTGATAAAACTTATATGCTTCAAACGAAGTTTTTTTTTTTTTTTACAGACACAAAGTTGCATTTTTTGCTAAATAGAATAACAAAACAACAAACATGAGGAGAATCACGAATTTATATTCACAGTTAGGGGTGTACATCGGTCGGTGGTCGACCTATTTGGTTACAATCGAAGTCAAACCGAAGTTAGTCGGTTTGAAAATAATCATAGTCGAACCAAACCAACTAATTGGTCGGCTCGGTTTTGAAACCGACCGACTTAGTTCGGTTTGGATCAATTCGGCTGATCGGTTTTGATCAGACAAAAAATTTCAAATATATAAAAGTATTTCACAAAGTAAATTCACAAAAAATAAATCATAACCATCTTTTGTTTGGAAGATGTTTGTATGAGATTCCAAAGTGGATAATAATTTTCTAAGTAAATCTCTTGCATAATAAATTTATTTCACAAATCTAAAATGATTCTCGAAAATAAACCATAATCCTAATAGATCTATGAATTGAAGATAGAAAATAAATAAATCATAATATGGATAGGTTGGAGCGGATATAAACCTAACTTTAGGCTGTTACTAACTATGTTCGGTTTGGTTCGATTTAAGCAGTTTTGGAATGACCAAACCGCAAACCGAACCAAATCGGTCGGTTTTTAAAATTGTCAAGTCGAACCAATCCGACCGGACCATCGATTCGGTTAAAAACCGACCAATTCGATTTGATTTGGTTCGATTTGGTCGATTTGGTCAAAATATGCACACCCTATTCACAATACAAAATATGCACACCCCTACTTTTCGTATACAAAAAGATATGCTTTCGATTCACAAGTGGATCAAGAATTTTAAGATTCCTAAGTGTAGCATGAATTTCTCCCATTCAAGGAATCCCAATCAATGTCCACAGGAAAAAAAAAAAGTTTGATCCTACATGCAAATCCACCAAAAACCAACCCAGCCCACATATATCAAATCCCCTTTCTATGCAAAATCAAAACAACAGAGGGGCCTCTATGCAAAAAACGCAACCCCAAAATCACATAAATGCACCTCCGCAGAAAATCTCTCCTTTCATTCCAGTCCACTTATATTTCTCTTCTTCTTCTTCTTCTTCTTCGCACGGTTGCTTCTCCTCCTCCTCCTCCTTCTTCTCCGATGGCGGTGAAGAAGGCCTACGAGTCCTTCTCGAAGTCCATGGCGGAGGAGGTGCAGAGGTGGGGGGAGAAGAAGCAGAACGGGGTGAGCCTGCGCTACATGATGGAGTTCTTCGGCTCCAGGCCGACCGAGAGGAACCTGCTCATTTCGGCGCAGTTCCTACACAAGGAGCTCCCGATAAGGATCGCCAGGAGGGCCATCGAGCTGGACAGCCTCCCGTACGGCTTGTCCGACAAGCCCGCAGTACTAAAGGTGAGAACTTTTTTTTCTTTTCTCTTTTCGAGTTTTGAATATTTTATTTTATTTTTTTGCTGTTGAACTTTTGGTACTATTTAGGAGATGGGTTTTGCTGGCTTATTACATTTTTGTGGGTTTTTGTAATAAAAGTTTTAGTGTAATTTTGTTGATTCTGGAGCCTTGTTAGCAAATTCGGGCAAACGAAGAAAATTAGGGCTGGCAAGAATACGAGTATAAATCGGCGCAGTGCAACTAAAATACGTTAAAAAAGTTTGGTCAAATATTTGTCAAACGAAAATATTGAGGTTAGAAACTTGACATATACTTAAACATGTGGTTAAATTTGGTTAATTAAAGAGGTTGCTACTATTAGAGTTTTCTTCAAATTCTTCGGATTAAAATCTGCAACAAAATAAAATAAATTAAAAGTTACCGGCCTTCGGGGAAGTCGCGCATGAAGCACTGCCCTAAGAGTTAGTTCGGGTCTATGTGCAGACTGAATCCGAACGCCCCTAGTGGTAAAATTTTCGCTCCACCGGAATCTCGTTGCCGCACACGACGTCGAGAGAATGACCCCGACTTAGCTCTGCCCAGAGCAACAATAAAGAATAGCAGTGATCTTGAGAAGACGAGAATTTCAGAGAGAAAATATTTTCTATGTAAAGGATGAAGGAATAGGACAAGATATATATAGGCATTTTCCAACGTAGGAGAATAATGGCAGATTAATAAGCCAATTAAAACAAACGTTACAAAACGTTTTGCAGCACATGGTTCATTGAACCTGGACGAAATTTGAATAGTGAACGTTACGGAATTAAAGAGTTTGTAACGGTCAAAAATTTTATGAAGGAGCAAAAAGTTTTTAGGGTCTCAGCCCGAACCCGAAGAGGAAATCAAATCGGCATTCAGCGCCTGCAGATGTGGGCACGTGCCCGCACCCGTTATGCGCGCCGAACCGAACCGAGCCGAGCCGGGTCGGGCGGTGGCGGCGGCGCGCGCGCGTGTGGCCTATGGGGCTCCCACACAAGTCTTCAAGGAAGCAAAGTGGACTAATGTAATAAGTACATATCTAAGGAGGATCCCACAACCGATGTGGGACTAACTTGAGCTTTTGTTCTATGCTTGTGCACAAATGTGCACACAGCCAACATCCCCCCCCCCCCCCCCCCCTCCCAAAAGGTCAAGTTTCAAGGTAATAGAAAGAAGGGAAGTTAAAAAACAAGAGAATTTCTGGGCAGTTGTATACTATGCATAAATGAGATGGACTACAGCCTTGAATCTCACGTGACTATTGTTTTTGTCTGAAGAAGAGCTTGATGGACTACGCCTTGAATCAGTCTTCTTGAACCAGACTCGAAAAATAGCACACATAGTACGCTAGAGGTACTTGGGTCTATCGGGTGGCGCGTTTGGTTGGCCATGCGCACTTTTACACATTCATGAGAGTTGTCTAGGATCGCCCTGTCCTATAGTTGCGGCCCTCACGACATCTCATATAGGTAAGTCCTCAAGGGTTGGTGATAGGAATCAACCATGCATATCATGCTTGGACTTATTAAGAGTTTAAACTCATCCTATCCATATCACACAAGGAACACTGTCACCATAGGGATGGGGTATCAATGTACACATGTACAACCGTTTGGGCTTTATTTTAAAAAAAAATTAATCTCAGGGTCAGTGTTCCATAATAGTCACCTAGTCCAGTCTGTTTCTACCCATTGAACCAGCTTCTTGGGATCTCCAGTCAGACTCGGTTGGGTTGCCGCTGCCGGTGACTATACTATGGGCTTAACCCCATCCCCCTCGATGATTCTAGGATCAATGTCCTAGACAGACCCTTCGTCAAGTGGTCTGCAAGGTTATTTTCTGACTTTATATAGTCAATAACCACATACTTGTCCAATAGGCTCTTTATTGACTTGAAGCGCAGCTGCAGGTGCCTGTTCATCTTAGCATTCACAGAATCATGCTTCAGTAGTTCTATAACAGATTTATTATCACAGTTTATAGAAATTGCAGGAATAGGATGAACAGAAACATGTATATGCATAATAAGATTTCTAAGCCATTAGGCTTCTGTACAGGTAGTGTCCAACGCTATCATTTCAGAATCCATTGTACTTCTGGCTATGATAGTTTGTTTACATAATCCCCAGGAGATTGCAGCTCCTGCTAGTGTAAAAACATATCCAGTAGTGGATTTCACATCATGTGAATCAGTTACCCAATTTGCATCGGAGTAACCTTCTATGATATCAGGGTGTCTAGTATAATGAAGTTTATAATCTAGAGTACCCTTAAGATACCTAAATACTCTATCCAATTCAGTCCAATGTGACTGATTTGGGTTACTAGTATATCTACTTAGTCTCCCAATTGCAAAAGCAATATCAGGTCTGGTCCTATTAGTTATGTACATAAGGGACCCTATCATTTGTGAATATCTATGTTGTTCTATAGATGATCCTTCATTCTTCTTGAGAACAACATTACTGTCATATGGAGTAAGGGCAGATTTTTTGTCAAAGTACTCAAACTTCCTTCGCATTTTCTCAATTGAATGTGCTAAGGATAGAGTATAGCCCTCTTTCCTTTTGGACACTTGCATTCCTAGGATCAGATTTGCCTCACCTAGGTCTTTCATATCAAACTGGTTAGATAAATAATTCTTAGTGTTATTTATCAGTTACAGTGAAGATCCTAGAATAAGGATATCATCAACATACAAGCATAAGATAACACAACTTTCATTTGTATTTTAGAATACGAACATTTGTCATATTCATTTGACACAAAACCAAATTCTATAATGACTTTGTCAAATTTGTTGTCCCATTGCTTGGGAGCTTGCTTTAGGCCATAAAGAGATTTTACTAATCTACAGACCTTGTTTTCTTGGCCTTTAGCAATAAAACTTTCGGGTTGCTCCATATATATATTTTCCTCTAAATATCCATTTAGAAATGCTGTCTTTATATTCATTTGATGGATCAGCAAGTCATGAATGAAAGCTAGGGCTAGGAGGGTTCTAATAGAAGAAATCCTAGCTACATGAGAGTAGGTATCAAAATAATCTAATCCCTTTTTCTGGGTAAAACCTTTGGCTACTAGTCTAGCCTTGTATTTCTCTATGGTGCCATCGGCTCTAAGTTTTTTTTTAAAGATCCACTTACAACCTATGGGTTTGCTACCTAAAGGAAGGTCTGCTAAAAACCAAGTATTGTTCTCCATAATGGAGTTATACTCATTGTTAATAGCTTCGTTCCAGAAAGGGGTATTAGGAGAGGTTGCTACTATTAGAGTTTTCTTCAAATTCTTCGGATTAAAATCTGCAACAAAATAAAATAAATTAAAAGTTACCGGCCTCCGGGGAAGTCACGTACGAAGTACTGCCCTAAGAGTTAGTTCGGGTCTATGTTCAGACTGAATCCGAACGCCCCTAGTGGTAAAATCTCCGCTCCACCGGAATTTCGTTGCCGCACACGACGTCGAGAGAATGACCCCGACTTAGCTCTGCCTAGAGCAACAACAAAGAATAACAGTGACCTTGAGAAGACGAGAATTTCAGAGAGGAAATATTTTCTATGTAAAGGATGAAGGAATAGGACAAGATATATATAGGCATTTTCCAACGTAGAAAAATAATGGCAGATTAATAAGCCAATTAAAACAAACGTTACAAAACGTTTGCAGCACATGGTTCATTGAACCTGGATGGAATTTGAATAGTGAACGTTACGGAATTAAAGAGTTTGTAACGGTCAAAAATTTTATGGAGCAAAAAGTTTTTAGGGTCTCAGTTCGAACCCGAAGAGGAAATCAAATCGGCATTCGGCGTCCGCAGATGTAGGCACGTGCCCGCACCTGTTACGCGCACCGAACCGAACCGAACCGAGCCGAGCCGAGCCGGGACGGGCCGGGCGGCGGCGCCGGCACGCACGTGTGGCCCATGGGGCTCCCACACAAGTCTTCAAGGAAGCAAAGTTGAGTAATGTAATAAGTACATATCCAAGGAGGATCCCACAACCGATGTGGGACTAACTTGAGCTTTTGCTCTATGCTTGTGCACAAATGTGCACACAGCCAACAGCTACCATGTTTTTTTTTTTCTCCAAATTTGTCAATAATTCGTACGGAACACGTTAAAAATTTTACATGCTTAAAAATTGCATACTAATCCGAATCTTTCAAAAGTACGTAAGTAACTTAGTTATTATACGTTTATGAAAGATACAAATTTTTTTGCGAATAATACGTTTTATTTGGGCGATTGCTAACAAGGTTCTGGAGATGTATTTTTTCGTGTTCTTTGTAAAAATTTGATGTTTAGAGTTAAAAGAGTTTCGAAATTCGAACAGTTATGAAAGAATTTATACTTCTAAAGATAAGTTATGGTAGAATTGTAAGCTGGGCCACTGGACATGTGGTGGTGGTCGGCGTGCTGGAGGCTTGGAGTGGATTTGTGGTTCTTGTCCTTTGTGGGGGCATTGAGAGCTACATTGCATGGACACGACACGATGAGGGCATGTCGACACAGACACAGTACCTATTTTGGTGTGTCCTAGTGTATTTTGTAGTCTCCTGGTTGTGTCTGATACGTGTCCGACACGACAAGGCCAACCTTCTTGGAGTGGTCATGTTTTCTTGGTTGAGGGAGAGATGTTTTAAACATGTTTATTTATAGCCCTGGGTATCTTTCAAGTTTCAACAGATACCATGGATACGTATTTGTTGTATCATATCAATTTTAACCTGTCTAATTTGATAATGGTCGATACTGGCTGATACCGAAGCTAGGGCTACCATTCGTGGTCATTGAGAAAAGAAGAAGTTAAAAGGAAAAAAAAGAGAAAGGAATACGGTCGACACATTGATTCAGTCTATGCTGAAGCCTTGCTATACTATGTCGCTTAGATTCATTATCAACCTAAGAAGCAGGACACTCCAAAAATCTGGACCTTGTTGTGTCGAACGCGTATCGTACACACCATAATTATATATTAGGACACACCAAAATAGGTGATGTGTTGTGTCATATACGTGTCCGCGCAACAAAGTCATTGAAACACCGTAACCGTCGCCTTACCTTTTGTCGAAGTTGTATATAAATTCACAAAATTCGTTGTTCTTAAAATTATTCCATCCAAAAATATCTATTGCAGGTTTATTTTGTCTACAGGCAAGTAAGTAAAGAACAATATCTCAGTGGGTGCACTTTTGAATATTATTCCATTGAAAATTATTGGGAACCAAGAAATAATACAAATTTATTCTTAAATGTAATATAATATTTTCTACTTTTTTAACAATAAATACTACCTTTGACTTTCCAAACCCTAGAACTCATCTGAAATCGTTGAAACTACCACAATCTCTGGTAGTGATAATCATAGGAAGGACCTTGAGCCATTTCCGACAGGGACGGAATCAGAATTGAGTGATGAGGGAGGCCAAGAACAAAGACACATATGATTTTGTGTGTGTGTGTGTGTGTGTGTGTGTGTGTGTGTGTTGGGGCGTGGGTGGGTGGATGCCCTCCCTAGGCCATAATGTAGCTCCGTCCCTGATTGTGGACACAAAAACTGATACAACCTTGGTACTTTGCCAATATGGGTATCTCATGGAAAAGAATAATATTGGGGCCGGGTGGGTAAGCTGATAATTACACAACTCATCGGAGGTTTCCTGTAATTTAGCCAATGCTGTTTGATTATTTCTTCAATGATGTGCATGTTCTTGGTCTCCATCACTACACTTGTTTCCTACATATATGATCTCTTATGGGGTAACAAGGAGTCGATTTTGTAGATAGTTTAGTATCTTATGGATTTCTACAGATAAGAAATCCATTATTTCCTGAAACTTGTATATATTTTGTCTCCGAACTTCAGAATAAGCTAAGTGATCTTTGCCTTTTGTTATATTCTTTTTTTTTGTTGATTCTTTTGATTATGAACCTGGTTGTTGGTTAAAATATCTACCATCAATTAGTTTGGTTGTGTGCAATGCCAGTTTTGGTTCTACAGTTCCTGGAACGTACATGTTACGTTGCAATTGTGTCGCATGGATACTCCTCCAAAGGACCGTATTCTTGTCCACGTCACTTCCTTGACACTTATGTTGGATATGGCTGTTCCATGACTAGGCTTCAAATAGACCTAAAACATGGTTGAAATTGATTTTGCATGGTCATCTTATGTCGGATATGGCTGTTCCATGTCTAGGCTTCAAATAGACCCAAAACATGGTTGAAATTGACTTTGCATGGTCATCTTTGTGTCAAAACATATTTGAAATACGAGAAATAACATTCTGCTGTATCAAATCCTTTCTACAACTACAAGTTTTAGGAACCTAGTTATATCTAAAACATGCCTTGATGTAGTTGGGTATTTAACTCGGGGTCTATTTCGATGTTTTAAGTTACAATGTGTTGCACTATTCGATTTGATCAAGGATTCTGCATTGTTTTTTGTTTCTTATATTAAGATTCTGAACAGATACATAATTCAGATCTTCTGCATTTGTTTGTCTCCTATTGCTCATTTTCTACTGTACTACAAAACGTTCTTATGTTGGCTATGTTATTGATAAATGCTTAAACAATTAGTGACTATTGATCCACGTGATAATTCCGTTATTATTCATTTATAATAGTCGGGAAATCATATTCCGATACCAGTCATATTTGCTCATAATGAAATGTAAATGTTTATTTGTGATTTCATCCAAGGTCAGAGATTGGTATTTGGATTCTTTCCGTGACCTTCGGTCCTTCCCAGTAATTAAGGATTCGCATGATGAGGAAGCTTTTACTCAAATGATTAAGATGATCAAAGTGAGACATAATAACGTGGTACCGGCTATGGCTTTAGGTGTACAACAGCTAAAAAAGGACATGGATTCCAAGGTTGTGCTCAAAGATCTACACGAAATCCATCAGTTTCTTGACCGTTTTTACATGTCAAGAATTGGCATTCGAATGCTTATAGGTTGGTCAAAATTCCTGTGTTCTTTATCTCTCTCGAGTCTCTGTCCTGCATAATATTATGAGGTTGGCTAATTACTTATTCTCTAATAACTCAAAAGTAACCTTACACAAAGTCTGAATGAGCATGGTACGGCGATGCAATTTGGTAATAATACTAATTATTCATTCTGATGAATTCCAGGGCAGCATGTAGGTTTGCACGATCCAGAACCGGAACCTGCCTGTATAGGTCAAATAAATACTAAAATGTCTCCCATGCATGTGGCTCGTGCAGCTAGTGATGATGCCCGCTGTATATGTTTACGGGAGTATGGCTGCGCCCCTGAAATCAACATATATGGAGATCCAAATTTCACCTTCCCGTAAGTTTTCCTTTTGCATCACAATGTTGATATGACTTCTTTTCATATAGTTAGCATCACTAGAGTATGGTTGTATATGTCCTTGGATACTTGTACTGCTGGTGATGTGGGAAAATGATCTGGGTGTTGGATTTTTGGGAGTAAAGAGAACAGGATTTACTACCACTTCTGCACACACATAATATAAGGCCAAGCCATATGTTCTTTTCATCTCTTTGACAATTCACTGAATAAGAGGTTTAGTGTGCATTTTGGGTTCCTTTCCCTTTTCTCGAGTAATGAAGTGGAGATCCAGATAAAGCATATATGCATGCCACTGAATGATGAGAATCTTATAACCCAATTATCCTTCAATAGGTCAAGGTCAAACGATGTCTAAATCCAGGTCGTTTAAACTAAAATTGTTTCTCAAGTAGGTTTCTTCTTTATTAGAAAAATTTAAACAATGATGGATAGGAAAAAATAAGATGGTATTGGGTTCATTTATTCTCTATTGGATTTAGGGCCCGTCTCCAATCTAAATCAGAAAAATATTTGCAAATTCAGGACTGATAGAATTACCACTTTTTGTCTGACAACAATTAGTCACTTTAGTACATTGAACTTTGGTAACTTCTTTAATCTATTTCAAAAACTTTCATTCTCTCACAGTTCTTTTGGAGGGTTGTGAATTTCTTCAGCTCCTTGTTCATGTAGATTTGTAGGTGGGTAAATTTTATTGTGTTACTCTCTATGTTGCATGAATATTGACACGGATGACGATAATGACATGATACATATACGGGATACTGACATTTTCAGATAGGTAAATTGCACGGATATGGACACATATACGACTACAAACACGACATGGATATGCATCATTTTTCGTGTCAGTGTAGCATAGGTTACTCCTTGGTTGTATGAGCTAAATTGCACAATCAAGCACCTCAGCAGGTTTCTTTAACGGCTAAGCCCCCTCAGGTTTTATATCAAGTCCCTTCTTTTGCATGTTGTTTCCTCACCTAGGAATTTGGCACCACTGCAAATGGCTGATATCAACCCGACAATGGGTCAAGATTTTGCCATTCTGTCGGGTGTCTTAGTTTTCATACTTTTTTAAGTTATGTCATGTGCCTTATTCTTGTTCAAGGATAAAACCTGGATGATGGTTATGGTGATGGCACTAACAACAACAACAAAAAAAATCCTTTTATCCAAGGTTCGCAGTATCAGTATCGGAATCGGTATCGAACCATTCCTGTGAGGATCGGGATCGGCAGTATCGGCTGTTTCAGATCGGAGTATCAGATTTTTTGGTATCAGAAAGCAAATAATTATTAACATTTTAAATATATATATTTTATACATTTAAGCATAATTTTAAGTATTTACGGTGTTATTTCTTAGTAGTTTTGAAATTGAATGAAATAGTAGTTACCTTGCCGATTGCTTTATATGCGATAGATAAGTTTTCTTCTTTTACAAGCTTAGTATGCTTTTACTTACACCTTTGTTCATTGGTCTTTTTCGTACAATTTTCTTTGATAAATTGACCGAAAAGAGACCCCAAATGTAAGTATCGGTTAGTATCGAGTATCGGTCGGTATCGGATCGGGACATGCCAAACCGTATCGGTATCAGCCATATCGGATCAGTATCGGCCGATACTGTAAATGCTTTTATCCAAAATTTTGGTTTGTTTTTGGTGGTGGTGTTGCTTAATTGTCATTACCTTTGATTAGCAGTTGGAGAGCCACACATATGTATTGACGACATCATCAGGACATTGTTGTTGATATATCTGTCTTAAATTGTTATTTATCAATTAGTATGTACCCCGGTATGCTTCTTAAAGGCTCTTCATGTTTTATAGGCAAACCCTTGCTCTCGCATACACTATTATGAGATACCGCTAGATATGCGATGATTGTGCTATGACATATACATTAATGGAATATCTTTAGTTATATGATGATTGACGAGTTGTGAATCCCATAATTGTATTCCCGTGATGCATTATGCAACATAAATTTCTGCATCCTAAAAGTTGACTTTAGATGCATAAACCATTTCTTCATCTTTGCCGTTAACCGTGGATAACTAATGGAAATACGATAAACACATGGGCGACCTGTATTGCTTTTTGTTTTGATGCTATTGACGACTTGTATGAATCGCTGTCGAATTGGCACATTTATCAACATTATATGCCTTCAAATAATATTGATAAATCTTTGTCAAAACATTATATACCCTCAATATTTATGTCCATAGCCAAACCCATTCTGATGGGAGAAGGTTTGGATGATGATGATAATATGCCTTCAAATAGGTCAGAGACTCACATGAGGTGCACATTGCATCAACTCATGTTGATTCTTTTTGTTCATCCATAGCACTTTTTGGGTCTATGTACCGGCTTTCCTTTGTTTTAGAGGTTTTATTCATAAAGTCTTAAAATCTGCTATCTACTGTGTCACTAAAAGTATACCACATCCATGGAAAAGCATTGACATTTTATACATTGACTTCCTTACTCTCAAAACAGGTATGTACCGTCACATTTGCATCTTATGGTATTTGAATTGGTCAAGAACTCTTTGCGAGCGGTCCAAGAACGGTTCATGAATTCTGATAAAGATGCCCCTCCTGTCAGAATAATAGTGGCTGATGGAGTAGAGGATGTTACAATAAAGGTATGATTGTTGTACTAGTTTTGATTATTCCTATATGTTCTCAGAAGATTATATCCTAGTTCATAATCGGATTCTAAAAAACTATTAGAAGACTGGTGATACTTGACATTTGTTTGCAGTATTACAATAGTTATTATTTTTCTTATGTCTCGTCATCTGGTCAGAATTAGGAATGTCATTCAACCGGTTCGGTTCGACCAAACCCATCTTGTTAGGGGCTAAATCGAACTTAACATGTACACATGTCTGCACCAGACCCAATCTATATATCACAAAAGCTAAAGAAAACCGAATGAGTTTCACGAATTTGGTTGTCAGATTTTGTTTTTGGAACACTCTGCTAATGAGGTAGATAACCTGCTATGAAATATAACAATTAATTCAGGCCTTTAGGGTTGTAATTGTAAAAAAATTGGTTTATTGGAATGATTTGGCTTACCAACTTTAGAAAGCAAGCCGAAATTGAAGCCCAAACAAAATTTGTCAAAACCAAACTTGGTAAATTCGATTTTTCAGTTGTTTTTTGGTTCGAACTGAAAAAATGCACAAGCCCTTGTTAGAATTGTGAACCTCTGCACATGATCTCAGTTATATGTGACATCACAACTTCTCCTTGTTATATATATATATATATATATATATATATATATATATATATATAGAAAAAGGTAAATTTTATTCCAAAGGAAAAGCCATAATCTTACAACATACAATTAGAGTGGGACTCCCACTCATCAATTCTCCATAGCATTTACATCAAACTCGATGTTATGAAGAATACCAACCGGAGGGGTGACCAGCCCCTCAAAGATCCGACGGTTTCGCTCCCGCCATACATGCCAAACCGAAGCAGCCAGACGAACTCTGGCTGTTCTGAACCAATCCTTCCCTCGATCCCTGCTATCTCGGATCACCGTGATGATGTCCCCAATACCTTTCCCGGAGGCGCATACTCCCATTACACGACTCTGCTCCGACCAGATCTGCCATGCCATAGTGCACTCGAAGAAGATATGTTTTATAGATTCAGGCTCCAAACAGCAAAGCACACACTTGAGATCTGGAACCGGCACACCAAACGAACTCAGGCGATCTCTAGTCAAGAGGCGGCCCAGTAGAAGCTTGTAAACACACAACTACATCTTCCTAGCCAGACCCTTGCACCAAACGAACTCGTAATCGGGACTCAGAGGGAAGGTACGCCGGATAAGGTTGTAGCAGCTACGGAATTGGAACTCTCCAGTTCCCGAAGATGCATCTGTCGGCTCCCAAATCCACCGATTCGCAGGCAAAGCCGGATCAATGGCTGTTGACATAATGATCGCACCCAGCTCCTCGGTGAACCGATAAGAATCCAGCCTCCACTTCCCATTTCGGATGATGCGACTACACGTCAGACCACGCCTGTCCTCCTGATGAGTCGGGGCTTCCCTGATGTCCAACAACGAACGCCGATCCAGCCAAGGATCCCGCCAGAGGTCCGTACTCGACCCATCCTTTAGTACCCTCCGGATAGCAGACTTGAGCACCCCCCTGTGTCTCAGGATAGTCTTGAACGAGACTGAATGGTTGTTGTCAGTAGAACACGTTCAAAAGTTGTCCTGCTTCACGTATCTGCTGTGCATCCAGTCCGCCCAGAGAGACCCCCCGCTGATGAATCTCCAGGCCAGCTTAAGCGCAGAAGCCTCCCTAATCTCCAGCAACGGCCTGAGTCCCACTCCTCCCTCCTTCCTGGGACGACAGAGCTGCTCCCAGGAGATCGCATGCATACCCCCGTTCCAAATGAAATCAGCACAGAGTCGCTCCACTCGCCGAATAGTGGCCACAGGAAGGAGGATGGACTGCAGCCAGAAATGGGCCACAACCGAGATCACCGATCTGACCAGCTCAATGCGTCCGCCAAAGGACAGACCGGTATATATATATATATATATATATATATATATATATATATATATATATAACCTTCAATCCTCACCACTCCTCGAGGGTTTTGTGCACTGTATAGGGACTACAACACGGTATCGGAACAACCATGTTTGAATATATATATATACTAGTCATAACCCGTGCCCATAGGGCATTGTTCATTTAAGGTATTCTCCCTCAAAATCTTGGACCCCCAATTTTAAACGAACAATAATAATTATGAGGCCCCCACTCTCAATAATGCTCATCCACAACCATTATGAGTGCAAACCCCACTCTTTGGATTCCCCATAAAATCCCACTCTCAATAATGCTCATTCCCCATAAAACCCCACTCTCAATAATGCTCATTCCCCATAAAACCCCACTCTCAATAATGCTCACCCACAACCATTATGAGTGCAAACTCCACTATTTGGATTCCCCATAAAACCCCACAACCGTTGATTCACCAAGATTAAATCCCAACCACTCTTTATCTTGGCACAGTCAGCCCTAGGATTCAAAAACCTTTGTGTTTTGTATATAATATATATATATATATATATATATATATATATATATATATATATATATGACCTCTAGCCTAGTGGTTAAGAGAGATGCATGCGGCCCGAGTGGTTAGGAGTTCGAATCCCAGTGGGAGCGATTCCAGAAACTATTTACCTGGTTCCCAAAAAATAAAAATAAAAAATATATATACTTTCAATCCTCACCACTCCTCGAGGGTTTTGTGCACTGTATAGGGACTTCAACACGGTATCGGAACAACCATGTTCGAATATTTCTCGAGTAAGTTTAAGCAGATTTTACAAAAAAAAAAAACCGCTGCGTGAATCCAGCTCTCAAACCATAAAATGAGTCTTCGACCATCGGGAATGTGTTGAAATAATATAAACAAATAACACTCAACCCTCACCACTACCTACAGTTTTGGTGGCTTTGGTGCGGTTCCAGGGACTTCAATATATGTAAAAGAACTCTCCCCCTATGACCTTTCAGTTCCAGCATACAACAGAATGAAGACAACGTAGTGTACATTCTTCCAATACAAGTTACAACAACAAATCCTTCAGGTTGGCAACATGAATCCTTTACTTCCTCTCTAACACTGTCAAAGGACATCCCCTCTCAAACATGGTCTCGGTCCAACAATGTTCTTCGCTGGTTGTCTTCTACCTAATGCATTTATGTTCCTTATTCTTAATCCTGACAATAATTGTTTCTTTATGTGCGTTTTTCTTATTGTTTGCATAAAAAGACATATGAATGGATAATACTACTGGGAATGGATTACTTTCTATACTTTATATGGTTAGCAAAAGAAGGTATATGTTGCCAATCAATTGAGATAGTAAAATTGGGTGCTACATCTTGTATATACTGATTGCTTGTCTATTTCAGTTGTTAGTTTAAATCATTTTAGCAACCTTCTTTCATATATTATTCTATTTTTTAGATATTCTATGCTTGTACCAAAAGATTTCCACACAACTAGAAACTTTTCTAAAAGAAATTGCTTCATCTTTCAGAAATCTATTCCTTAAGAGTTAATATGACAAAAGTATATACTTTGTGACTACAAGAGTTATGAAGTTATCAATCTTGACCTTGTTTGTTTTGTGTCACAGATATCTGATGAAGGGGGTGGTATAGCCAGAAGCGGGCTTCCGAAAATTTTCACATATCTTTATAGTACGGCCAAAAATCCTCTAGATGAAACTTTTGGAGTCTCTGAAGGCATAACAATGGCTGGATATGGCTACGGGCTTCCAATTAGTCGTCTCTATGCTCGGTATTTTGGAGGTGATCTCCAAATGATCTCCATGGAAGGCTATGGTATGTCCAAAATGTTGTGTCTATGTGCTTCCATAGTTTCCCCTATCATCTTCTTTTAGCATACCAAAAAACAATAGGAACTTTTGACAATTTAGTACTAGCACTTGCAGATTCAACAAAACATTGAAGATTCATTATTCTTTCTCAAATCATTAACTTTGAATCAAATGTTTTTGTTATAAACTTGACTACCTGTTGATTTCATGGTTAGAATCAAAACTTGTTTGGAAGGGAAAAAAAGAGATTATCTTCACCACCTTCCAGTTATCTCTGAATATGATAACAATAAATGAATCTTATTGATATCTGAGTTAAATAAATTGTACTTTTGATCATAGGTAATCAATATTAGTACAATAAGAAGCTTAACCTGCCTGTTTTTTCTTCTGATTAATAAACAAAATAACTCATATATACGTCTTCTGCTCCACCTTGGACCTGCGCGTTAGCCAACCTTTAAAGTCAGTATGTATTGTGCTTCCAACCTTAAGTCCCATACCAGGACCCCCTTATCCACCTTATATAAGATACTCCACATTAGGAGCCAACTTGCGCGTGCGTGTCTGCACAATCCGTCTCAAAGCAACTCTAGCATTCTATCCAATCCGACTTGTAATCTTGGATTATGATGCCACTTGTTAAGAACGCGGTAAGATCCAACTTTCGAACCGGAGTTGATTAATGAGGTATGACATTGGACTTGTCCAAATATGACTTAGATGAGAAGCCCCTTGTTTATGTCCAAGACCAATCTCATATATCCTCCCACTTTATATTTGACTTGTGACTACACTTTCTATACAACTACCTTTTTATCGTTACCAACTTGCAACTCTTGAGTGCCTAACTGGATGCGAGGTACAACCCAACCCAACCCAACATACGCAAAGGAGAAAGAGAGAAGGTAAAAATAGGCTTTCATGAATCAAACAGAATTGCTACTCCCCCCACCACGAGCTCTCATGCATATACATTAGAGTTCTTATTCTTTTGACATTAAAGAAAAATGGAAAGAAAAAGAAAACCCGCTAGAACATACATACATCTACTTGCAATATTAATCCATATTTTCTCTCTTAATCTATTTTGTCGACAGTGAGGCTTCACCTAATTCTATAATAGGTTCATTTTTTCGCAATTGCTGGGAATACAGTCCAAATTATATAGATGCGTACAGATTGTGGATCTGTTTGATATATAGTTTGAATTACTTGCTTTTCCAGATCATATCTTCATTAACCTAATTGTTGTTTCGCAGGAACTGATGCCTACCTGCATCTTTCTAGACTTGGAGATTCACAAGAGCCCCTGCCTTGATTGAACTATCGGCATGATGGAGCTTACAATTGTTTTCCGCATTAATATTCGGATTTGAAGTTGATTTAGAGGACACAGGAAAGTTTGATCTGTAAATACACACATTCTGAAAATATTTACTTTGTCTGTAGTTGTTAGTTGCACCTGGATGAAGCTCCTGAGCTGCAGTTGCCATTGCTCATAGGAAAGGCGCGCAATTAACTAACTTTGTTGTAAAATAGAATTGTGACAGCTGATTAAACCTCAGGCCTGATGATTGAATTATGAATTGCAATAGGTTATATTAGTTATATCGAAAATGCTAAAATAACTGCGGGAGGGGTGACCGCAGCCCTGGCCCACGCCTACGTGTCCTCCCCCCCCCCCCCCCCCCCCCCCCCCCCCCCCTTTCTCTCTATTGAAAGCCTGAAAACAAAATAAACCAAATTAAAATTAAAGTTACCGGCCTCCGGGAAAGTCATGCACGAAACACTGCCCTAAGAGTTCATTCGGGTCTATGTGCAGACTTATTCCGAATGCTCCTAATGGTAAAATCTTCGCCCTACTGGTATCCCGTCGTCGCACTCAACTCAGGGAGATTGAACATGACTTAGCTCTTGTCCAGAGCAGGAGAGATTGGAATGGAATGGAAAGGAGGAATACATGTTTGTGAAGGAGGAGGATGAGAAATCACATGGTTACCATTTTTTTCTCAAATATATCAATACTAACAATATGGATACATATATAGGCAGCTTCTCTTCCTACAAATTTAATGAATTTTAATAGAATTTTATGGCTAGTTACGTAGTCATTTGGTCATTAAGCACAAGTCCATAAAATACTAATGAATACAAAATAAATATTGAAATGGTCAAAATTTAAACAAAACAAAATGGTTGAAAGTATTGAATAGAAAATTGAATGATATTGAAGAGAGCAAGAAGGAAGTTGGATTTTTTTCAAATTATACAACACCACATAGGCCCGCCACCGAAAATTTCAGGCTCCCCTCCTGTGGGAGGCCAACACGTGGATGCGGGTCAGGACCGCGGTCCATGTAGCACTGCCGTAGTTATATTGCTGTGATTCGAGCATACTATGTTCAACTTTGTACTTTGCATGCCAGACATGAATTGTTGTAAAGTGCTCTAATTTATGTATAACAGTATGTCATGGTTGATTCTCTCTCCTAATCTGAAAGAAGAAAAGGAGTTGAATTATTGCTTGGAAACATCAAACTCGATCTACTTTAGATCATTTATTTTTATATATTCTTCCCTTCACCACGAAGGAACTATAAACTGATAAACATGTACAAAATTATTCTTACTTTTCTTTTCTTTCGTTCTTTCATGAACACGTTGGTGGTGTGCGTGCGTTATCTAATACTAGTGGATAACCCATGCCATAATGGCACGGACACGAACCCGACCTTCTCGATGTAGGCGTGCAGGCACCGGACCAGCGCCGGAGAGTTTCGGACGGAGACGCGGCCTCCGAACCCGGCCTTCTCGACATAGGCGTGCAGGCACCGGACCAGCGCCAGGGACCCGAGCTCGGCGGAGGCGGACACGGCAAAGACTACGGTGGCGGCGTTTGGGACGACGTGGGGCTTCATGGAGGCGAAGACGCGCAGGGCTGTCGCGGAGCGTCCGAGGACGGCGAGGCCCGAGACGGCGGCAGTCCAGGAGACGACGTCCATGTGGGAGTCGGGAGGGACGCGACGGCGCAGCATTTGGGAGTAGATGGAGAGTGGGTCGGCGGAGATGGTGATGGCGGTGTTGAAGGAGAAGGGGTTGGGGTTAGTCATGGCGGAGAAGAGAGAGGCGACGAAGGAAGGGTCGGCGTCGGCGACGCGGTGGAGGAGGCTGCTTGCGACGAAGGGGTTATGGAAGAGGCAGACGACGACGGCGTGGGCGAGGATGGAGCGGAGGCGGCGGAGGGAGGGGCGGTGCAAGAGGAGCTGGAGACGGGGGTGCCGTTGGAACAACCGGTTGCTCCGCACCCAACATGGGACCTCCTCCTCTCTTATAGAGAGAGAGGGGCATTTTAGTCCTTTCATCATCGTTGAACCAAAGCACATGGGTCGGACCAAAAATCCACTGTGCTTTATATTATAGATATACTAGTGGATAACCCGTGCCATAATGGCATGGACACGAACCCGACCTTATCGACGTAGGCGTGCAGGCACCGGGCCAGCGCCAGGGAGTTCTGGACGAAGACGCGTCCTCCGAACCTGGCCTTCTCGACGTAGGCGTGCAGGCACCGGGCCAACGCCAGGGACCCGAGCCCGGCGGAGGCGGACACGGCAGAGACCACGGTGGCGGCATTCGGGGCGGCGTGGGGCCTCATGGAGGCGAAGACGCGCAGGGCCGTCGCGGGACGTCCGAGGGCGGCGAGGCCCGAGACGGCGGCGGTCCAGGAGACGACGTCCCTGTGCGGCATTCCGTCGAACACCCGCAGGACGTGGTCGGCGGAGCCGCGTCGGGAGTAGGCGGTGAGCAGGACGGTCTGTACGAAGGGGTCGGACCGGAATCCGAGGAGGAGGGCGTGTGCGTGGAACGACCTAGTGGCGTCGGCGTCGGCGGTGGTGTTGAGCAAGGAAGAGAAGGTGTGGGAGTCGGAAGGGACGCAGTGGCGAAGCATTTGTGAGTAGATGGAGAGTGGGTCGGCGGAGATGGCGATGGCAGTGTTGAAGAAGGGGTTGGGGTTGGTCATGGCGGAGAAGAGGGAGGCGGCGAAGGAAGGGTCGGTGTCGGCGGCACGGTGGAGGAGGCTGCTTGCGACGAAGGGGTTACGTAAGAGGCCGGTGACGACGGCGTGGGCGAGGATGGAGCGGAAGCGGCAGAGGGAGGGGCGGTTCAAGAGGAGCTGGAGGCGGGGGTGCCGTTGGAACAACCGGTTGCTCCACACCCAACATGGGACCTCCTCCTCTCTTATAGAGAGAGGGCAAATTTAGTCCTTTCATCATCGTTGAACCAAAGCACATGGGTCGGACCAAAAACCCACTGTGCTTTATATTATAGATATTTTAACTGAATTAGGTTTTAAACTGTACTAGTCACATTCACGTCAAAAAAATATCGCATTGTTGAAAAATTAAATAAAATTATATTATATTAAAATATTTTAAATATGATTCAAATATATTTTAATTAAGATTTGTTATAGATATATTTTTAGGATTTTAGTTATGTGTTTAGTTAGATAATACTATGTATTTAATTTAAATATAAATTGAATATTGAATATATTTTAGAATTTGTTATATATTAAGGTAGGTAGAAGGATTTAGATTTTTTTTTAGGTGTCATTTTCTTCGGCTTGACAAATGCCAAGGAAGGACTCGAACCTGCGCCTTCAGCGTCGGGCCCCCGTTGCTACCACTAGTAGAGATGAGCCCTTTCTAAGCCGCCGATGAGCCGTTTCTAAGACGCATTATAATAGTAGAGATGAGACTAATTAGGATTAGTATTCATCCTCATCTTACTTGTATACTAATAAATTATTTTGTTATTATTGCGAGATGTTAACTTATTCCTAGAGATAATTAAGATTAGACTTATCCTTTTGTTGTTAGATTTGCTTTATTACTATTCTGATGTTAAAATAGGAGTTTTTATTGGCTATAGATAACACCTACAATTGATTTCTTTTATACTAAATTATTATTATTATTATTTTTGCAAGAGGCCTTTCTCTTTTTTATTACAGAATTAGCAGAAGCAACTTAACTACTATGATAATATAATGGTATAAAGTACAAAGTTGGGCTAATTAGTGTTTATACCATAGATCAACATAGAGTTATGTTGGAGTGGGTAGGGTTCCCAACCTATGTGGAGAAGACCTTGGAGTGCGACGAGCGCCGTCTGTGTGTCAGAGAAGCTCGGGGAGGTGACGAGGCCATTTGGAGACGAAGAAGAAGTTCGGGAGCTACCAGAGTACTTTCTGGAACAGGGGAGGCAGAGTTCTGGCCGAACTCTGCCCCTTTGGTTCCAGAACTGTTCTGTCACGAAAACACAGAGTTCTGGCCGAACTCTGTGTCGACGGACTGATGCTGATTTCTGTATATTTTTATACTGTTGGATCGTATCCTACGGTCCAGGTTTTGTTGCGGATTAGGGGGTTTATACATAATTTTTTCTAACCCTAATTACACAACACAATATTGAAGAAAATAGAGAGAAAAGAGGCAAGAGTGCCATTGCAACTTTGGGAGAGAAGAAGGAGGATTGAATGTCATTTTCGAAGGAGGATCGTGTTCGGGTAATCTCTACTTGTCGTCTTTGTTCTTCGTAGCCTTGTAATCAATTATTCTTGCTTCCAAGTGTTGTGGGGATCTGTATTGGATCGGAAGAAGTTTGTAGAGGGTGTACTCCTTTATTTCATTAATGAAGGCTTCTCAAGGGTTGGACTCCGATCGTCCAATAGTTTTTTCCGCAAGGATTTTCTACGTCAAAATTTTTCTGTGTCTGCGTGGATTGTGTTTGATGTTTGGTTCGTGCGTTGTATTGCTCGGTTCTCTCGCATGTACTCTCTAGTTTGGGAAAAGATTTTTGCGTCTCTTTTCCAACAAAGTGGTATCAGAGCCAGGTTCTGGAATTCAGAAGGGTGTCAGGAGTTGACAGAAAAATCAAAGAGGAGAGATGGACGCGAAGCCAGTGTGCATGGTGAACCTGAACGACACCATCATTATTGGCGGAGCAAGATGAAAGATTTACTGTTTGTCAAGAAGCTGCATCTGTCCGTATTTGCTTCCGAGCGACCAGTTGATAAATCCGAGGATTGGAATTTCGAGAACATACAGGTGTGCGGATATATCAGGCAGTTCGTTGACGAGAACGTGTACAACCACGTTGCCAATATTGAGCACGCGAAGATGTTATGGGATAAGCTGGAACCTTTGTATGGGGAGAAGACCGGGGTAAACAAGTTGTTCCTGATCCGAATGATGATGGGTCTGCGGTACAAAGATGGGGCGTCTATTACGGATCACTTGACTAATTTTCAGGGCGTGATTGACCAGCTATCTTCGATGGGAGTCAAGTTCGACGACGAGGTTCAGGGAATATGGCTGCTGTGTACATTGCCAGACTCGTGGGAGATCGTACGAGTATCTATGATCGCTTCTGCTCTAGAAGGCGTGGTCAGTATGGAGTTTGCCAAGAGCGGGGTTTTGAATGAATAGATGCGGAGACGTTCTCAGGGCACTTCATCCGCATCCCACCACTCAGAGGTACTAGTTTCAGAGAGCCGCGGAAGGGGCAAAAGCAGGGGTCTATGTGGTAGCAGAGACAAGAGCAGAGGGAAGTCCAAGGGTCGGTACGAGGACTCGGAGTGTTACCATTGTGGTAAGAAAGGCCACATCAAGCGGAACTATTTCGCTTGGAAGAGAGAGAAGAAGGACGACAAGGGAAAGCAAGATGAGAACACTACAACGACGGCTTCGATACATGGAGGCGATGTAATCGTCGTAGGTGATGAGGTTATTACAAACCTCTCCTGTGATGGCAATTCTTGGCTGGTGGACTCAGGGGCTTCAGCGCACGTATCTCACAACAGGGTACGATTTGTCACTTACACGACATGCGACTGTGGAGTGTTGAAGATGGGTAATGGAGATGTGTCGAAGGCGGTTGCCATTGGAGATGTACATTTGAGGACGAAAACGGGTACAGTTCTTGTTCTCAAAGATGTTCGTCATGTCCCTGATATCCGTTTCAACCTGGTGTCGATTGGAAGGTTGGATGACGAGGGATTCTTCAGTCTCTTCGGGAATAGTCAGTGGAAACTTTCCAGAGGTTCGATGGTGATTGCCAGATGAAGCAAGAAGTCCGGTCTCTACTATATGGAGGGGAGCACATAGGGGACACATGATGTAAACACAATTTCTGACGCGTCTACTGAGTTGTGGCACAGGCGGCTTGGCCATATCAGCAAGAATGAGATGAGCTACTTGGTGAACAGGAAGGTGATTATAGGACTCAAGTCTACAAAGTTTAAGAAGTGCATGCACTGCTTAGCTGGAAAGCAAAATAGGATTTCTTTCCAAAGTCATCCAAGTTCAAGGAAGCCGGCGTTGCTCGAGTTGATTCACTCGAATGTCTGCGGTCCTATGAAAGTAAAATCTATTAGTGGTGTCACGACCCGTACCCGCTTTTCGGACGCGAGCTCGTGAGCAAGCCAGCTACGTATCGAGCGGACTCCAGCCGACTCCAGCCCGACTCGAGTACGTATAAGCTGTCAAGGTCATGGGTATCATATCTAATCTAAACTATATCTCAATCCACATGAATCACATAAACAAGAATGAACAAATATGGGTCATGGTCTGCAGCCCATTAGTATATTGTTCGATTAAACTCCAAGAATGATATGAGTCTATAAATAAGCAGAGTATATCATGGTACTGAATATAAAGCACGAAAGGATAATAAATGAATATCACAAGCAAATACCTGTATCATAGATCATAATCCTCCACCATCCTGCTCTACTAACTAACTCCATGCAATCGCTAACCTGAAGAGATCATCAGGTCCTCAGAGGACTAGCAAGATACATAAAAACATGCCTATCTAACAGTTTAATCATGCAATAATATATACAGGGTATAAACAGAAATTAGACAAAAAACTGACATGTGGCTACTGACATGTAACTATGAACACGGATACGGGATCAAGTATGCATAAATGAACTGCTGGTAGATCAATGGATACCAACCCTCGCCCCGAATGTGGACTCGCAGGTCAGTTTTAAGACAAGTCACCCTCATCCCGTATGCGGACTCGCAGGTGCAAAGGACAACCCTCGCCCCGTGTATGGACTCGCAGGTTGTGGAAAAGACAAAGGAATAGCAGTTCACTCGCACATACTTGCAAACAGGACTCAGTCAAGATACAGGTGTAGACACGATACAACTCAGTCATGACACAGGTAAGGTCAACTCTAGCATGATTCATGACGTAAACAAGCCTGGTATAACTACACTATCAAGTCATAAAACACTGATATACAAGCAAGACAATAAACTAGTAAACATGGTATCACATAAATCTATAGAAACTAAGGTAACTCAAGATAACATACTAAGACAAGTGTACTATAAGCATGAAAATAAACTGTAGAGGGAGGCAATGTATACTTGCCTGGGGTTGCACGAAGAACCAACAATGTAACTCCAATCAATAAGTCAGAAAGTCCAAGTCATCACAACTGTCTCCGAAAGCTGAAATAAACATTACCAATGTTCTCAGAATAGTCAAATTAGCTAGGATTGCCTGTCCTTAAGTCCAATTCTGGATACAGAGGCGCAAAACGGTAATTTCGGACAAAAATGATGTCCGCCGTTGGACCCACTTTGTACCGAAAAATGTGCCAGAGTTAAAGGTCTCTAAAGTCGTCAAACTACATGTCCACGGATCTGATTTTCCGATATAAACCCAACCGTATGTCCAAAGTTGGATTCCGGCGGACCGTGCACAAAATCACCCGTTGAGTCGGACCGTGGGGCCCGCAAAACAGCGATTTTATCAATTGTCTCAGAATCAGACCAAACTTGGCATACAGGACCAGAAAAATGATACGGTCCTGATGGCGCAAGTTTTGTCTCGATCTGACGAACGTGCACAAAGTAATTAGGAAATTTGCACAGAGGTCGATACGGGAAATTTCGACGGATACGTATCAAATTCGTCGCGCACACGCGACCAATTCGAATTCCGTCAAAGCCCACACGACCACGAAGCCGTTACGCAGCTTTCGATGCCTTCGGTTCGTGACCACGTCGCCCAATTTGGCGGGACGTACGTCGTATCGAAGTTTTTTTTCTAGTTTTTAAGACAGATTTTCGGTGAACTTCGGGATTCAATTTCTCGACACGTAGTCAATGATTTCCAAATCCACGAAAAGGGTCGTGAAGACCTATATTTTGTCTTTAATCCTATTCAGAAGAATTTTGAAAGTACTGAATATCCTGTCATAGAATCACCTTCTAAACTAGGGGTTTGGTCGACGAAACTGTCCTGTTTCGGGACAGTTTTCTCTTCAACTTTGCGACGAATTGTTGGACTGCTGGGTTCTCTAAATTAAAACCTAAAAACTAGGATTTCTAGATGATCATATAGCCTTCCAGTAACATTATGGTTCGAGAAAAGGTCGAGAATTCAGAAAGAAATTGCACGAGGAACAGGGTTACCTCGCAGTGAACTACTGCTGTTGTGCGATGCTGTCGCCGTCAGTCCTGCGACGTGCGACGGTTGCCACGACGGAGGGTGGCCGCACAGGTGTCCCTGGGTGAGTCGACAAGATTGGGTTAGGGTTTCGTGCTCTCGAGGTCTCTCTTTATGCATTATATATGATGAAACGAAAATAGGGCTCGGGTTTTTTCCGCAGGCTGAGTAGCTGGGTCGGGTTTCTGTGGGAATTGGAAGGAGCTCGGGTGGTTGTGTACGGTTTGGGAATTGTGGGGGGGATGCCCAGGCTCAGCCTGTGAGCCTGGATTGGCTCGGTTGGGCCTGGGTTAGGGGTTGTCTTTTGATTTCTCATAATAGTGTATATATATATATATATATATATATATATATATATATATATATATATATATAGATATATATATATATATATATATATATATATATATATATATATATATATGTACACACATAAATACCTATGTACACACATATATATATATATATATATATATATATATATATATATATATATATATATATATATATATATATATATATATATATATATATATATATATACACACATATACACATATATAATATATATATTTATATATACATACGCGTACATACATATATACATTTATATATATATACACTTATATATACATATTTATATAGTTATGCATATACACATACACATTTACACGTATATTTATATTTACGTATTTATATATACACATACACATATATTATATACATATTCACATATATAATCTATACACACACACACACACAACACACACACACACAAACACACACACATATTTATATATTTATATACATATTCACATATATGTGTGTGTGTGTGTGTGTGTGTGTGTGTGTGTGTGTGTGTGTGTGTGTGTGTGATAAATGATTTAATAAATATAAACCGTCAACATTTAATAACAACAAAGTAGTATTAATGATAATAAAATCCTAATAACAATTAAATGGCCCAAAAGTCATTTCTCATGATACAACATGCACACTACTTATTTGGCTCCAAAAGATCATACAAATTTTGTAAAACACTATTTAATAATAATAATACCTATAATCTACCTATAACAAATATTCTTAGAAAATAATCGCCAATTCCAAAAATATATACAAAAATACTTACACTTACCAAACATGTCCAAAAGGTCGTATTTGGTCTCACTACATGACTATATGAACTTGGATTTGACTTGGGTCCAATCTGGACAGGTTCGGTACAACCGGATTCCCAAAAACTCAATAACATAATTAAATAATAAATAAAATCTTCGGTACGGGTTAAGTCACAACTTGTCCTGATTTTCCTAGTTAGGGCATCACTATGGCTCGGTTATCCCTACTATGGCTAATACACTAGTCAAGGCACGCCACTGCACTATCCGTGCCACGATTCCTAGTCGTCTTGTACTCTAATACCTAACCATGACTAAAACCATCTACCGTAATAATTAATTAACTAATTATTTATAAAAACAAATTTAAAAAAATCACCATTAAATCAAATAAATGAATAAATAAATATTTCAAAATATCCTCCGGGAAGGGAAGCTACAGGTGGTGCTTCTTACTTTAAATTTTATTGATGACTATTCCAGAAAGGTTTAGGTCTATGCCTTAAAGACCAAGGATCAGGTGCTGCCCACTTTCAAAGAGTTTCAGGTCTCTGTTGAAAGAGAGACGGGCAAGAAGTTATTGTGTGTTCAGTCCGACAACGGCGGCGAATACATTGGTCCCTTTGATGCTTATTGCAGAGAGCAAGGGATACGACACCAGAAGACTCCGCCCAAGACACCTCAGCTCAATGGTATAGCGGAGTGCATGAACAGGACACTAAGGGTGTAAGCCCCTGAATTTAGGGCTTATTTTTTATTTTATTTTATAATTCAATTAGTTGTAATAGATATTATTATTTGATTATTATTTGATTTAATTCTCTTTACCGTGAATTGGAATTCTAGAGCATCAGGGATGCCAGTCTCTGGAAACTTCCTTCTTGGAGTTTGTAGTAGACGAGATTATCTTCACAGTAATATTTCGTGTCCCACTCGAACTTGTTCCCTTGTACTCTTTTTGTTTCGCGCAAGTTCGGGTCAATTTAGAACATTTAATTATTAATTGAATTCCCACTCTTTTCCTTGATCATCATATGCACGTTACCATGACTTTTTATTTAGGAGCACTAGACCTGTCATTTTCTCGAAACCAACTTGTCATGCATGATCTACTCGAGACACTCTTTGCCCATGACCTTCGTGTCCCACTCAGACACTCCATTTTGTGCTCCATTTCCTTCGCACAACTTTCGGTTCAATTTAGGCCAATTAATTATCTACCGTGAAACCTGATTTAATTTCCAATTTAATTTCGGGACCCGACATCGGCCCAACCTAGTCGACCCCAAATATGGACATGGCCCACCCGAAGCCTACTACCCGCATGACGCTTGTGTCCCATTTATTGGAGTCCTCGTATATTATTTATTTATCCATGATTATAAATCCCTATTTTTAATTCAATTATTGTACCAGGTTCGATTTTGACCCGACCCGGCTCGACCGAACCCGAACCCAAGCCCCACGTTGTCCTCTCATGACTGTCCAAGTACCCCACATAATTTTTCTATTTTTCCCATTTTTGAAAATATCTCTTCCTCCCTCTACTTTATTTAAATATCTTAAAATATCTTATATATATATATACATATACATATATATATATATATATATATATATATATATATATATATATATATATATATATATATATATATATATATATATATCACTTTCTCTCTCTTCTATTATAACACCTCACACACCCCCTCCCCTCTCTCTCTCATCCAGCAGTAACACCCCCTTCCCCAACCGACTCATCTCTCTCCCTCTTTCTAAATATCTCTCTTTCATTCTCTCTCTCTCTTTCTATTCATATATATATACAAACAACCATACATACATATAAACATCTCTCTCTCAATCTCACTTTACACATGCACACACATCCCCCCCCCTTGGCAGCCGACAGTACAAGCCCCCCCCCCAACTCACTTTTTCTCTCTCATAATATCTATTCAAACTCTCTCTCACTCTCTTTAAACACACACACCCACAAACACATCTCTCTCTCTCTTTCTCTCAACAAAACAAACCACACACACCCTTCCTCATGCTCACAGCCGAACACCCCCACCCATGCCGATAGCTCCCCTTGGCCGAGCACTCCACCACCCTCTCCTCCTCCTCCTCCTCCTCCTACTCTCCTCCACTCTACCATCATCATTATCAAGTTCACCATCACCATTATCATCTTCATCTCCACCACCATGCACCATCACCTTCACCATCCCCTCCACCACCACGCATCGCCGCGCCACCGCCACTGCGCCGCCACCCTGGCCGCGTGAGGTCGTACGCCATCAGCAGCAGCCAGCAGCATCTTCGGCAGCAGCGCAGCAGCAGCGTAGCAGCATGCGCGCGCGCGCACGCGCGTTGCCGCGACGCCGTGCACCACCCTGTGGCCGGCCCACCACCGCGAGGACCCCCCTGGCCGCGTGCGCACCTCCGGCGAGCCACCCCGTGGCCACCGCCCGCTTTCCCGGCGCGACGCATGGGCTATTCGTACGTTTTGAACGAAATCCCGTCGGCGCGCGCGAGTTTGAAACTTAGAAAGTGCGCTCCGTCGCAGCAAGTTTGTGCATGTTTTTCGGGAGATCCGACCATTGGATCGACAATCTCTTTGCTCCGTCGCAATCTCGGTATATCCATCTTCACTCCTGTCAATTTTCGTCCGTTAATTTCGTCATTTGATACCTCAAAACTGGCCACCAAGTTGACGTTTAAAATTGTATTATTTTTGGACAGTTTTGTGGAGCCGACTTTGTCGACTCGTATCTCCTCCGTCGCAGCTCCGGTTGGCGCGCTACCAGTTGCTGTGTTAGGTCGGTCGAATTCGACGCCAAAGTTGGTCGTTCGAATTCTTAGTGTTGCACTTGTAAAATTCTATTTTTTAACCCGGGACTCCGGATTCAATTTCTGACACCACCAGTAGACTCGTGGCGTCGTTCTGGCATATTTTCATATAAAGTTTGCTTGATTTGGAGAATGTGGGTCCTGGTACGCATTTCGGTGCAAAGCGGGTCCCACTTTCTGAGTCAACGGGTCACTTTGAGATCGGCTCATCGGAATCCAATTCCGGATATACCGTTGAGTTCGTATCGTCATTCTGGACTCGTTGACATATAATTTGCTAGGTTTTAGTGGACATTGGTTCCGGCACGCATTTCGGTGCAAGTCGGATACCAATATTCGGGTCAGCGGGTCATTTTGAGTTCGGCCCATCGAAATCCAATTTTGGATATACCGTTGAGTTCGTATCGTCATTCTGGACTCGTTGACATATAATTTGCTGAGTTTTGAGGACATTGGCTCCGATACGCTTTTCCGTGCAAATCGGAATTTCAATGTCCTGGTCAACGGACCAATTTGAGATCGGGTCAACGGAATCCAATTCTGGATATACCGTTGGGTTCGTATCGTCATTCTGGATTCGTGGACATATAATTTTTTACATTTTGTGCACTTTTATTTTGGCACATTTTTCGGTGCAAAGTGTGTCCAACGGCGGACATTATTTTGGCCCGAAATTACCTTTTTGCCCCTGTATCCAAATTGGACTTATGGACAGGCGATCCTAGCTGAATTGACCATTCTGGACACATTGGTGATGTTAGTTTCATCATCCGACAATATCTGTAGATTTTTTCCCTTTTTGTGTCACCCTATTATTATAATATTTTCTCCTTTTGGTTGTTTTAGACACCCGTCGATTTCAGTGATTTCTAAATCACTGAAATTCATAAGTTGACCTTGTAGATGTTTATAGAGACTAGCTTGACCATGGTTGACTACTTTGACTAGACGTCGAAGTAGAGTCAACAGTTGACCTAGGTTTGATCAGACTTGACCAATGTTGACTTTTTGACCAAAGTCAACTGTAGGTCAACCATTGACCTATTTAACCTAGATTAGACTTAGAGTTGACCAGAGTTGACCAGTTGACCAAAGTCAACTGTACGTCAACCTTGACCCAATTTGTCTTAGTTTGACCTAGATGTTAGTATATCTTTTGACCCTGATCAGCTCTTGTATTATTTCATCTTTAGGTCTGTGGCTTTACTCTGAACCCTGATTCATAGTGACAGCAGAACCCCAGGCGAGTACATTCTCTGATAACTTATTCCCAATTTATGATAACTGTTATGATTCATGTACTTAGTATTGATATGCTTATTTCTGACACATGGTTCTCACGGATTGGTATTCTTGGATCCCGACGAGAGATGTTTCTCCTTCTTAGGTTGGGATGTATTATGCAAGCTCCCTTGTAGCTCTTGCTCAATATATGGTCACTGATTCTAGAGAAGGTTCGCGACCTTCTCATTAGAATCTCGTGCAGTGACGTGTCCTGTTTGGTTCCATTCTACCAGTTGGGGTAGGGGGAGTAGTAGCGTATGCCTGTGATCATATCCCCTTGCATTCTTGAACAGTGTGAGTCATATACCGTACTTATGACTTGCCAGGCCGGTTCTCGACAGGTACCCAAGCCGATCACAAGTTGAAACTGCTACTCATACACATTGGATATATGGCTTACCTTGATTTGTGTACATACCATGATTCAGTTCTACTTTCTTGTTCTAGCTCTAGCTCTACAGCTTACCATGCCATGATACATATATGTACACTCCATGATTCATTGTATATGCTCTATTTACAGCCTTATAGCTTTTATTCTATCTTGAGATCTATTATGAGATATATGTACTCGTTCCATCCTGACCGGATATGTTGACAAATTTTAGGAGTAGTTTTGCCCTCATTATTGGACTTCATGATGTTGCTAGCTGAGGTGGATCTCACTATTCTTCTATGAGAGTTGCCTGGTAGTTATCCTTAGTTAGTCTTGTTGTTCCTTCTTTATCTTTCATGTCTTATGATTATTGTAGATTCTAGTTGTTCTAGTGATATTGTTATTAATTCTTGTCTTATCTTCCTTAGTTTTCGTGATGTGACATGAGTACATTTCTAGTTATGGATTCTTAGATGTTGTAGTTAGTATAGTATACTTGACAGCGTTCTACCGTCGATACCGTAGCGTAGGCTGGGCGTGGCCCACGTATTCGTACCCGTATATCCGGGTGCGGGTCGTGACACATTTTTAGTGGTGGCCCATACAGGTCAGTCTTTGCAATTAATACAAAGTCGTGGTAGTACTTGAGCTTATCTGTACTACTGCGAGCCTGCCCTAGGATTATGGTTGAGTAATGGAATAATTTAGAATTTTTGTACTCAGTCACATATTAGGAACTTTTGGTAGATTCCAGGGATGACCCCTGGGAATCTTGTTTCGAAGGCTTTCAAATCTTTTCCCACTTGTTTCCATTCATCATGATTTCTGAAATATCTGTCCGTAGCAAACTTTATTCCTTCTTGGGATGAGTTTGTGGACCCCAGAGGAAGGTATAAGTTGGACTTGTATATCATCTAGATTGGGGAGAGAATATGATTTATCAACCTCGTAGCATGGTCGAGGTTTGTTTTAGATTATATTTCACCATTTTCTATCTTGACCTAGGTAGTACACTCGGGACTTTCCCTGAGATTTTCCTCTGAACCCTATCTCGGAAGTTGTTTTCGTTGTTTCTATTAACTTACCCTTGACTTGTTGTTGAAATTTAAATCTTAATATTCGTTGTTGACCTTTGATTTTGTTTCGGACAATTCTTTTAACAATTGAGTTAAGATATCCTAATAAACATATTTTGGATGAGGACGATGAGAGCGGTAAGTGTCTACTTTATTTATGGAGTTTAGAATTCATCGCAGTCATATTAGCTAGCGAGACAAGGACATGGAGCCTGATTTGGATATACTATCCTAGTTATGTCATTTAGATTCTCTTGCAGCCATACCGGTTGGCGTGGTAAGGAAATCTAGATGACATGATTATAAGGTGTATACCATAGTTATGGACTTCATTGTTTATTACCGCTATACTTACTGGCGTGGCGAGAATTCTGGCAACATGATTTGGGATAGACGTGTATGGTTATCAGATCGTATCTTAAATTGATTCACTTGTTTTAACCTATTGGACAAGAGCAGTTCTTACTATTACTTCTGTTTTCCCATTCTTCTCTTCCTCATCGCATGATGATTTCCTCATCTTACCCTTACTCCCTCCGTCTTGATCAATTATGTCTTGATTCCACCAATTACCTATCTCGTATCTACTTCTGTCAGCCATACTTTAAAAACCTTGAAAATTTTAGAATTTTCATATCTTTTTATCTTGGGAGAAATCGAGGAAGTATCGTAATCATCCGTCTCGGAGTAGACATTGTTGGTAGTAGTCGAAGCAGAGCGAGATGATTACCCCGGCTTCCTCCTACGATCCCATATTCAGGTTTCTATGATAGCAGAAGCAATTCAATTCTACATCCTTGATTAGTTTATTATATTTTGATATCGTGAGATTGATCCTCTCTGCTTAACCAATCAATTTTGGTCGTCTTGTTTATCGTGCCAAAGAGTCTTGGTTGCTGTCTAGACTCTAGATGACTTCAAATTCCTTTGTGACTTGGGTTCCTTCCTAATTGTGCTTTTAGGACCTTGATTTCGATTTCATGATTTTATCGTCTTTCATAACTGAACTTGGATCTTGATCGTGCTTATGTGACCTATAATCCGATTTCTATCAAATCTATCTCTCAATCGTGCTATTCTCAAATTTTTCTTTCCATTTGCTTCTCTTAGCCTTGTTTTAGATTATGACTATCCGACTTTGATTTTCATGATCTTGATAATCTTAACCCAAAATCTAATTTCATCGAGCCGAAATCCTGTTAATCAATGTTTGACTCGATTGTAACCGGACGAAGCTCAAGTTTTGATTTCGTTGTCATATCTAAATCGTGCCCCAATGACTTGACTTATTTCTGAAATCATGCACATATAATTTTGTTCATATCATGATTCTATCGTGCCAAAATCCATCATCGTGTCAGAACAATTTTGAATCGATTATCTTGATTGTGCAAACTCATCATTCTTGGATCGTGCCTAAATATTGCTTAAATCTTCTATCATGTTTTAACCCCACTACCAACCTTTAATTTCGAGGACAAAATTTTTATAAGGTGGGTAGGATTGTAAGCCCCTGAATTTAGGGCTTATTTTTTTATTTTATTTTATAATTCAATTAGTTGTAATAGATATTATATTTGATTATTATTTGATTTAATGCTCTTTACCGTGACTTGGAATTCTACAGCATCAAGGATGCCAGTCTCTGGAAACTTCCTTCTTGGAGTTTGTAGTAGACGAGATTATCTTCACAGTGATATTTCGTGTCCCACTCGAACTTGTTCCCTTGTACTCTTTTTGCTTCGCGCAAGTTCGGGTCAATTTAGACCATTTAATTATTAATTGAATTCTCACTCTTTTCCTTGATCATCATATGCACGTTACCATGACTTTTTATTTAGGAGCACTAGACCTGTCATTTTCTCGAAACCAACTTGTTATGCATGATCTACTCGAGACACTCTTTGCCCATGACCTTCGTGTCCCACTCAGACACTCCATTTTGTGCTCTATTTCCTTCGCACAACTTTCGGTTCAATTTAGGCCAATTAATTATCTACCGTGAAACCTGATTTAATTTCCAATTTAATTTCGGGACCCGACATCGGCCCAACCTAGTCGACCCCAAATATGGACATGGCCCACCCGAAGCCTACTACCCGCATGACGCTTGTGTCCCATTTATTGGAGTCCCCGTATATTATTTATTTACCCATGATTATAAATCCCTATTTTTAATTCAATTATTGTACCCGGTTCGATTTTGACCCGACCCAGCTCGATCGAACCCGAACCCAAGCCCCACGTTGTCCTCTCATGACTGTCCAAGAACCCCACATAATTTTCCTATTTTTCCCATTTTTGAAAATATCTCTTCCTCCCTCTACTTTATTTAAATATCTTAAAATATCTTATATATATATATATACATATATATATATATATATTACTTTCTCTCTCTTCTATTATAACACCTCACACACCCCCTCCCCTCTCTCTCATCCAGCAGGAACACCCCCTTCCCCAACCGACTCATCTCTCTCCCTCTTTCTAAATATCTCTCTTTCATTCTCTCTCTTTCTCTCTCTCTCTCTCTCTTTCTATTCATATATATATACAAACAACCATACATACATATAAACATCTCTCTCTCAATCTCACTTTACACATACACACACATCCCCCCTGGCAGCCGACAGTACAAGCCCCCCCTCACTCTACTTTTTCTCTCTCATAATATCTATTCAAACTCTCTCTCACTCTCTTTAAACACACACACCCACAAACACATCTCTCTCTCTCTCTTTCTCTCAACAAAACAAACCACACACACACCCTTCCTCATGCTCACAGCCGAACACCCCCATCCATGCCGACAGCTCCCCTTGGCCGAGCACTCCACCACCCTCTCCTCCTCCTACTCTCCTCCACTCTACCATCATCATCATCAAGTTCACCATCACCATTATCATCTTCATCTCCACCACCATGCACCATCACCTTCACCATCCCCTCCACCACCACGCGTCACCGCGCCACCGCCACTGCGTCGCCGCCCTGGTCGCGCGAGGCCGCGCGCCACCAGCAGCAGCCAGCAGCATCTTCGGCAGCAGTGCAGCAGAGGCGTAGCAGCATGCACGCGCGCGCGCACGCGCGTTGCCGCGAGGCCGTGCGCCACCCCGTGGCCGGCCCACCACCGCGAGGACCCTCCTGGCCTAGACAGGGCTAGACATCATCCATTCACAAGCGGCCAAGCAATTGCTACGGCTTACTACTTTAACTAACTAGGGTTATCACAAGCCTAATTACTAACAAGATGCAAGTGAGAATTTTCCAGTCCCAAGCCCTGCAGACTATCCAGTTATCCTTCCGCGGGTTGAGAGTATAGTTGGGTATATCACCCTGGAGACGATATACCCTTAGGTGACTTAGAGGTGCAACACATGACAGTGCGCTGGAAATGTGCTCTACTCGTCGGCAAGCTACAAGTCCAATTAAGAGCGCCCAGATAACAAGATTGCCTGTGACTGGAAATTCTCCATGAACTATAGTTAGATCTAGTCATTAGCCTAATCCATGTTCAGTACGAATCCCTGACCGTGGGAAACCAGGGAGTCACGTCCTAGACATGATGCAAGACAAGACAAGTGGATTGCACAAGCAAGCAAGCAGGAACACCCACGGTGTCAAGTTGATTATACGAGTCAAGTTAGCCGTCGCAACAGCATCAAGATAAATCATGTCAGGGTACTTGTCAGGAGTGTGCCACGACGGGCCACTATCATGTCAGGTTGGTCATGTCAGGAGTGCACCACTACGGGTCACTGTCGTGTTATACTAGTTCCTTGTCATACCATGCCATATACAATAGTCATTCCAAACATATTAAGTAAAATCAAGTTCATGACAAAAGGCGTAAGGATATAAAATGGGCGTAAAATATCTAATAAAATATCAATATACAGGACTATAGAAGAGCCAAGCTTAAGGAAAAATAAAACCAAATCTCCATGATTGGACAGATTGCGCAAGGGTCCCTGGGGTTGGGCTGCGCAGGAGTCAAGTGCGCCAGGGCCAACTGCGCAGGAGTGAGCTGCACAAAAGTCGGCTTGCGCAGAGTTGGTTGGCGCAGGGGTCAGGTGGCGCATGGCCAATGGCGCATGGCCGATGGCGCAGGGGGCAAGCGCGCTGGGGGTCATGGGCGCAGGGAGCACGGCCTTTAGGGTGCGCAGGGGGCACAGTCGCCAGGGCGCACAAGGGGGCAAGCGCGCAGGGTCATGGGCGCAGGAGGGTACGCGCAGGCGGGTGCGCGCAGGGGCGCACCAGGCCGGGCGCGCAGGCGGGTGCACGGTCAGCGACCAGCGCTAAAGAGCGCGGCGCGGGGCAGTACGACGCTAAACAGCGCGGCTGGAAGGAGGGGGGGTCTCCTTCTCCCTCAAGCCGAGAGGAAGAACACCATGGCCGAAATTCTTGGAACATCACAACTTGGTCATCACAACTCTAAATCCGACTTTGCAAGGTTCTATCTTGGGTGAAATTGAATTCTCTCCAACATAGGAACATCAAAATCCACGAAAACTCAACTTAAATAGATCAAAACCATGTAAATCCGAAAATAGGAGAAACTTAGATCGAGAACAATGAAGACTCCAAATCACAAAATGTCAAGTTCTAATGTTGATCTCCATGGCCTAATCTAGCTAATGGACAAATAAAAAGTGGTGCTTATTTGGTGGCAAGGTGCACTTGCCTATGGTGTTTGGTGTTGTGTAGAGGAAGGAAGAAGAAGGAGATGGAGAAAATAAATGAAAGAGTTATGAGGAGAGAGAAAAGGTTGGTAGGGTTTTAATGAGGGTAGTTGTGTTGTGTTGAGGGTGGAGCATAGGCTAAGGTGTTCCATGCATATTAAACCAAACTAAATCAAACCAAACTAAACCAATTCCCCTCCACAAAATAAAACCAAGTCATGCCAAAACCCGTTTTACGAGAAAACCAAAATCTGCAAGTCGAGCCAAAATACAATTACAGGCCAGAATCTGAGAAAATAAAATACAGGTCCAAGATACATGCAGGCTTGATCAAAAATACGTATTCCGAGATATGGGTGTTACAACTCCACCCACCTTAAAAGAATTCCGTCCTCGAAATTTAATCAAGGGGCTAGAAAGACAAGGACAAGTTATACTATTCATATGCAAGCTATACTAAGCAGTCAATCAAACAATCACGCATGCAAGCAAGGACGGAAGGCATAAGGCATAAGGAAGACATTATACCTTATGAGTCAAACAGGTAGGGATATCGCGATCGGATGTCGTCCTCACGCTCCCACGTTGACTCACCTAGAGAGTGATGACCCCAAGCAACCCGGACTAAACTAATAGTCTTGTTCTTGAGTATCTTTTCTCTCCGGTCCAATATAGACACGGGCCTCTCCTCATACGAAAGGTTAGTACCAACAACCAATTCCGAATGGTCTAGGATATGGCTCGGGTCCGGGACGTACCGTCGTAATTGGGACACATGGAATACATCATGCACCTCACTTAGCGACAGCGGAAGAGCAAGACGATAGGATACATCTCCTACTCGCTCCAGGATATCGAACGGCCCTATATACCTAGGACTAAGCTTTCTCCGCACGCCAAAACGAATGACGCCGCGATTAGGCGAGATCCTAAGGAATACATGGTCGCCGATAGCAAACTCTAAGGGACGCCGATGAGCATCGGCCCAATACCGCTGGCGATCTTGGGAAACTCAAAGATGATCCCTGACTCTTCTGACTACTTCAACTGTCTGGGCAATCATTTCTGGACCGAGCATCTGCCTCTCTCCAACATCATCCCACGCTAGCGGGGATCTGTACTTCCTACCATACAGAGCCTCGAATGGTGCCATCTGGATGCTGGCCTGGAAGCTGTTATTGTACGAGAACTCCACCAGGTGCAGGTGATATTTCCACGAACCACCGAAGTCAAGTGTACAAGATCTCAACATGTCTTCAAGGGTCTGGATTGTGCGCTATGACTGGCCATCTGTCTGCGGATGATAAGCTGAGCTGAACTGGAGACGAGTCCCCAAACCCTCTTACAGGCTACGCCAAAAGTGTGATATAAACCTTGAATCTCGGTCCGAGGTGATACTGACGGGCACTCCGTAAAGCCTGACAATCTGTCTGAGGTACATCTCTGCTAGTTGAGCCGTAGACTGCCCAACTCTGAATGGGAGAAAATGAGCCACCTTCGTGAGCCGGTCAACTATAACCCAAATACCATCTCGACCAGCCGGGGATCTAGGCAATCCAGTCACAAAATCCATGGTCACATGCTTCCACTTCCATTCTGGAATCGGCAAGGGCTGAAGAAGTCCAGCGGGCCTCTGATGTTCAGCTTTAACCTGCTGGCAAACCAAACACCAAGAGATAAACCGGGCTATCTCCCTCTTCATGCCATTCCACCAGAAATGCTGACGAATATTCCGGTACATCTTCGTGCCACCGGGATGAATAGAATACTGCGAACTGTGAGCTTCTGCCATGACTTTCTGTCTGATATCTCCACTGGGTACACAAAGATGAGAGCCGTGTCGAAGTGTACCATCTTCATGAATGCACAACTCTGGCCTTCTTCCTGCCTCACACTCTGCTCTGAGCCGCTGAAGCTTAGAATCTGTAGACTGCGCCATCCGGATCCTCTCAACTATGCTGGACTGAACCTGTAGACTGGCCATCAATGCCACGTTGGTAGGAAGAACCACTTCAATTCCCATCTTCTAAAAATCTGCCAATAATTCTGGTTGCGTCGTTAGAAAATAAACTCCGGCTCTCCGGCTCAACGCATCTGCTACAACGTTGGCCTTCCCTGGGTGATACTGCAAATCCACATCGTAGTCCACCAATAGCTCAAGCCATCTTTTCTGCCGCATATTAAGGTCCTTCTGGGTGAAAACATACTTCAGACTCTTGTGATCAGTAAATATCTCCACTCTATCTCCGTACAAGTAGTGCCTCCACAACTTAAGTACAAACACTATAGCTGCTAGCTCCAAGTCGTGGGTCAGGTAATTCTTCTCATGATCATGAAGTTGGCATGATGCATAAGATATTACCTTCCCATGCTGCATCAAGACACACCCCAATCCTCTGCCTGAAGCGTCACAATAAACTGTGAATCCTCCGGTCCCATCTGGAAGGGTGAAAATGGGAGCCGTTATCAAACCTCGCTTCAACTTCTCGAATGATTCCTGACACTCTGCTGTCCAAACAAACGGTACATCCTTACGAGTCAACTGGGTCATCGGCGCTGAAATCCTTGCAAAGTCTGAAACGAATCGCCGGTAGTAGCCGGCTAATCCAAGGAAGCTGCGAACTTCTGCCACTGAGCTGGGTACTGGCCATGACTCGATAGCCATAATCTTCTGGGGATCCACTTCTACTCCTTCTCGAGTAATGATGTGATCCAAGTACGAAATACGATCGAGCCAGAATTCGCATTTACTGAACTTGGCGTACAACTGATGCTCTCTAAACGTCTGAAGGACGATTCTGAGATGCTGCTCGTGCTCTGCTTCGCTCTTGCTGTAGACCAGGATATCATCTAGGAACACGATCACGAACTGATCCAAGTAAGGCATAAAAATGCGATTCATGAGGTCCATGAATACGGCCGGCGTATTAGTCGCTCCAAAGGGCATAACAAGGAACTCCCAATGCCCATATCTCGATCTAAATGCTGTCTTCGGGATGTCCTGCTCTCTGACTCTGATCTGGTGGTATCCTGACCGCAAATCTATCTTCGAAAATACTGAAGCCCCTTTGAGTTGATCAAACAAGTCATCTATCCTCGGGAGAGGGTATTTGTTCTTGATTGTCACTGAGTTCGAGGTACGATAATCTACACATAACCTGGACGTACCATCCTTCTTTTTATAAGAAGCATCGGGGCTCCCCAAGGCGATCCACTTGCACGAATGAATCCCTTGGTCCTGAGTTCTTCAATCATCTTGTACAAAATCTCCAACTCCGAAGGCGCCATTCTGTAGACTCGCTCTGATACTGGTGCTGTCCCGGGGATCAAGTCTATAGTGAACTCGATCTCCCGCTCTGGCGGCATCCCTGGAAGTTCTTCTGGGAAGACATCTGGGAACTCTTCAACTATCCTAGGCAACTGTACTACTGCTACTGCCATCCGCAACACTGGGGAAGATGGCTCCACTGCTCCTCTGGAAAATGAGAACTCTGGCTCGCCTGGAATGCTGAAAACAACTCTGCCCACATGGCAGTCTATCCTAGCATACTGGTTCCTCAACCAATCCATGCCTAAGACTACATCATAGTCTGCCATAGGGAATTCTATAAATCTAGCGGGGAACTCTCTATCGCTAACTATGATCCGATACAAGGAAAACACTCGATCTACTCCCACAAGACCATTACCAGTAAGTATATTGAGTCTTACTGATAATGACTCTGGCTCCAATCTTATCCGTGTCGCGAATCGTGCAGACATGAATGAATGCGATACACCAGAATCAAATAATACTGAAGCTGGAAAGGAGTTGACGAGAATAGTACCTGCTACTACCTCACCTGGTGCAACTTCTTCTTCCATAGCCATCATCATGGCCTGACCTCTAGCTGCGGGTCCCCTCTGCTGGAAACCTCTCTGCCTGTTCTGCACTTGGGCTTGGGTGTATTGCTGCTGGTTCTGCTGATGAAACGCTTGGGCCTGAGGCAATAAGGGCCTCGGGTACGGCTGCTGCTGCACAAGTGCTGGTCCCCTAACCGATGGACTGGTTAGGTTGGAAGAGGAAGAACTACCCCTATTCGGGCAGGCTCCTATCTTATGATCTGCCGCTCCACAAGCCAGGCACAATCCTTACGCCCTACGACAATCTGCCACTACATGGCCTGGCTTCCCACAATGAGAACATCCCATCGCGGAAGTCTGCTTCTGCTTCTGCTGCTGCGGGTACGTCGGGGTCGAATGCTGAACCGACATCACTGAGGCCGCCCGCCTCGGAGTTCCAATAGTCAAACTTCTAGCTGCCGGGGCTAGAGCTGATGACTGGTGCATCTGACTGTGGGACCGCTTCCTATCTCCGGTCCTATCCACGATCCTCTGGGAGGTATACTCATGCCTCCTAGCTGTCCTCAATACTGCATCGAACGTCTGGTGCTCGAACTGCTCGACTGCCAACAAGATCTCCAAATGCAGTCCCTGCTAGAACCGCTGGGCCCTATCAAACTCGGTCGCCACCAAGGTGGGGGCAAACCTACTGAGTCTAGAAAACTCAGATGCATAACTGTCAACTGTTCTGCCTCCTTGCTTCAAGTTGGTAAATCTCGTCTGTAGGTCGTACCGAGCCACAGCATCGAAATACTTCGTCTGGAACCTCTCTCTAAACACTGCCCAAGCAATGGGTGCCACTAATCCCATGGCTTGCGCCGCCCACCAACTGCGAGCCAAGTCCAACAACTGCAGGCATACTACAGCCACCTTCTCATTCTCGGGTGTTCTAGCTGCTTCCAGAATCACCTCGGTATCCTGAAGCCAAGCGTCCGCGGCAATCGCATCTTTACTGCCGTCGAAGAAGGGAGGGTTCAGGCGCTTGAAGCTGTTGGCCGCGCTGTTCCATGGATGACCGCCTCTGGTCAAAGCATCTGCCACTACCTGGTGCAAGGTGTCTCCTCGACGATCCTGGAAAGCTATCAGGGTCCTGATGAGACCTACCAAGGTGCCATCATCCGGCTCTGCAGGCTGAACGGGCTGAACTGGGGGCTCTCCTCCAGTAGGCACAACTCTGGAGGCTACTCCAGAATGTTGGGCTTGATCTCCGGATTGCTGGTCCACATGAAGTGCTCCACCTTGCTGATCGGCGGGGTCAGGTACAGTGTCGCTGAAGAAGACGACACAGGAAAAACAATAAGGAAGGACCAGGACAGATCAATGATACAAGTATGTGATCAAGTCAAGATTCCAGAGATTCAGATGATATGAACAGAGATCAAGAACGAGTACTGATTGAGACATCTATCGGTAAACCCTCACATTTCTTGATTAACAAGACCTGCATGGGCCACCACTTAAACCATGTTACGCCCCAGAACCAGAATACTGGAGAACGGGGACGAACATAGCCAGCTACGTATATTGAAATGAAGTCCATCTCGCTATACGGTCACGGCTGTCTAGATATGAGGGTTTACTACAAGCCAACAGTCTCTTAAGGTCAAGCCTACTGTCTCAATCTCAAGCAAGTAATATAAGTACAAGATGTTTGACCACGAAATATACAATAAAAGGCGTCCCAAATATTACATATTCAGTTGATCATGAAGCTAGTCGTACAAAATGCGAGGACTAGCAAGAGTTTAGTCATACATGATCAACCCTAGGATTGTTAATCATGTTTACAACCCGTAGGCAGACAGTAAGTAAATATACATCGAGCTAACAGGTGCTCGTCGGCTAAACGCCTCAAAAGAATAATTTTACAATAGAGTGAGCGAAACAAAATAGAAAATCCACTCGTAGCCCGGGTTCCTTCTAGTCGCCACCATCGGGCTGGAGGTTCGGTAGATCCTCGGGTGTTGCTCCTAAATCTGGCCACACAAAACTAGCTGGGTCAAACCCCAGAAAGAGCAAGTGCCACAAGGAGGCCACGAAATAAGAACAAAAGCCAGCATATCAGAACATAAGAAAATGGAAGAAAAGTACAGGTAAATAGAAGTACAGCAGGACAATAAACGACTAGGGATATAAAACTACTCCGGGAGCCAGATTACAACCCGTAAACCAAACAAGGACCGGGGCTGTAACCCTTCGCCTGAATAGCACTTGTCCCTATCCATTTATTGTTACAACAAGTAAAACAATCATGCTCAGGAATACCAGGGTACAGGAACTAGACAAGATTTAGACAGGGCTAGACATCATCCATTCACAAGCGGCCAAGCAATTGCTACGGCTTACTACTTTAACTAACTAGGGTTATCACAAGCCTAATTACTAACAAGATGCAAGTAAGAATTTTCCAGTCCCAAGCCCTGCAGACTATCCAGTTATCCTTCCGCGGGTTGAGAGTATAGTTGGGTATATCGCCCTGGAGACGATATACCCTTAGGTGACTTAGAGGTGCAACACATGACAGTGCGCTGGAAATGTGCTCTACTCGTCGGCAAGCTACAAGTCCAATTAAGAGCGCCCAGATAACAAGATTGTCTGTGACTGGAAATTCTCCATGAACTATAGTTAGATCTAGTCATTAGCCTAATCCATGTTCAGTACGAATCCCTGACCGTGGGAAACCAGGGAGTCACGTCCTAGACATGATGCAAGACAAGACAAGTGGATTGCATAAGCAAGCAAGCAGGAACACCCACGGTGTCAAGTTGATTATACGAGTCAAGTTAGCCGTCGCAACAGCATCAAGATAAATCATGTCAGGGTACTTGTCAGGAGTGCGCCACGACGGGCCACTATCATGTCAGGTTGGTCATGTCAGGAGTGCACCACTACGGGTCACTGTCGTGTTATGCTAGTTCCTTGTCATACCATGCCATATACAATAGTCATTCCAAACATATTAAGTAAAATCAAGTTCATGACAAAAGGCGTAAGGATATAAAATGGACGTAAAATATCTAATAAAATATCAATATACAGGACTATAGAAGAGCCAAGCTTAAGGAAAAATAAAACCAAATCTCCATGATTGGACAGATTGCGCAAGGGTCCCTGGGGTCGGGCTGCGCAGGAGTCAAGTGCGCCAGGGGCCAACTGCGCAGGAGTGAGCTGCGCAAAAGTCGGCTTGCGCAGAGTTGGTTGGCGCAGGGGTCAGGTGGCGCATGGCCAATGGCGCATGGCCGATGGCGCAGGGGGCAAGCGCGCTGGGGGTCATGGGCACAGGGAGCACGGCCTTTAGGGTGCGCAGGGGGCACAGTCGCCAGGGCGCGCAAGGGGGCAATCGCGCAGGAGCATGCGCACAAGCGGGTACGTGCAGGCGGGTGCGCGCAGGGGCGCAACAGGCCGGGCGCACAGGCGGGTGCACGGTCAGCGACCAGCACTAAAGAGCGCGACGCGGGGCAGTATGACGCTAAACAGCGCGGCTGGAAGGAGGGGGGTCTCCTTCTCCCTCAAGCCGAGAGGAAGAACACCATGGCCAAAATTCTTGGAACATCACAACTTGGTCATCACAACTCCAAATCCGACTTTGCAAGGTTCTATCTTGGGTGAAATTGAATTCTCTCCAACATAGGAACATCAAAATCCACGAAAACTCAACTTAAATAGATCAAAACTATGTAAATTCGAAAATAGGAGAAACTTAGATCGAGAATAATGGAGACTCCAAATCACAAAATGTCAAGTTCTAATGTTGATCTCCATGGCCTAATCTAGCTAATGGACAAATAAAAAGTGGTGCTTATTTGGTAGCAAGGTGCACTTGCCTATGGTGTTTGGTGTTGTGTAGAGGAAGGAAGAAGAAGGAGATGGAGAAAATAAATGAAAGAGTTATGAGGAGAGAGAAAAGGTTGGTAGGGTTTTAATGAGGGTAGTTGTGTTGTGTTGAGGGTGGAGCATAGGCTAAGGTGTTCCATACATATTAAACCAAACTAAATCAAACCAAACTAAACCAATTCCCATCCACAAAATAAAACCAAGTCATACCAAAACCCGTTTTACGAGAAAACCAAAATCTGCAAGTCGAGCCAAAATACAATTACAGGCCAGAATCTGAGAAAATAAAATACAGGTCCAAGATACATGCAGGCTTGATCAAAATATGTATTTCGAGATATGGGTGTTACAGTTTGAGCTTGTTAGGTCGGTCGAATTCGACGCCAAAGTTGGCCGTTCGAATTCTTAGTGATGCACTTGTAAAATTCCATTTTTGAACCCGGGACTCCGGATTCAATTTCTGACACCACTAGTAGACTCGTGGCATCGTTCTGGCATGTTTTTATATAAAGTTTGCTTGATTTGGAGAACGTGGGCCCTGACACGCATTTTGGTGCAAAACGGGTCCCACTTTCTGAGTCAACGGGTCACTTTGAGATCGGCTCATCGGAATCCAATTCCGGATATACCGTTGAGTTCGTATCGTCATTCTGGACTCGTTGACATATAATTTGCTAAATTTTAGTGGACATTGGTTCCGACACACATTTCGGTGCAAGTCGGATACCAATATTCGGGTCAGCGGGTCATTTTGAGTTCGGCCCATCGGAATCCAATTTCGGATATACCGTTGAGTTCGTATCGTCATTCTGGACTCGTTGACATATAATTTGCTGAGTTTTGAGGACATTGGCTCCGACACGCTTTTCCGTGTAAATCGGAATTTCAATGTCCTGGTCAACGGACCAATTTGAGATCGGGTCAACGGAATCCAATTCTGGATATACCGTTGGGTTTGTATCGTCATTCTGGATTCGTGGACATATAATTTGTTACATTTTGTGCACTTTTATTTCGGCACATTTTTCGGTGCAAAGTGTGTCTAACGACGGACATTATTTTGGCCCGAAATTACCTTTTTGCCCCTGTGTCCAAATTGGACTTATGGACAGGCGATCCTAGCTGAATTGACCATTCTGGACACATTGGTGATGTTAGTTTCATCATCCGACAACATCTGTAGATTTCTTCCCTTTTTGTGTCACCCTATTATTATAATATTTTCTCATTTTGGTTGTTTTAGACACCCGTCGATTTCAGTGATTTCTAAATCACTGAAATTCATAAGTTGACCTTGTAGATGTTTATAGAGACTAGCTTGACCATGGTTGACTACTTTGACTAGACGTCGAAGTAGAGTCAACAGTTGACCTAGGTTTGATCAGACTTGACCAACGTTGACTTTTTGACCAAAGTCAACTGTAGGTCAACCATTGACCTATTTAACCTAGATTAGACTTAGGGTTGACCAGAGTTGACCAGTTGACCAAAGTCAACTGTACGTCAACCTTGACCCAATTTGTCTTAGTTTGACCTAGATGTTAGTATATCTTTTGACCCTGATCAGCTCTTGTATTATTTCATCTTTAGGTCTGTGGCTTTACTCTGAACCCTGATTCATATTGACAGCAGGACCCCAGGCGAGTACATTCTCTGATAACTTATTCCCAATTTATGATAACTGTTATGATTCATGTACTTAGTATTGATATGCTTATTCCTGACACATGGTTCTCACGGATTGGTATTCTTGGATCCCGATGAGAGATGTTTCTCCTTCTTAGGTTGGGATGTATTGTGCAAGCTCCCTTGTAGCTCTTGCTCAATATATGGTCACTGATTCTAGAGAAGGTTCGCGACCTTCTCATTAGAATTCCGTGTAGTGACGTGTCCTGTTTGGATCCATTCTACCAGTTGGGGTAGGGGGAGTAGTAGCGTATGCCTGTGATCATATCCCCTTGCATTCTTGAACAGTGTGAGTCATATACCGCACTTATGACTTGCCAGGCCGGTTCTCGACAGGTACCCAAGCCGATCACAAGTTGAAACTGCTACTCACACACATTAGATATATGGCTTACCTTGATTTGTGTACATACCATGATTCAGTTCTACTTTCTTGTTCTAGCTCTAGCTCTACAGCTTACCATGCCATGATACATATATGTACACTCCATGATTCATTGTATATGCTCTATTTACAGCCTTATAGCTTTTATTCTATCTTGAGATCTGTTATGAGATATATGTACTCGTTCCATCCTGACCGGATATGTTGACAAATTTTAGGAGTAGTTGTGCCCTCATTATTGGACTTCATGATGTTGCTAGCTGAGGTGGATCTCACTATTCTTCTATGGGAGTTGCCTGGTAGTTATCCTTAGTTAGTCTTGTTGTTCCTTCTTTATCTTTCATGTCTTATGATTATTGTAGATTCTAGTTGTTCTAGTGATATTGTTATTAATTCTTGTCTTATCTTCCTTAGTTTTCGTGATGTGACATGAGTACATTTCTAGTTATGGATTCTTAGATGTTGTAGTTAGTATAGTATACTTGACAGCATTCTACCGCCGATACCGCGGCGTAGGCTGGGCGTGGCCCACATATTTGTACCTGTATATCTGGGTGCGGGTCGTGACAGAGGGAGAGGGTGCAGTGTTTGTTGTCAGAAGCAAATTTGCCATACAGTTATTGGGGTGAGGCTATTCTCACAGCTGCTTATGTTATTAATTTATCTCCTAGTACTCCTTTGCAAGTTGATGTGCCTGACAAAGTATGGTATGGCAAAGACCCGTCATACAATCACCTGCGAGTGTTTGGTTGTAAGGCCTTCGTACATGTACCGAAGGACGAGAGGTCCAAACTCGAGTCGAAGACGAGGCAGTGCGTCTTTGTCGGCTACGTCGGGATGAGTTTGGCTATAGACTCTACGACCCAGTGGGAAGAAAGCTCTATAGAAGCAGGGACGTGGTATTCGTCGAGGATCAGACAATGACCAACACTCAGAATTTCGAGACGCCTTCTAAGGCTGAGGAATTGCATGAATTAGAATCATTTCGCTTCGAGCAGTTTCCAGAGGACATTGCAGAGGATCCAGTTATGGGAGAGCTAGTACATGGAGTTGCTCCCAACCTTGATCATCAGCCTGCTGATGGTGGTCAGGGTATCCCTCAGGAGGATGAGCATGCCGGGGAGGCAGTTCCTGAAGGGGAGGAGGCTGTTGGTATACAGCCAGCACCAGTGGCTCCATTGAGATGGAGCGACAGAGAGTGTCAACCATTTATGAGATACTCATCGGGTGAGTATGTGCTATTGACTGACGGGGGAGAGACCGAAAGCTTTGCAGAGGCTATGACTGTTCTGATGTTAAAATAGAATTTTTTTTATTGGGTATAGATAACACCTATAATTGATTTTTTTTCTTATACTTAATTATTATTTATTAATTTTTTTGCAAGAGGCCTTTCTTTTTTTTTAATTACAGAATTAGCAGAAGCAACTTAACTACTATGATCATATAATGGTATAAAGTACAAAGTTGGGCTAATTAGTGTTTAGACCATAGATCAACATAGAGTTTTGTTGGAGTGAGTGGGGTTCCCAACCTATGTGGAGAAGACCTCGGAGTGCGACGAGCGCCGCCTGTGTATCAGAAAGCTCGAGGAGGTGACGAGGCCATTCGGAGACGAAGAAGAAGCTCGGGAGCTACCAGAGTACTTTCTAGAACAGGGGAGGCAGAGTTCTGGCCGAACTCTGCCCCCTTGGTTCCAGAATTGTTCTGTCACGAAAACACAGAGTTCTGGCCGAACTCTGTGTCGACGGGCTGAGGCTGATTTCAGGATATTTTTATACCGTTGGATCGTATCCTGCGTCCAGGTTTTGCTGCGGATTAGGAGGTTATACATGGTTTTTCCTAACCCTAATTACACAACACAACATTGAAGAAAATAGAGAGAAAATAGGCAAGAGTGTCATTGCAACTTTGGGAGAGAAGAAGGAGGATTGAATGCCGTTTTAGAAGGAGGATCGTGTTCGGATAATCTCTACTCGTCGTCTTTGTTCTTCGTAGCCTTGTAATCAATTATTCTTGCTTCCAAGTGTTGTGGGGATCCGTATTGGATCTCCTTTATTTTATTAGTGAATGCTTCTCTCAAGGGTTGGACTCCGATCGTCCCGTGATTTTTTTCGCAAGGATTTTTCACGTCAAAAATTCTCTGTATCTGCGTGGATTGTGTTTGGTGTTTAGTTCGTGCGTTGTATTGCTCGGTTCTCTCGCAGGTACTCTCTAGTTTGGGAAAATATTTTCGTGTTTCTTTCCCAACAAGTTTAAGTCATGAAATGTCAAATTGAAAAGTTTATACCTTGGAGATGCTTATTTCGAACCTGTGTTGGTTGTTGTCCTTCTATTCATGTTCAGAATATAATGAAAGAAAAGCCCTGCTACATGTCTAAGGTATAATGAAAAAAAGGCTAATTAACCTTTAAATCCTGAATCAAAAAGTTTGGACCCTATATATATTTTTTGTTTTTTTTCTCCTCAGGGTATATTAAAAAAATAAGCGTATAAACTTTTTAATTTGACACGTCAATACTTAAACTTTAAGCTGGTACTAAATGCTAATTAATCCAAAATAAAATAAAAATAAAATAGAGGGTCCAAACATGAAAAACCATAAACCATGATTTTATATATACAATATCAACACTTTCATTTCTTCCTGCTTAAGTCTTCATTTTAGCTATATAACCATGCATTTTAGATTCCTTCAAATAGGAATTCAGAGTTGGAACAATGCTATAGCTGTCGCAAGCAATGGGTAACTGGTACGACAGGATGTACCTCTGCTTTAGGTTGAGGGCTTCGGTACAAAGAAGGATAGTTTCTGTTAATAGTGCCCTATACAGACCGCTGCGGAAGAAATCGTTAGCCACGTGCCCGGATATCTTTTGGCACGAGGGCATACCTCATGGATTTGCTTCGACATTCGCACGCTTCCACATGGCACTGCAGTTTCTTTCTTTTGCGGTCAAAAAATTTTTGTTAGGAATTGTTTGGTAAAATGGGTTTGTATTTAGATTTGAAAATCCAAAATTCAAATCAAAATTCAAATCATGAATTTCTAAATCCAAATCTAAATACAAATTCAACTACAACCAAACATAGGATTTGGCAAATTATTAATTAGCTATTATAATAATAATTATAGTTATGATTAATAATTAAATTATCATTATAATTAATAAATAAACAAATAAATTATTAATTAAGATATAATGATGATTATAATGATGATTAATAAATTATTAATTAGCTATTATAATTATAATAATAGTTATGAATAATAATTAAATTATTATCAAAATTAATAAAATAATAAATAAATTATTAATTAAGATATAATAATGATTATAATGATGATTAATAAATTTTTAATTAAATTTTTAATAATATATTATTATTAAATTATTAAAAAGTAAATTATTAATTTCAATGATAATTTATGATAACTAACTATTAGTTATTTTTTATTAAAATAATAACTAATTTTTAGTTATATTTTTTTAAAATAATAATAATAATGACTAATCTTTACTTAACTGTTAGCTAATTTTTAATTAACAATAATTAAATATTTTAAAAATAGTAATTATAAATTAATATAATGATGATTAATAAATTATTAATTAAACTATTATAATATATTAATTATTAAATAATTATTAAATATGATTATAATTGTAATTAAAATATTATTAATTAAGATTATAATATAATAGTAATTAATAAATTATTAATTAATATTATAATAAGACTAATAAATTATTATTTATGATTATAATTGGATATTAATTAATAAATTATTAATTAAGATTACAATTATAATTAATAAATTTATTATAATTATGATTAATAAAATTATTAGTTATTAATTAAGATTATTATAAATTATGAAATAATAAAATTATTAATTAATAAATTATTAACTTAGATTATAATTATGATAACTAACTATTAGTTAATTTTTTATTAAAAACAATAAGTAATTTTTATTTATAAAAAAATATTTTTAAAAATAATACTAATGACTAATTTTTAATTAACTATTAGTTAATTTTGAACAAACTATAAATTAAATATTTTAACAAAATTATTAAAAAATAACTAATTTTTTTCTTCCAAATCCAACATCTTTCTTCCAAATCCAAAATTTGGATTTGGTCTTACTTTCCATATCTAAATCCATCTCAAAATTCTAAAATCCAGCTCCAAATATGGTTTACCAAACGGACCCTTATATTAATTCATAAACGAAGTGTATCAAATCAAATCATAAATGATACTTGAGAAGAAAAAAAAAAATTGGTGATAAAATTTGGATTATTTATGCAAAAGAGGATATTTTTTTCGAACTAACGGAAAAGGGGATGAAGCACTATTACAGATGGCCCACAATACTTTTCTTAGGTGTGGCACCATCAGTGATGAGGTCCAAATTTTTTATTTATTTATTTTAGTATGGGATGCCACTAGTGATGATGTCCCATTTTTTGTAGTGTGGCGCCATATGTGATGGCGCCTGGTGTATTTTTATTTATTTTAAAGATTGGCGCCATCAGTGATAGCGCTAATATTTTTTTTTAAAAATTGGAGCCAAAATGTTAATAAACAAGTAAAACAAAAGTAGGTCGCATAGGGAATAAAATGAAGTAGAAAGGAAGAAGCAAAGAGCATAAAAAAATAACTAATACATAGAAAAAAAAAAAAAGCAGCAAAGAAGCATCAAACAAGCAAAGACCCTAGGAATATATTGTACTCTCAAGAGCACACCTAGAAAAATTCATGTTACTTCTTGAGAGTACTTGTTAGAAATTTATTGTACCATGTCGATTCATGAGATGAAGAACATAAATTAAATTGCGGAAGCGTACCTGAATCCATTGCTAGACTTGATGGATCTTTAAGCGAACGTCTCTTTATTGGATTCGATCTTCCAACTTGCTACGACCCTTAATGACAAAGAGGAATCCGAATCCTTTGTCCCTCTCTTTCTGTTGATGGGATGCAGAAGAGAAAAAGAGAAAATCTCTCTTTTGGTGGCCGTATAAGTTGGGGACCATAACCTTAATATATATATATATATATATATATATATATATATATATATATATATATATATATATATATATATGGAGCGGATCAAAAGCCCCCCATAAAAAATCTCCTAAAAATCCCCCTCACTCTAATTCGTAATATTAATATTAATGTTAATATTGATGTTAATGTTAATATTAATGTTAATATTAATTTTTTTTAATTTGTTTTATATTAATGTTAATGTTATTGTTAATATTAGTGTTAATATTAATGTTAATGTTAATGTTAATATTAATTTTAATGTTAAGTTTAATGTTAATTTTAGTATTTAATGTTAATATTAACATTAATATTAACATTAACATTAATATTACGGATTAGAGTGAGGGTTTTTTTTAGGGGGTTTTCTAAGGGGGACTTTTGATCCGCTTCCATATATATATATATTTTTTTTTTGATCCGCTTCCATATATATATATATATATATATATATATATATATATATATATATATATATATATATATATATATATATATATATATATGTGTGTGTGTATGTGTATGTGTGTGTGTGTGTGTGTGTTTTGATATTTTCAATTTGGCCCCTCATCAAATTAGAATTATCTCTGGTATCTACACGTTAATTCCATGACAATTATACCCTTAAGCCAATTTCCAAATAGACCACTTTAATTTGGCTTAATTATTTAGATAGCCCAAACACAATTAAATTTACATGTGTAGCCCCTTAATTATTGAATAATTCCAACAGTACTCACATAGTCACAAATCTAGCAGCCATTGATACTCCCAAACATAACCACTGATACTGACATGTGCTCTAGATGATTTCAACATCATAGACCACTGATATTAGAGCGGGCAAGGTTCCAGCCTCCCAATTGTGTGTGTGTGCATGTAATTTTTTTAAAAAACATCATAGTTCACTGATACAAGCCACCAAAATTACATTTGGCTTCATCTGATGGCGCTACAATAAAAAAAATCGATGCCATCACTGATGGTGCCCCACACTAAAAAATTATATATATATTGGACGTCATCACCGACGGTCCGACGGTGCCACACCCAAAAAAAATTATTGGACGCCATCGCCATCTCTATCTGTGATGACGCTCCATCCCCTTATGTAAATTTGAAAGAAAAAAAAAAAATTCTTTCGTGTAAATAATATAAATTTTATCCCTAAAAATAAAATTTTCTGCTTCCAAATAATGTTTGTTATTTCTTTTAAAAAATTTATGTTAGTGAGGATTTTAGTTTGTGATTTAAGCAAGAAAAATGCTAAGTTTACAACCACATACTTACAACCTTCTTACAACCTCACTCTCTCACCCCTTATGGGTCACACCGGGTCCCACCACCCCTCACACCCCCTGCTATATGGGCTCCACCCGACCCCACCACTTACCCCCCTCATCCAATCGAAGTCCGACACGTGGTGGGTTGTATAGAGGTTGTAAGTATTTGGTTGTAGGCATAGCAAAGCTCTTTAAGTAATGATCAGTAGAATTGGGATGGACAATAGTATGACCTTGGACTTTGAATCGTGGAGACGGGGATGACAAGGATCATCTACATTTTTAATGTATACATTTTGAGGCTCAGGTTATAGCTTTTGTGGCTAGGACGAGATCAATATAGCACTCCTATTAAACTTTACTTTTCTACAAAATAAGCTCATACCTTCTGAATGTAGAATCTAGTAACCAGTAATTGTATTGAACCTTGCTATTGATGCTTTGAAGGATCTTCGGCCAGACCTAGTATATATATTTAAACTAGGGATGTAATATGAGTTGGTTGGATGGAATTCCAGCCTGCTATATCGGTCCACTCGGTCCACTGGTATTAGAATGGATATCTGGAGGAATCGACAAGATTCTAGTTTTCCAATTATATGTGTGCGTGAGATTTCAAAAAAAAAAAGAAAAGAAAAGACGAATGTCATTTGTTCAAATACAAAATACAAAAATACGTAAAACAAACCGACTGTAGCCGTCGCATATTAAGTCGACACGAGGCACTTTTTAAGTTCTAAAGAACATTATCATTTTCAAAATATATAGATGTTAAGTATCATTCTCAAGTTTTTTATTTAGAATATTGTGTAATTCTAGCTCCCAAGTTTTTTTTTACTATTGCCTCTCTGAAGTCATTAATAGCTGTCCGTACAAATTGTATTATTGCACTTGAGTTCTAAAGTTTCAGAGATTTTGAAGATTATAAGAGTAATAAGAACTTAAAAATTCCTAGAGGAACTCATTGTGTTATTAAATTTAAAAACTCGGTCATTAATCCTAAATAGAACAAAATCAAGTACCTAAATACGTGTTCATTACAAGTTTCTATTGAGTTCATGTAGTCGAATTCTAAGAATTTCTACCATATTAATATATCAAAAGGTGTTAGGACCCTTGCAAAATTTTACTTTAGTCAAATCCTATTCATTGACTTGGTTGACTCCATTCGTTTTTGTTTTGTCTATTTTCACATTCAATGAGTCAATGAAATTTATTATGTCGACATGCATTGTTGTGGAGGAAACAGCGTTTTGGCCCACCAAATTTTTTTTTTTTTAGCAAGAACTAAGAAGTTTCTTGGAACATGAGACACCGGAAGAAATTTAAAAATAGTAAGTATAGGACAATCATATATTTTTTGATATTAGATTAAATAATAAAACTAAGGTTTAATTAGAACTTGATTCCTTTAATTATTTCACTTTTTTAACTTGATAACTTTTTTTTTCCCCTCTTTTACAATTTGATATTCTGAAAAAAATTAGACAAGAAAATTCATGTTCAAAACTTAAAATTTCTCCCTCCTCCTGCTCCTCCCTGGCCAGTGCCACCCCGACTGTCCCACTCTGTCCCGCTCTCCCCACCCCTGGCTGCACCACCGTCCGTCCCTCCCTCCCCCAGCGGATCACGTGCGTTGCGCACGTAAAAAAAAGAAAGGAAAAAAAAAAACTACCATATTATTGAAATATATAAATTTAAATTATGTTAGAATATTTTAAATATAATTTGAATATATTTTAGTAATAATTTATTTTATATATATCTTTTTTTAAAATTTTGGATATGTATTTAGTTAGATAATATCATTTAGTTAGTATAAATATAATTTAAATTTTTAAATATTTTAGGATTTATACATGTTCATGTAGTTAGGAGGATTTTTAGTTTTCAAACTTTTTTATTCTACATTTAAGGTACTTAATTTTTTGTTTTTTAAAATTTTAAATTAATTAATTGATGATATATATATGACTTAGATTGTTTATTTTTTTTATTTTTTTTGAGATATTTTTTTTAAGCCGAATCGATATAAGCCACTCAGTCGTTCGAGGGGGTATTCAAATTTCGAAACCACTTAGACCGCTTAATTTGCAGTCGGTCCTAAGCCGCGTAGAGAATTAGAGATTTAATATATAGGAGAATGCAAATTATATTGTGACAAAATATGGCAGAAAAATTTATAGCTAACTTGCACCACCGACGACAACCAATCACATGTAGGCACCTCATCGTCTCACGACATTATTGACGATCGAATCGCTGGCCCATGCTATCGCGCGCCGATCACTACTTTATATAACAAAAATCCCCACTCGCAACTACCGAAAAAAAAAAGAGGAGTCGATGCTTTCCATCGCCGGAGCTCTGTGAAAACCTAACCCTAGAAAATTGCTCCGCCGCCGCCGAATAAAAACCCTAACCCTGCGGGATCCCAAGTTTGACCATAAACCCTAACCCTAACCATCCGATCAGCGATGGGCGGCGGCGGGGTGGCGCTGGGGGCGATCGTCGGAGGGGCGGAGGGGCTGTACGTGTCGGCGAAGACTTCAGTCTGGTGGGACATCGAGAACTGCCAGGTGCCGAGGGCGTGTGACCCGCACGTGATCGCGCAGAACATAAGCTCCGCGCTCGCAGCGATGAACTACAAGGGGGCGGTGTCGATATCGGCATACGGGGACACGAGCAGGATCAACTCGTCGGTCCAGCAGGCGCTCTCGAGCACCGGGATCGCGCTCAATCATGTTCCTGCCGGTAAAAAAAAACTCGATCTTTACGCTAATTTTCTTTTGTTTTGTGCATATCTGTGGTGTTTTGATCGATTTTTTAGGGTTAAGATGGTTTGATTTGTGAAGGATGTTAGATCTACGACTGAAACTTAGGGTTTTTGTTTGAGTGTTGTTGGGAGTGCCTAAAGTTGGTGTCTTTTTGTTCGCAATTTTGAGTACTCGGACGAAAAAGAGGGCTTTGTAATGAATTGATAGTTCGAGCATGATCGATGATCGGTTGCTTTTACTGCGAGAATGTGTTGGCAGGACTGCTGGTAGTGGGATCTTCCAGACTTTGAGCATGACGAAAAAAATTGAAGACCGTGAGAACCAGACATTTGCAGTCTTTATTTTTTTTTTCTTGATTAGGAAAACTAGGGCTTTGAGGGTGGATGAGATTTACTACTTGTTTATATTTCAATAATATGCTCCTTTCTTCATGGTTGTTATTATTATCAATTGTTGACTTCCTAGTGAAACAAAGATGTGCTTTCAGTTCTCAACATTTATTTCTTAGAAGACTAAAATAAGGAAACGGTGTTTGTCCAAAGATGTTACAACATGAAGTGGAGACTAAATACTTTCTTCTTTTTTCTTCTTTTGCATGCTTTTTAAATATTCATTGTTTTCTATGTGTATGGGTAGGTTAGATCAGCGTTGAATGAGTTCATTCATGCAATATCCCAAATGAGGAAATGATATACAATTGTGATGTTTGTTTATGTTGAAAATACATCTAATATGTATATATGAAGATCCGGACTTCATGGTTGTTATTATCAATTGTTGACTTCCTAGTGAAACAAAGGCGTGCTTTCAGATCTCAACATTTATTTCTTAGAAGACAAAAACAAAAAAGCGCCTTGGCGCACGCTTATGTGCGTGCATGTACACGCGCGCGGCGGCCCTCCCCTCTCCCCCCCCTCCTGCTCCGCGGTCGGCTGCCCCCCCTGCCCGCGCGCCCACCCCTCCCCCCTCCTGGTCCGCGTCCGGCCGGACCGCCGCCGGCCGGAGCGTGCGTGCACTGCACGCTCAAAACTGCGAGCCAAGAACAATTTATATGTAGGTTAAAAGTGAATGTATGATTTTGAAGAAGTAAACATTACTAAATAATTGGGTCATAATTGCTCACGATGAGGCAAGATCACAGGTGTTTGGTGTTCTAGTAAATAATTGGCTCATTGTCCAGAGATGGCAAGATCATAGGTATTCTACATGCCCAATTCTGTGAGAACTGGGATTGCCTTTCATGAAGAATTTTTTCATTTGTTGTGTTAGCAAGTTTATGATTTGCTTTCTAGATTGCTAACTTATAGCATGTTCTGTGAGAACTGGGATTACCTTTCATGAAGAATTGTTCATTGGTTGTGTTGGCAAGTTTATGGTTTGCTTTCTAAGATACATTATAGAACTGTTATAGCCATGCTCCGACACGTGGTTTTCTTGCAACTCTTACCCATTTTGGTCCATGTGTAATATTGAAATGGAGCAAAAACTACAATAAGGAAGATAGTTAGCAGAAATACTATCCATATATGAATATAATTAGCTACCTAAATCCTGTGTCCTCTCTACTAATATTTAACATTGAGGAATCTTATTTCTGTCTTACCAATGTAATGCCACTACCAATGTTGTGTTCTCCGAAGCTCATATCGTTTTGTAGCATATACATATATGTTATATGTTAGAGAAATATGATTTTCAGTATATCATTTGTATGATATTTGTTCGAATGCGGTTTTGAAAAGGCTGAACGAGTAAGTAGTAGCCATATAGAATCAGATTTGAGATATTGATATATGAAATGGTAGGATTAGTTTAATCTAGCTGCCGCCCTCCAGTAACAAGCAAATATTGAAGGTTTACAGACCGTAGTGGGCTTGAATTGGCTGAAAATATCCTAAATTGGGTGAAATTTCCTGTAACTGGATCAAATTAGCCAAACATGTTTTTTTTTTAACTTTTTCTCTAAAACTGGCTCCCCCCCCCCCCCCCCCCCCCCCCTTTGAAGCCTATATTTGGTAAGTTGTATTGTGGATTATTGCTTGTTACTTTGTCACCAACTCCAACATAAAAGTATAAAACTACATGCTTAAATTATTAAAATATGTTAGATCTTAACCCTTTTTTCCCCTTATAGTTTAGAGAAAAATGACAGTTTTTTAGACTTAGATATTTTGTTGAAATATTCAAAACCCAATACTCGCGTATTCTAATCCAGACAGCCAAAACTGCCTAAATGCTATACTGTTCATACCGAAGGTATATGGAAAGCAATAATGCTCAAGTCAAATCTGAATGCAGCAATAGTAGATATAAGCTTTGATATCCTATTAATTGATATTTGTACTTATATATTGCATGGTTTGTGAGTTTGCTAACATGGCACAACATCATCACATTACTCATTTTGGCATATGCCCGAATACATTTGGCATGCACTAGGATGTGCCGACATGGACACAACACATCATTGCATCTGCATGTTCCCTAGCTCCACCGCTCCTGTATATATGTGCGGGTGGAGTTTCCTATTTCATTGGTGATTTTCCTATTTCATTGGTGATTTTCATTATTTGCTATTGTTGTCCTTCTTGTTTTAGTTTAACTCATACCTCTTAACAACCATGATTCACCTCCAAATTCCTTTAAAGCTGTCCGTATTGTGGCAATTTAAACTATATTTAAAAAGGTCATCCTTGTGCCGTAAGGCTTCTGCAAAGTCACGTTCTTAGGGAAGCCGAGATGTGCACAACCTTACTCCTAACATACAGAGAGGTTGTTTATGCTGCTCGAACCAACATACTCCAGAATGCAAGAGCCAAGTCTTACGTCGTATCAACTGACGCCCTCTTAATTTAAACTAAATTGGAGGATCCTTCTATTTTGTAAACTTAACATGAAGTGAGATAAATTCCGACAAGCATAATTCAAAGTTAAAACATTAAAATTTCTTCTTCTTTTTTGACTCTTAAGCTGATAGGTTTTCTCACTTAATGCAGGTGTCAAAGATGCAAGTGATAAGAAGATTCTGGTTGACATGTTGTTCTGGGCAGTTGACAACCCACCTCCGGCAAACTACTTGCTTATATCCGGTGACCGCGACTTCTCTAATGCCCTCCACCAACTTAGGATGAGGAGATATAATATTCTATTAGCGCAACCAGTCAATGTATCTCAAGCTCTTGTTTCTGCTGCAAAGAGTGTGTGGCTCTGGACAAGCCTTCTGGCAGGAGCACCGCCTTTATCTGAGCCCCCTCAATTCCAAAATACATCAATTGACAACTCAGCGAAAGTAGATGTACCCATCTACAGCATGCCGGACTCACCTCAGCCTACTATTGGTAATCAAAAGGTCAATGGCAATGGAAGGTCTGATAATCGTTCTAAAGGGAAGCAAGTTAAGAGGACTCAAAGCCAATCTAATACCAACATTCCCAGAACCTCAAATGATACGAGGCAGCCTCAATCTGGAATTCAAGAAGGTCAAACCAGTGGAGCTTCTGATAATTCCAATTCTAATCGCAAGCACAATTCGAAGGATCCTCGAAGGACCCAAAGCCAACCGGGTACCAACATACCCAGAGGCCCAAATGATATGGCGCACCCTCTATCTGGAAGTCAAGAAGGTCAGACAAATAGTACTCCTTTTTCTTTTGTTCCTAATAATTATGCTTCCAACTGGAAGCATGACGAGAAGGATTCAAGTCAAACCTCTGCTTCCTCACTACCACTTTCTGGAGGTACCCCTATGAATTCTAATGGAACAAGCTGTCTTCCGCAGTCATCACCTAGAATAGCACCCATCCCTGAGGCTAACAAACCCAACACATCTACAGGACCTATGCCAACAACTGTTCCACCTTACACTGATTTCAACAGGAACATTGGGAAAAATTTCATGGACCACCAACCAAACCAGTATCCCCAATTAGTAAGGCCTGGTGACTTTCCTCATCATAATCTTCAACATGGGACTTTGACAAATTCCCCCAATCCTAACTCCTATTATCCCCCACCTAGCATGAATGGCCAACCCTTTCCTTTACCACCTACAACCATGCCAAATGGTTTCGTACATAGTCCAGTTTTGGCCGGGCCTAATGACTCGACCTTTCCTTCACCACCTGATATGAGTGGCCTTAGTATCTCAGAATATCCTAGTGGCATGCATCAAAATGCCCCTCCTTATCATGGAAACATGCATAAATCTACTACTTCCACGGAGAGCAACACGTCCGATAATGGAATGTGGGGTGCCCCTGGGTGTCCAATGCCATCCTCTGTAGTGCAGGGACACATGGGAAATATTTTACTGGCCTTGAACACATTAAAGATAGAGAAGCTGGCTCCCACTGAAGCTAATATTACTGATTGCCTTCGCTATGGAGAGAAGAAACTCCGCAACTTTAATGCAAGGGCGGCCCTGGAGTGTGCAATGCAGAATCAAATCATTGCCATGCACCAAATAGGGAATAACCTGCCTCTCTATATCAGTACAAATGATACCATTTGGAGGTGGGTAAACATTATGGATGTAAATGCTAAGTATCCAAAAGCAATATGGGATGCAGTTCGAAAATATCTATCGTCAACTGGTGGACGTGGTGCGATTTCGTCCGCACATTGCAAGTAAGCGTAAAGACTCATAGTATCTTTCTAAATAGTTCATGTTTTCTTTAGTGTAAAAGCTCCTCTATTAGTACTCCTGGATAGTATCCTGTTGTAGTTGAAGTTGCTGGCCCTTGTGCAGGTACCATGCTGCTACTAAGCTCAAGAAATCTTGTTTAAAAAAATTTGCTTTGGGTGAAATCCTCCAGATTTTGCAGTTGACTATCACTGTCAAGAAGTGGATCACACCTCACCCTTCAGGTTGGCAGCCGCTAGTTTTTACTCTTCCTTCAGATGACAATGCATCTGCTGCTGGTGCCAGTGCCACTGGTGCTGCTACTGCCAGTCACTGAAATCATCATATTTCAAGTAACTAGTAGTGAAAGAGGGATCTAAAAGTGGCCAGTCTATAGTAGGTTATACAAAATGTGTTTTAGCTCATTTTGACTTGCGGGCTCTGGGATCAATCTGACTACAAGATCAGATGAGTACTTTCAGAGTTTTAGCTCATGGAAGCATAAAAGTGAGCAGCCTGTTTCCGTTTTAGTTTAGCAATGGTTGTTACTTCTGGAGAAGAATGCTATCAATCTTCCCTGGGCTTATCGGGGTTACGCCCCAGTTGAAATCCTCTCTACTTGGCAGGTATCATTTACTTGAAGTGATACTTTCTACTTTGGTGCAGGCTATGTACCAAGTTGGTATTGTTATCAAACATGGAACTGCAGTTAAGTATATTTGTATAAACTAGTGAAATCTGAAATGTTTTGATTTCTAGTTTGCTACTTTTGGACGATGTAAGTTGGTGGTTGATGTATATCATGTATGTAGTTGACCAAAACTTTTTCTGCTTTTTCTATCCTTTGTGTTGTGATTTTAACGACATTTATGTTTATTTTTCTACTGTGACAACATTTGACTGAGGAAAATGGTAGCATGCATCTCCAATTTTGAACTCGAGTGCCTCCACATGCAACTATGAAGTATGAACCACCTGCTTTCCTAGCATTGGAGTTGCACGCATGTCTGGTACATGTCACTTAATCTGATCCAAAATTCATGAATGTGCTTTCCGACTAGTTGCATTGGAGCACTAACCAAATTTAGACATGTCCAAATTGTTTGGGGGTTTGAACATTTGCAAAGGAATTCTCCTTTCTAGCCTAATAGAAATGCTATCAGAAACTTGGGGCTGGATTTTGGTACACAGCTTATTAGGGCTGCTTATGCTATTTTTTAGATAAGCAGCAGCGAGGTATTAGTAAAATCACCTATGTATAATTTGAGTAATGCTATATGTACCTCCAAAATGTACTTTCTTCATGTCCCTCCGTTACATGGCACCGCCTTATTGACCCAAGCAAATAGGAGAGGAGTTAGGGGGAAGACATGAACCAATGGAAGAGGACCACGTAGCGGAGGGACATAGATGAGGTACATTTTGGAGGTACATAAAGCATTTTCCGTATAATTTTGATGGTAGTTCATTTCTGGGACAAGTTTTGAAAGCAGGGTGTAGGCTGCTTTGAGAAGCTGCTTCTGCTTTTTGACAAGCAGTACCAGTACCAATCTAGGGTTAAAAGATTCCACAATAGATTCGGCTGCAGAACAGAGTAAATACTTTCCATTTAGGGGTTGTTTGGTAAACATTAAGCGAATTTGGATTTGGATTTGGACTTTCATGGAGGAAAGAATGATAGGAATTCATGCACTTCCTTGTCCCCCTAGTAGGGGACAAATGTGTTTGGTTTGGATAGCAAGTAAGAAGTGGAAGTGAAAAAATTAGACAAATGTGTTTGGTTGAGATAGTAAAATAAAAATTGAGAAGTGGAAAAGTATAATTAATTCACATAATAAAATAATAAATTAAATAATTAGTTTGATAAATTAAGATAACTAATTATTAACTATTAAGAATTACAAATTTATCAACTAAAATTTAATTACTAATTACGAGTTACAATTTTAATTAATTAATACACTACCTTATCATCTAATACATACATTAATATATTAATTAATAGGTTAAATAGCTAACTAATAATGGTCCCCAATTTTAATTAATTAATACACGGACTGTTTCTTCCCAAAAAAGAAAAGAAAAGAAAAAATCCCATGGCTTCCTTCCTCCGCCCCCAAACCCTTCGGCCACCGCCGCTGCTACTGCTCTGCCCCCAACCCTCCTTCTCCTCTTCTGTTTGCTACGGAGCTCCGGATCCCGACACCACAGCCGATCTCACAGCCGCTCCGCAAGGCAGCGGTGACGGCAGCGTGGCAGGTATAAAGAAGAAGACGGACTCGTCGCTGCTCGGGCTCGACGCGGACACATCGACGGCAAAGGTCGAGCTCCGGCTAGGTATAATTTCTTCTCCACTACTATTATTTAGTTATATAAATAAATTTTTCATAGAAGAAAAATGGAAAACATCATTTCCCTCCCACATCCGGATGGAGAGGGATATTAGTTAATTATATAAATAAAATTTTCATAGAAAAAAATTGGAAAACATCCTTTCCCTCCCACATCCGGATGGGGAGGGAAGGGAGGGACAGCAACTGCACTTCTTTGCCTCTCCCCAAATCCATCTGCAATTCCTCCTCTACCAAACAACGGGACAGCCGAATTTTGGGCAACTTTCAATAGGAAGTGAAATTCCATGCCTAAAAAGAGCAACCACATTGATTCTTAACGCTAGCTCTTTTGTATGTTTAACTTGCACCAAAAAGAGGGAAGAAAAGAATCTTTAGGCATTAATGAATCTGAGAAAAATCAATCTGGTTGAGAAATATATTTAACTCAAGAATGACAGGAATGTAAGAAAACATTATATTGCGGAATTATCTTCTTGAAAAAAACTGATAAATCTGATGAGCCAGAGCAATGTACCAAGAATGCCACTTGATAGACAAATAAAATTAGGAATATTTTAGCAAATGCCCCCATTCAAAATATTGAAACTAGCATATCCCTACACTTTTTAAAAAAACTATCAAATGTCCCCATTCCCTTGTATGGAACAAATAACATTTTAAAATATACCTCCACTATATAATCAAAATTTTGGCTGATTTACAAAGGAATAGGGACATTTGTTAGTTATTTAAAAAAGTGAAGGTATATGCTAGTTTCTATATTTTGAATCGAGGCATTTGCTAAAATATCCCATAAAATTATGTCAAACTGTCTAGTAAATCATAGATGAAGCACAAAGAAAACTATACCAACAATACGCTCTCCCAGATTGGGGCATATACTCCCAACGCATTGACGGTTATTCGTACTTGAACAACATAGTATGTCTTCTCCTTTCATGTGTTTGTATACCATATGTTTCTGCCAAAACTACAGTTTAACATCTTTACAAACTTGCTTTGCTCAAGGAAGAAATGGGTTGTGCGAAGGATTAGCCTGCTTTTGCCTCTGGTATGCCCTGAACAGTCGAATGAAACGCAAAACCAGGCCATTAGTTCGCAACATAAACAGGTTGCCAGTAGAGACCTGGAGGTTTCCTCACTCACCTGGAAGCATTTAAGCTGCCAAAGGAAACTGTTCCCAAAATCAGGAGAACAAAGGGGACCTTTATCAAGAACTGATTGCTTTTCCTCTGGGCTCTAGGAACACCAGTCCTCACGACTCGTACATTATTATCTGTTCAAAATTTATTTCCGTGACAAGAAGCTCCCATAATGCAACATATACAGGACACATGGAAGAGAGCTTACATCGTAACGGACTTCTAGGTTGTGCACCTGTAGCAGTCATGCAATAAAAGTTCAGCAAAACGATTGTATACCAAGGAACGTTACGGTTTTTGTACATTTCATGAACTGCAAACTCCATTGTAACCAACCAATGGGGATAACTGTTCTAAAGCGGATATCAATATATGGAAAATAATCAAATGACATCAAGAGACAAGATGAGATAAAAAGAACAAAGAAAGAATCATACTTCCTCTAGCTGAGAAATATAGCATAAATTTCGAACGAATGGATTCTGACTACCTATAATCATCACCTAACCCCAATAATTCAACACTTCCATTTTAACATGTTAGAGAAAATATCATTGTGAAAGAAAATGACTTCAACATAAGTGCAAACAAGATACACAGCCTATAGGAATCCATCAAATATACTCGGTTATGTTGAAAAAACATGTGAAGTTTTATACTGCCATTATATGGATCTGAGAAAATGATACATTGGCAATATCTCATAGACCCCAACCAATATGATCTATTTATAGCTCACAACTGTAATTGCACATGTCCATTCATCATCATCATCGTCATCCAAGCCTTCTTCCATTCTTCCATCAGAATGGGGTATGGAGCATAAGAAAGCTCCATACAATATTTGACAGTTTTATAACCGGCTATCAACCTGACATCAACTCTCTAAGTTGGTGCCAAATTCCTAGCCAAGGTGGCTATGGGCATGAGAGGGTCGTGCAATAAAACCTAGGTGGCAAGTTGGCAGGTAGGTAAACTTATCTTTTGATTTGTAATTTAAGCTCATGCAACCAAGGAGCACCCTCCAAGTTATCCTAGACTATAAAGAATCTAGATGAAGATGTAAGATGATATGAGAGCATGTATATTATGTCAATAAGTGCTTCCCTGAAATGCTAAAATCCTTTAGAGACTCATTAGCAATGAACCATAATTTATCATTTAATCAATAACAATATCATGAAGGAAATCAAGACTAATACCACGTATGTCATAGCCATGTATCTTAGAAGAAGGAATTGAGTGACTTCAGCTATTAGGCAATGCTAAACGCTGAACATCTATATCAACATCTATATCAGGTAGTCTTGTCTTCAAGCATGGTTATCATTTAGTATTCTTCTCATCTATAATTTCTCTACTTTTTCAGTCTTAATATAAAAAATTATCCTATAATCATTAAGTGATGTTTAACACAATAGTATGGGAAAAGATGGGAACTGAATATTGTACTATGACAGGAAGTAAAGATAACCATCTTGGAATCAATCAAGTGCTAAGGAGATATTCCGAGGAAGCTATTTACTTACGAAGACATTGATGGAAAGTAACGAAAGTTTTGAGAGAAAATTAGACATTTGCATATAGTATATATATAGATTTAGACAAGACTTGTCATAGCATTCCTAAGGAGATTATATCTTGGACTCAGATCGACATGTCTCATAGTTATAATGAAATCAACAAGACACATGAAGGAGTTGTAGGTAATATTAGGACAATAAGAGACGGATCCATTTTGCCATCGACATAGGCTTCCATCATGGTTGGTATTAAGTCCTACCACTTTGCATCAGTTATGGATGCCAGGCACGCTCAACATGAATGAGGCTCCATATTCTATGTTGTTTGTCAATGACATTGTATTAGTCGATGAGTTGAGAAAGACTACTATCTAAAGACTCCATATTCTATGTTGTTTGCCAATGACATTGTATTAGTCGATGAGTTGAGAAAGACTACTATCTAAAGAAGGAATTCTGAAAATAAATTTAAGAATCTAGAGAAACTATAATTAATAGAATGAGAATGGAGTAGAAGAAATACAACTTTAGACAAAGTACAAGAATTGTGGGCCGATTGCTTTCATTATTTAGGATGAAGTGACCCATGGTTTAAAGTATCGGCCGATACCGATCTGATACGGCCGATACCGATACAGTATGGCATGTCCCGATCCGATACCGACCGATATCCGATACTGACCGATACCGACATTAGGGGTCTCTTTTCCAGTCAATTCGGCAAAGAAAATTAAACGAAAAAGACAAATCAGCAAGGGCATAATAAGGTAGTAAAAGCATGTAAAAGAAGAAAATCAATCTATTGTATGTAAACCAATCGGTAAGGGTGACTACTATTTCATTTAATTTCAAAACTATTAAGAAATAACACTGAAGTACTTAAAATTATGCCTATATGTATAAAATATATGTTTTTAAATGTAAATAATTTATTAATAATTATTTTTATTAATAATTATTTGTTTTCCGATACCAAAAAATCCGATACTCCGATCCGATACCGCCGATACTACCGATATCGCCGATACCAATACTTATAGGAATAGTTTGATACCGATTCCAATACCGATACTGCGAACCTGTCATGAATCATTCACCGTGATGGCAAATTACGAGACTGAGGACAATGTTATTCATAGAACTGAAGCAGTATGGTTTAAGTGGAGAAGTGCTTACAAAGGTTTTGTAAGCTAAGATTGTCTTACAAGTGAAAGGAACTTCTGTAAGTCACTATAAGACCAGTCATGTTTTACCATTGTCTTCCGCAAGCCTTGTGGGACTGGGAAGCCCTTTATGTTGCACAATCAAAAAAATTGCCCAGATAATAAGTTTAGCATAAATGAGGATATTGACTGGCAATACAATAAGGATAGGAGAAGAAAAGGGCATTTGTGCGAAGTCAGAGGCGATATAAATTGTGTATAAGATGAGGGAAATGAGATGGTTTGTATATGTACAAAGGAGACTGCTACACTAGCTATGAGAGCTATTGGATCTTAGGCTAATGTTACAGAGGAGATGGTCCTTAATAATGTTGTATGGAAGAAGTGGATTCATAAAGCGGACCCAAAATTTAGGGATAGAGGCTCTGTTTTGTTTACCAAAACTGAGCATAAGAGAGAAACTCATTCTTGGGTTGTTAGTCTTTCTCGCAAACAAGTATGTAGCTTGTCGCTTGACATAGCAACAACTGTTTACTAAACATGTAAACTTCAAACTTCTCCAACTTTACTGCATTGACCAGGATGATTTTTCCAAGTTTCCGACACGAGTAGTTTTGTTCCAATGTCCTAAAATTTGTGCCGATTGAATTCCAGCATGTGCTCCAACTCCTAAAGGTGTCATGAAAGAAAATTTAATACAAAAGGGTGGATTACTTCCTATGCATAAATTCAAATTGAAGAATCAGAAGAAAATATAACTAACTAAAAATGTCATATTTCATCATGTTACACAATACAACTTGAAATTTCTAAAAAATAGTTGGGATTTTCCAAGAGAAACGAGAGCAAAGGTGCCTTCGTGGGTTTTGAATCCAGGATTTTCAAAGTTCCTCGTAAGTATTCCTTAAAACTCTTAAACACTCGTCCAAGCTCCTCTCATGAAAGAGTTACTCGTGCAGGAATCATAATTCAATTTATGGCATATCACATATATACTCTGATTTATTATGCATACTGTACTGAATTTAACAATATTTTCCACGCGACCAGAATATGAAAGGATACACAGAGGATCTCTGTGCTTGGTGCACCATCAGAGTCCAGGATGGAAGCTAGAAGGAAACTTTTAACATTAACCAATAGCACTTTTCTTGCCATGAGACATTCATTATAGAAACTATATATCTGTATTTGGTACCAGCTGAAGTAAGACCTTTAGCAAAGGAGCTTTCACTATAAAAATAAAAGAACAGAAAGACGGGCTGTTTGGTTGCGTTTTTTAAACCATGTTTTTGAGTTTAAACATCATTTCTTCCAAAACTTGTGTTTGGTAGTCCCAACTATGAAAACGTTTTCAGATTTTTCTTTTCTTTTTGAAATGGAGTGTTTAAACTCACTTTTGAGGAAAGAGCTGAAAGCTGTTTTTCCAAACATTTTCCCAATGTTTGTGCCCCCCCCCCCCCACCCCCCCACCCCCATCTCTCTCCCTCCCTCCCTTCTTAATTGTTTCCTCCAGAGGACCAGAGCAAAAGCTCTCCAGAGTTCCTCACCTCCCTCGAGTCCTTGGCCTTCGCCTACAAGTGGCGGCGGCTTGCCCCTCCGTTCTCTAGAGGAAACCCACCCACCTCCGTCCGCTCTCCACCGTCGAGGGCGGTCGCCGTGGCAGAGGTCAGTAGGGCACGACAGGAGAACAGGTCAGTGATTTAGGTGATGGTGGTTTAGGTGATGATGGTGGTGATGGCTCGGTGGCGATGGCCGTGGTCGGAAATGGCCGAAGAGGATTTGGGGTCGGGGTGAGGTGGTGGTGTTGGCTAGTTGTCGGAGGTGCAGCGGAAGACTGGGCAATGGGAGAGCGAGGGAGTTGGTCGGGTGGCTTCTGGGTAGTCGCGACAGAGGTCAGGGGCTCGTGGCGGTCGAAGGCGGATATAGAAATTTATGACACAGTGATTCAGGACACAAGATATGTGGCACATGATACAAAAAAATATTTTCTAAAAAAGTTTTACTAAACAAAATTTTGATTTTTTATTTCAGAAAATCATTTTCTAGATGAAAGTATCCAAACACAAACTCATAATTATATTCAGGAAACAATTTTATAAGTTAATTTCAGAAAACTGTTTTCTGAAAGAAAAAAATTCAGAAAACATATCCAAACGGACCCTCGTAGGCGTTATTCACCTCCAAAATTATGTAACATTGCCTATAATAGCCTGCAGCCCTACTCACATAATTAAAGACTGCCAATGCTCTCATCAACAAAACCAGAATAAGAATCGGATTTAGTTAGTAGTATAGTTCTAACAAACTCTAAAGTTAAAGGTATCAAGCAAGACAACAGCAAAAAGGAGAAAAGTAAAATCTAGCCATGTGACATATCAAATGTGATATTATGAAGGATAAATTGCATAAACAACACCTCGACTATAGGAGTGTGCAGTGAAGTCACCTGGACTTCTTTTTGTGACAATTTACTATCCAGACTTCACTAGTGGTGCCAATTGACCACATTCGTCTATATTTCCATCCTAATCCGCCAATTGACCACATTCATGAGCTTAACCATGTGCCACTCACGTGACTGGTTTCTTGGGATGTTTGACGGGGCAAAATAGTCAGTCAATTCACGTGTTTTCCTTCTCTTAGCTTGGCCGGTGCTCGATTCTCTCCTTATTTTGGGCAAAAAAAATTTTCCTCCAATACTCTTCTTACATATTCGTGATCTTTTCATTTCCTTCTCTTAGGTATATGTAAGATAGAAGAGTATTGGAGCCTTGGAGGAAAATTCCCCCCAAAATAAAAAGGGAATCGAGCACCAGTAAAGCTAAGGAGAGGAAAATACTTGAATTGACTAATTTGTCCCGTCAAACAGTCCACCCAGTCACATGAGCATCACATGGTCGGAATGGACAGATTGGGATGGAAATGTAGATGGAGGTGGTCAATTGGCACCACTCGTGAAGTCTGGGTGGTAAATTGTCACAAAAAAGTTCGGGTGGCTTCGTTGCACACTCCCTATAGTCCATGTGATGTGGTGTTTACGCAATTTACCCTATTATGAAAAGAGAGAGAGAGAGAGAGAGAGAGAGAGATGTGAATGCATGGCAAGGTTGACAAAAATTCTACTACAATTTTCTGAATGCAACTGTTGTAATTGAGTGATATGTTTTATTGATAATCTCATAGGCTTTATAGCCTTTACATCATGGAATATCCAATGGAATATCCTGTGGCATATTCTGGCATCCCAAATATGTCCTCAGGATATTTTCATACTAAATATAACATATTCTCTTACTAAATATATCAACACTCCCCCTCAAGATGGGCGAAAGATATTCACTAAGCCCATCTTGTCACATCCTCTCATCATGCTGATAGAGCTAAGCCCCTTGGTCAGTCCGTCTGCTACCTGGTCTTTGGTTGGAACGTAACCCAGCTCTAGTAGTCCTTTATCAAGCTTTTCTTTGATGAAGAATCTGTCAATCTCGATATGCTTGGTCCTGTCATGCTGCACTGGATTGTTGGCAATACTAATAGCTGACTGGTTGTCACACCATAGCTTCATCTTGGCTCCCTGATCCAGCCAAGGTTGTTAAAGGCGCAAGGCGCACTCAAGGCGCAAAGGATCCATATCGTCCGAGGCGCAAGGCGCACTTAAGGCGCACGCCCGAGCGATTCAAGGCGCATATATATATATATATATATATATATATATATATATATTGATAAACTTGTGTCACCTCTCTAGTCTTTGTCTCTATATATATAATTCACAATTCACATTGATTCATTTATTTTGTATCCATCAATTTTGCAGGTGCAAAGCTGGTTGAGGTGGAGACTTTGGTAGTATCCATCAATTTTGTAATCAGTCTACAGTAACAAAAAAAATTGAATGAAATTTTTGTATGAATAGAAAAAGAAGACACTACTTCACAGTTCACATTTCACACTAACAAACAAAAATGAACAGTAAACAAAAACTCACTACTTCAGACTCAGTAAGCTGTATACAAAAAAATTAACAATAAAAAAAAGACGAGATCGAGAGAGCGAGAGAGAGAGAGAGAAAGAAAAAGCAAAGCATTGCAGGAGCGAGAGATCGAGAGGGAGAGATCGAGAGGGAGAGGGGGGAACTCACCTGAAGTCCGCCGCCGCAGTCGCCAGCCAAGTCCGTCGGAGTTGTCAGGTAAGTAGGGTTTCGTTTCCTTTTTTTTTCTTTTGTTATGTTCTTTTTCCTCTCTTTTCTTCTGTGCTTTCCTTCTGTTTTTCTTCAGCTGTATTTTTTTTTCTTGCGGGCCTGTGGTGGCACTGGACTTTTTCTTATTTCCGCACAAATTAGACCTGTACAATTATAGAGGCGCGCCTTAACTAAAAGGCACGCCTAAGGAAAAGACGCGCCTAGAGAATTGCGCCTCGCCTGGACCCTCCTAAGGCGCTGCCCCTGCGCCTGGAGCCGAGGCGCGCCTTAGGCGCGCCTTGGGCGCGCCTTTGATAACACTGGATCCAGCTTTAGCTCCGTCAGCATATTCTTCAACCACAATAGCTCTGTGACTCCCAAGGCCATAGCTCTATACTCTGCTTCAGCTGTTGATCTAGCCACCATTGACTGCTTCTTACTCCTCCAAGAGACCAAGTTGCCTCCTACAAATATGCAGTACACCGATGTGGATCTCCTGTCGTCAGCACAGCTAGCCCAGTCAGAATCACAATACCCCTCGATGCTCACGTGATTATTTCTTCTGAAAATTAGTCCCTTCCCGGGGGCTCCCTTCAAGTACCTCAGAATCTGGTATACTGCGTCCATATGACCCTTCCGGGGGTCATGCATGTAGCGGCTCACTACGCTGACCGCAAAGCTGATATCAGGTTGAATGTGGCTCAAGTAGATCAACTTGTCCACCAATCTCTGATATCTGTCCCGGTCAACTGGTTCTCCAGCTTCAGCATCCAGTTTGAACTTCTGGTCTATCGGTGTCGTAGCTGGTTTGCATCCCATCATCCCTGTTTCCGTAAGCAGGTCCAGTGCGTACTTCCTTTGAGAAAGAACAATTCCCTCTGCAACTCGAGCAATCTCAATCCCAAAGAAGTATCGAAGAGGACCAAGATCCTTCACCTCGAACTCCTTGCCAAGCTTTCCTTTGAGTTGGACGATCTCCTGCTCATTATCGCATGTGATAATCATATCATCTACATATACAGCAAGCATGGTGATGTGGCCTTCACTTCGTCTGAAGAAGACAGTATGATCAACATTGATCTGCTGATATCCCATCCCTATCATTGCTCTCATGAACCTGTCAAACCATGCTCGAGAAGACTGTTTCAGTCCATAGAGAGACTTTTTCAGTCTGCAGACCTTGCCTTCTGTCTGTTTGGTGTCGAATCCTGGTAGTATCTCCATGTACACTTCTTCCACTAGATCCCTATGAGAAATGCATTCTTCACATCCAATTGGTGTAGCTTCCACCCTCCATTGGCTGCCAGGGAGATCAAGGTCCTGGCAGTGCTCATCTTCGCCACTGGTGCAAAGGTCTCGTCATAGTCGATGCCGTACGTCTGACTGTATCCTTTTGCCACCAGTCGAGCTTTGTAGCGCTCAACCTGTCCATCTGGGTTCTGCTTCACAGTGAAAACCCATTTGCATTCGACTGCTCTTTTCCCTTCTGGCAGGCTACCAGCTCTCAAGTGTGGTTCTTCTCAAGAGCTCCCAACTCCTCGTGCATCGCCGCTTTCCACTTTGGATCGTTCTTGGCAACCTGCCAATTATTAGGTACAGTAATACTATCCAAAGATGCTATAAATGCTCCATGAGAAGAAGAGATATGATCATAAGAAACAAACTTAGCAAGATCCCAACCATATCTGTCCGGAGGATTTTCCGTATTACTGCGAGTAGTCCTTCGTATAGATAGTGGTGTGGAAGAAGTAGGAGGAATGATATCACCTGAGGAGGATGGTGGTGTAGATGAGGAGGATGGTGGTGTAGGTGTCTCAGGAGAAGGGACATGCGCAGTAAAGGGACTTAGCACTGGCACCGTGGGTACTGGTCTTGCAGTTTGCTTCTCTCTCCTGCTGTAGGTAAGTAACTCCCCCTGAGCCGTAGGCCTAACACTTCTCATCTCCCCCCATGTTCCGTTTCACCTTCATGTTCCTCCTCAACCGTGTCTCTATGCCAAACTTCTAAATCGGTTACCACCAAGTCCATCTCCCCCTCTCGCCTTATACTGTTAGTATTAGACGTGTTGTGCGAAGTTCCCTCCTGACGGTAATATGGCTCATGCTCTCGGAAGTGGACATCCATACTAACAAATTTCTTCTTCTCTACTGGACTCCAGCACACATACCCCTTCTGAGTCGCTGAGTAGCCCACGAAGATGCACTTGACCACTCTAGGGTCAAGTTTTCCAACTGATGGTCTGTTGTCCTTCACAAAACACACACACCCGAACACCTTCAGTGGAAGTATCCCACTATTATTGTCTTGTAATACTTCATATGGAGACTTCCATCCCAAGACTTTTGAAGGCATCATGTTGATAAGTTGAGCTGCTGTCAACACTGCATGCCCCATAGATTTTGTGGGACATTCATGTCGATCATCATATTTTTTGCGGTCTCCAGAAGGTGTCGGTTCTTCCTTTCTGCTACTCCATTTTGTGCTGGTGTGTATGCACAAGTGGTCTGATGTTGTATGCCGTGTGCTGACAAGTACTTTGCAAGCGTCCTGTTGGTATACTCCGTGCCATTGTCAGACCTCAGTACCTTCACCACTGCATTGTACTGAGTTTGGACATGTTTGCGAAAGTCCCGAAAACATGAGGGGACCTCACTCTTATTTTTCATCAAATACAGCCAAGTAGTATGAGAAAAACAATCTATGAAGGTAACAAAATATTTGTAACCATTCATAGGTGTAGTACAAGGCCTCCAGACATCAGAGTGTACCACATCAAAAACGGACGAACTCCTATGACCGCTACTCACATATGAACTCCTAGTAAGTTTGCCTAACTCACAAGCATCACAAACTAGTTTCTCTTTATTAACTTCTTCATAAATTGCAGGATATAATTTGCTTAAAATACCAAATGAAGAGTGTTCCAACCTCCTGTGGTGGAGTCGCAATGTATCTTCCGCACTCATCTTCTTCAGCCCTCCCATCCCTGCCTTTTCTGCCATAAATACTAATGCTGAATCCAGCCATTCTCGATCCAGGTACCACAGTCCATTATGCCAAGTGACAGTCCCAAGTCTTCGTCCCGTCTTTTTCTCCTGGAAGATCACCTTAGGAATATCAAAACAGACAGTGCATTTTAATTGGAGGATTATAGAACTAATGGACAAAATACCGACTGGAAAAGAAGGAGCATACAAAACATTGGATAATTTTACTGAATCTGTACAATCGACAATACCCTTACCGACCACTGGCTGAAAAGTACCATAAGCTATTTGAATGCTGTCCGCTGATGCTAGGTGAGTGTAGGAAGAAAACTCACTAGCATTCCCTGTCACGTGCCGAGACGCACCCGAATCGATAATCCAATCCGACGATCTGAGGGAAGACATAAATGCAAGGGCGAGCAAGTCGTCAGTGCCTTCCGCCGACGGATGAGCATACATGGCAGCGTTGCCTCTGGCGAAGAATGAGGTGGATGCCTCCTCGGTCCCACTCCTCCTGTCTCCATCGTTCGACGCTCTCTCCCTCCTCCTGAGTACTTCCAACATGTCCTGCAGTGCCTGATCCTACTCAGTATAGGGACCGTCAGCTGTCTCCTCGCCTTCTGCTACCAGCCGGTTTGCACGACAACCTCCTCGACCGTCCCGTCGACCCCTACAACCACGGTCACATCCTCCAAACTGTCCATGTCTTTCGCCTGAATCTTCCTTGGGTGGTTTGGTGCAAGCATACCTCAGATGACCCACCTCCCCGCAGTTGAAGCACTGCCGGGGCTCTCCCTTAGGTCCTGACGGTGCTCTTCGTCCTGTCGAGCCCTTATTCAGCTCTGTCTTCTCTTCCCGGGTTCTCCTTTCCCGTCGTGGCCAACTTAGGTAGGTAGTCGGTCCATCAAGCTTCAGATCGATGGAGGGAAGCTCCAACTTCGGCGACGTTCGTGTCGTGCTCTCATCAGCCGACATCTTCATCAACATCGCAACCTCTGCAGGATCCAGCTTCTTGATGATCTCCTCCATCGATGCTTCTCCTCTCCGATCACGTCACGTCCGCTCCACGACTCACGCTCGTCCTCATCGTCCGATCCTAGATCCGAACATGTTGCCCTCGATGTCACATTTGGATTGTCCCCTCATTTTTGTGACGAACGGTGATGTCGGCGGTGGTGACGGTGATGTCGACGGTGGGGACGACAGAGGTGGCGGTGATGTCGGCAGTGGTGACGGTAGTGGTGGTGGTGTCGGTAGTGGTGGCGGTGTCGGTGGTGGTGGTGGCGGCGTTGATGACCGCTATGGTTAGGGTTTTGGGGAGGGAGTGACGGCTAGGGTTTTTTGTGGCTCTGATACCATGTTGTAGTTGAGTGATATGTTTTATTGATAATCTCATAGGCTTTATATAGCCTTTACATCATGGAATATCCAATGAAATATCCTGTGACATATTCTGGCATCCCAAATATGTCCTCAGGATATTCCCATACTAAATATAACATATTCTCTTACTAAATATATCAACAGCAACACTACCGAGGCTGTGCCTAAATTACATCCTCATGACTCAGTCTATATCTATTTCCAACTTTCAAGAACCTCTCAACTAAATCTCATTATCTTTGATCTAAATTCTAACCTGTTATAATTGACCCGTGCAGGGTAAAGAAAAACAAGACAACTGCGAGGAACACAAAAATAATTAAGGATTCAAAGCTCAAATATATAAGTAATCATACTATCATTAAAGTTGGACAATAATTGGTCATGAAACTTGATCCTGTGACCTTTCTCGACATTTGAGTCATGCTCCAAAGCTCATCCCATAAAAGTGGAAAATTAGTTGATGACTATTTGTCATGCCAACTAGATGTTTTTAAGGCAAGTCACAAAAATATCATTTACTCAAATTTAGAGATCTTCAAAGTTCAATGTAAAGAATTTATGCTATCTGCCTCTTAAGTTTGATAATGTGCACGGTACGCCTGTGCGCTCTATTAAGTCCAAACTCTCTTTAAGATCCTATCCTATTCTCTTCATCTCTTTTCAATCTAACCACCAATAGTGACCTCCTCCGTTGTCTATCAGGGTTAAGTCTTTTATCTTCGTACAAACCAAGGTTTATTAGTTCCATTCCTTTGACAACCCCCACACAGTCCATAACAACTATGTGCAACTTTTTTATCTTGAACACTATCATTTCTTCACTTCAAATGTGTATAACAATTATAAAAGGTTCATTATAAAATAATAGACTAGTCACTTATAATTACAATTTCACTTTCCCATTTTAATTTTAAAAAAAAAAATGAAGTTTACACTTTTCTCTTAGCAGTTTATGCTCTCTTCACATAAAGTCTGAGTGCTTTGTTTTACACTCATTAAACAATGTGCCAACTAAGAAACCAAGCAAAATATTGGACACTCTAGTAACTAAATGTTTTGTACACCATATTTCTTAGTTGACCAAGGAATTTGCAACCATAACATGTGTAACTTCAATAGTACAGAAGAGGTTGAGAAATTACCAGCCTGTAGACATGTGTATGCTTCTGATATCTGCATAAAAACATAAATAATAAGAGGTGGAAGCGGGAAAGAAAGTACAAACATGACACTTTTAGAATCAATTTATTCTGTTTGAATTGAATGCATTTGACTGGCACAAGAGTTCTCTAACATTCAGGTTTCTATGCATATGCACCGGTAAAATTATTTGCATAAATAAATCAATTATGATCATTTTGTGCTCTTGCATCTCTCTTTATCGTAGGGCATCTTAATGTACAATCCGAACTAATCAAACAGTTTTTTTCTTCATTTTCTTGGCTACACCAATGTAAAGTAGGCTTGTAGTAAACATTAGCAGCTAGGATTATAGTCTATACCAAAAATGATGCTAGAAGAAACAATTACATTGTGGTGTTACATTGAGTTCTTGCAGGGAATAATTTGTGAACATAAACAAATACTGATTCGATAATTAAGGAATCTAAATTTGATTATTTGTGATGTTGTAAACTTATAAAAGTGAACAAAAGACGAGCATATTTTATGAAAATAAAAATGAAGTGCACTCCACAGGAAAGAAACTGTTGAAACGATAATCATGCAGTTGTTTAATCTCCTGTTGCTGAGTCAGAAGAGGTAACTCGTCAAGACAGGCCAAAAATGAAACACTTCCATTTTCTTGAGCTCACAAATTCCATAAGAAAGACGGCAATACATGTCCGAATAAACTAACAAGACAGATAAGTGTTTCCTGGAGTATAAGAATACTACCATTTTGAATCTAGATTCAGCTTGAGATTTCTCGTGAACTGGGAAAAGATCAGGATGAGACTCCAGCACTTTCCTTCTGTAAGCTGCCTTAACCTGCAGTCATATATTCAAGATGAAAATGCATAAGCCACCAAATTATTTTATCAATTACTATATTAAGAAGGTTCTTTGCCAACAAGCTACATGCAGAGTAATGCACCAAACAATAAGAACAACAACAACAAAGTCTTTATCCCAAATTTTTGGGGTCGGCTGTTCAAATGCTTTTCTTCCAGTGAGCTCTGTTGGGGGCCATGTCCTCAGTAACACTAGCAAAAACCATATCCCTTTTTAAGACTTCAATCCATGTAGAGTAATACCCCAAAAGACTAACTAAAATAAAATGGGGTAAGCAAAATTACGTCTTTTTGCCCTTTCTGTCAATGGTGTCATGGTAGTGTTGGGAACGCGATGTGACCCGAACCGGATATGGCCCATGAGGTGCGATATTGAATTGGGCCCATATGCCTTAAAAGAGAATTCTCATGTAAGGCCTGAACCAACCCCAATTATCTGTTGGATTTTGGTTTTTTTCATTGGGAATTTTAGTCCCACATGGGCTAGGCCAAAGGAGTTGTATCTCTATATATTAGCTATGCTATTTTAGAGATGCACATGTGGTGTGGAGGTGCACATGGGTGTGCCATGTGGGGTTATTTTTCTAATGGAAAAAAGGTTAAATCAACAATTGAAAGCATTCATGCTTTTTGCTCTTGGAAAATTTATTCCCATTGGAGCTAAGCCCCGTAGAGGCGTAGCGACTCGGACTCGGACACGGACTCGGGCTCATGGGCACATGAGACGTAATGTGGCGTTTTGTTGGCGCACTTTGCACTTAGCACGTCAGCATCGTCGCTAGGCGCATAGTACGCTTAAGTTGCGCACGTTGCGCGAGCCACTTGTGCGGCCAGTTGTGCTGCCAGGTTGCGCGGTCCAGGTTGCGTGGGTAGCGCAGGGCGCACAGGTGGCACAAGTGGCTCAGTGCGCGTTCAGCACAACTTGCTTCAGATCGTGCCTGTGCATGATCTGAGCGATTTCTGCACGTTTGGAGTGGTTTTTACCACGTCCCGAATATTGTGCTAACCGGACAGTTGCTACTCGGACCTATAAAAGGTCTCTTCTCTCTCACAAACAAACATAGACACAGTCATATACAGAGAGTTACGAAAGTTTACAAGTGTTTCTTAACACAAGTAAACAGAAGCTGTGAGAGAGAAGAGAAGCTTTGCACCAGCGTTGCTTTTGCACGGGAGTTCGTGTACGATCCGAGGAGTCAGAAAAGCAGGAGTGTTCCAAAGTTCTCCGACGAACTTGCTGGTTCCTAGAAGCTATTCGTGTGGGACGAATATAGCTTTGAGCAACGGTGATCATTCATCCCAGCAGGATATTCATCCATCAATCGCCTGTCATCTTCTTCGCTGCTGTGGATTACGAAATCTTTTTAGATTCTCGTAATATCATATGCTGCTGTAACGAAATCTTCTTAGATCTTCGTTAAACTTGCGCAACCTTCCTTGAAGTGTTGCGTTGGAACGTTATTTTTACAACTGTTTCATCTTCTCAGTTTTCCATCGAAAAATTGTGCCCCGTAACTAACAATCTCAAAGCTATATTCCTACGATGGAAAACTTTAATGTTTCACTCCTCAATACTGACTTCTGTAAGTTAGAAAAGTTTGATGGAGAGCATTATCAAGTATGGAAAAGGAAGGTTTATCTCACTCTTCAACTCAGAGACGTTGATCACGTACTTCTTGAAAAGGAACCTATTGTTCCAGATACTGGGTCTGCTGCCGCAATCACTGCGGCTACTAAACTTCATGCCAAGTGGAGAAGGGAGAATAGTATTTGCAGGCTACTTATCCTGAATGCTATAGAGGATTCCCTAGCAGAATCCTACAGTAAGAAAACTATTGCCAGAGACATATGGGATTCTCTGGAGAAAATGTACGAAGAAGACAAGAACAGGAGCAAGATATTTGTGGTTGAAAAATATCACAAATGGCTCTTTGAGGACGAGAAGTCCATGATTCCACAGGTGAAGGAATTCCTGAAGCTGCGACAGAAGCTGGAAGACGAGGCGATGCCCCTTCCCGACAAGTTTGTTGTTGGAGAGATTGTCTCGAAGCTCCCCGCTGGGTGGAGTAAGTTCTATGCAAACATGCATAGGAAGAAGCTTGAGATCAGCCTTGAAGATCTCTTGCAGGAAATCTACGTTGAGGACCAGATGCGGGCTCAACTGAAGGTGGACGCACTGTCCAAGCAATTGGCTAACACCAATATGGTTCATACCAAGGAACCAAGGGGAAAGCATGCGGCTTCCCACAACAAAAAGAAGGACCCTGACAATCTGAAAGTCAAGGAAACTTCGTTCAAGCAAAAGAAGCCAAAGTTCCATTTGGCTTGTTTCAAGTGTGGCAAGAAGGGCCATTTCAAGAATGAATGCAAAGCAAAGACCAAGCAATCAGAGCAAGGAGAACCTAGCAAGGTATCTATGATCACTGACGTTGTTGCTATGATTGCGCAGGTTGATGCGGTAGGGACTGACTCTGACTGGTGGATAGACACTGGAGCCACATGCCATGTCTGCTCCAGCAAGGAGTGGTTTACCATCTATACACCAACTTCTGAAGTGGTCATGGTGGCAAATCAGGCACAAGCTGAAGTGCTCGGGATCGGGACGGTGGTTTTGAAACTGACTTCGGGGAAGTCTCTGACGTTTCAAGGTGTGAAGCATGTACCTGCTATCGCAAAGAACCTGATCTCAGGAGGCCTACTCTGCAACGCAGGCCTCAGGATGGACATCAATGCTGGCCAGATGGTGATGTCTATCAAGGAAACATATTTCGGAAAAACTTTTTATACCGAAGGAATGTCCAAAATTCAGCTTGTAAATCAGTCCAATGTTATTAATGCAATTACTCCTTCTGCTTATACTTTTGAGTTGTGGCATAATAGACTAGGACATGTTCATTGTAAACGAATAAACAGAATGTCTAGTCTAAGGCTTATCTCCAAGTGTGGAGGTAAGGTAGAGAAATGTGAAGTTTATGCTCAAACGAAGATCACAAGGAAACTCTTTCCTCGGGTTTATCGAAGTACAGATCTTCTGAAGTTGGTACACTCCGATATCTGTGACTTCAAACAGTTCTCTACAAAGGTCGGGATGAAGTATTTTATAACCTTCATCGATGACTTCTCTAAGTATGCGTTCGTCTACTTGCTGAAGGCTAAAGACGAAGCATTCGAGAAGTTCAAGGAGTTCAGAGCCGAAGCTGAGCAGCAGACTGGACAACAACTCAAAAGAATAAGAAGTGATCGAGGTGGGGAGTAGAGGTCTCATGAATTCGCATCGTTCTACAAAGAACATGGAATTGTCAATGAGACTACGGCTCCGTACTCTCCTCAATCAAACGGAGTAGCAGAGAGGAAGAACATAACGTTAACAGAAATGATTAACTCAATGCTGTTGACTGCGGGTCTTCCAAAGTGCTACTGGGGAGAAGCTGCATTGACGGCCACTTTTATTCTAAATAGAGTGCCTCATGCAACTTCAGATATTACTCCTCATGAACTCTGGTTCAAGGTCAGACCTAACTTGAATGTCATTCGAGTGTGGGGGTGTCTGACATATGTCAAGTTTCCAGATCTGAAGATTCAGAAGCTTGGGACAAGGACTACAAAGACGATCTTCTTGGGGTATGCCGAGAAGAGTGATGCTCGAAGATTTCTTGATATTGAGTCAAATCATATCATTGAATCTCGCGACGCAGAATATTTTGAAGACAAATTTGCAAGGCACAAGAATATTGTTCTTGCGGATATACCGGAGAACAATGAGGGTGTACAGGAAACAGAAATCTTCAATGAAGATGTGGTCCAAGAAGATGTTTTTGAAACAACGATTGAACCAGAATAAGCTGAGCCGTCAGCTAAGCGTGTGAGGAGGCCGAAGAACTTCAGAAGTGACTTTGTCACCTATCATGTGGAAGCAGATCCGCTTACCTATGATGATACGATGAAGACCAGAGATGCGGTTTTTTGGAAGGAGACGATTGACAATGAAATTGATTCCATCACCTCAAATAACACTTGGGTGTTGGTTGATCTTCCTGAAGAAGCGAAACCCATCGGATGCAAATGATCTTCAAGAAGAAGATAAAAGCAGACGGAACTATTGACAAGTTCAAGGCTAGGTTGGTAGCCAAAAAAATTTCTCAGAAGCAGGGAATTGACTACTTTGACACGTATGCTCCAGTAGCCCGGATGACCACTATCAGAATTTTGATTGCTCTCGCAGCAATACATAAGATGGTGATACATCAAATGGATGTGAAAACGACTTTCCTAAATGGCGAGCTGACCAAAGAGATTTACATGCAACAGCCAGAGGAATTTGTCGTCAAGGGTCTTGAAGACAAAGTCTGCAAGTTGGTGAAATCTTTGTACGATCTTAAACAGGCTCCCAAGATGTGGCATGAGAAATTTGACAAAGTTATAAGGTCAAATGGCTACATGGTCAGCGGGACGGACAAGTGTGTTTACACGAAGTTCGCTGATGGAAGAGGTGTGATCGTTTGTCTGTACATGGACGACATGCTTATCCTAGGTACTGATATGAGTTGTGTCACGGAGACAAAGAAATACATCTCGAGCAAGTTCAGTATGAAGGACTTGGGGGAAGCTGATGTGATCTTAGGGATCAAGATCATCTGGACAGACACTGGACTAGCACTGTCACAGTCTCATTATATTGAGAAGATGATCACTCGTTATGGGTATCAGGATCTTCCAGGGATCGATACGCCCTACAGATGTGATCTGAAGCTGAAACCTAATTCAGGGGAAAGCGTCAGGCAGCTGGAGTATGCAAGCGTAATCGGGAGTTTGATGTATGCTACTACTGCCACAAGGCCTGACATAGCTTTCGCCGTGGGAATGCTGAGTCGTTTCACGAGCAACCCAGGTGTTGAACACTGAAAAGCTGTGAAACGGATTATGAGATATCTCAAGAAGACTCAGACATATGCACTGTACTACAGCGGATATCCGCCGGTAGTAGAAGGCTTCAGTGATGCCAGCTGGTGCTCAGAGGTGGAGAGCGAGAGGTCCACAGGTGGATTCATTTTCACAATGGATGGAGTTGTTATATCGTGGAAGTCGAAGAAGCAGACTATGCTCTCGCGGTCATCCATGGAATCTGAGTTCTTTGCACTTGATACCGCAGCCGAGGAAGCAGAATGACTTCGGAAGCTCATGTATGATCTTCCAGTGGTTTGGACACAAATACCGACGATACCGATATACTGCGACAACCAGGCGACTGCGGCGGTGGCATCAAATGACCTCTTCAACGGAAAGAAGAGGACTGTGCGGTTGAAGCACAGGACAGTACACGATCTTATCAAGAGAGGTGTTATTGCAGTAATTGATGTTCGGAGTCAGGAGAACCTAGCGGATCCGTTCACCAAGGACCTCAAGCGCCAGCTGGTTGACGACAGCTTGTAAAATGGGCTTGAAGGTATTTTGATATTGTATTATTGTATTCCTACCATAAAGTTTTATGCTATTAGTTCAAAGAGAAATCTACTAGGCATCTAGCTTTTGGTTCAAGGGAGGACCACTAATCGGAAGAATATCAGGAACGGTGGGTACATGTTCTATTGGGTATGGAGAGGTTACGGACCTACAACCACTGTTGTCTACTGTTGTTTTCTGCGAAAAACGGATCCTGTGGGAAGGTTGGCTTAAATGCCTTAATGAGTTCTCAAGCAGAGTGAATGCCTGGTGTGCTTTACAGGAAGCACGGTAGAACAGCACTATAAGGAGTGAAACTCCATGCTACTGTGGGGTGACTCCACCATGAGGTTCCCAGGCATGGGGTAATGCCTCAGTCTTGCTAGCTAAGTCACAGCGGCGTAGCACCCCAAATAGGCAGTTAGCCTAATGCTGTATGTTAAAATAAAGAAAGGGATAGTCAGCACTACAAAGAGGAGTTCCTTATGTTACAGTGGCACGACACCACAATGAGGTACCCGGTTAGGGATAAAGCATCGGCCTTGCAAGCCATGTCGTTGCGGTGTAACACCGCAAGGGAGCCTAAGGCTTCATGTTGGGTAGTTTGGCACTACAAAGAGGCGGTTGCCTCATGCTACAGTAGTATGACACTACGATGAGGTTCCCGGTACGGGGTAAGGCCTCGGCTTTAAGCCATGTCATAGCGGCGTAGCACCGCAAGGGAAGCGCAAAGCGCTTCATGCCATGTCTCTTTATAATGAACTCACCTATAGTGTATGGACAGAGATCTCAGGCCGTCTCTTGAGGGTAAACTTGTAGACGTCCAAAATTATACACTGAAATCAGGCTGGCACAGGACCTTTAATGTGCAAGCCAGAAGCACATGTGACTACATTATGTGAATGGAAAGAACTTCAGCTATGGTGCAGAATTCAAGGCTTAGTCCATTCTTGTATTATAGTCTGTTGTTTGACTCATGCGGAAAGATTCAAGTCATAGCGACATCTCTCCTAATGCATGATGGACAGTCACTGTGGGGAACATTTATACCCATATATAGAGATATGTAGAGGATTGTTGGATTTTGACCTTTTTCATTGGAAATTTTAGTCCCACATCGGCTAGGCCAAATGAGTTGTATCTCTATATATTAGCTATGCTATTTTAGAGATGCACATGTGGTGTGGAGGTGCACATGGGTGTGCTATGTGGGATTATTTTCTAATGAGAAAAAGGCTAAATCAACAATTGAAAGCATTCATGCTTTTTGCTTTTGGGAAATTTATTTCCATTGGAGCTAAGTCTCGTAGGGGCTTAGCGACTCGGACTCGGACTCGGACACGGACTCGGGCTCATGGGCTCATGGGACGTAATGTGACGTTTTGTTGGCGCACTTTGCACTTAGCACGTCAGCATCGTCGCTAGACGCATAGTGCGCTTAAGTTGCGTCGTTGCGCAAGCCACTTGCGCGGCCAGTTGCGCTGCCAGGTTGCGCGGTCCAGGTTGCGCGGCCTGGTTGCGCGGCCCAGGTTGCGCGGCCCAGGTTGCGCGCCAGTGGCGCGTCCAGTGGCGCAACCAATTGCGCGCACAGGTGCGCGCCCAGTTGCGCGGGTGGTGCAGGGTGCGCAGGGTGCACAGGTGGCGCAAGTGGCTCAGTGCGCGTTCAGCGCGTGGTGTACAAGGCGCGCGGGGTGCGCGAGGTGCGCAACTTGCTTCAGATAGTGCCTGTGCATGATCTGAGCGGTTACTGCACGTTCGGAGTGGTTTTTACCACGTCCCGAATGTTGTGCTAACCGGACAGTTGCTACTCGGGCCTATAAAAGGTCTCTTCTCTCTCACAGACAAAGACACAGGCATATACAGAGAGTTACGAAAGTTTACAAGTGTTTCTTAACACTAGTAAACAGAAGCTGTGAGAGAGAAGAGAAGCTTTGCACCAGCGTTGCTTTTGCACGAGAGTTCGTGTACGATCCGAGGAGTCAGAAGAGCAGGAGTGTTCCAAAGTTCTCCGACGAACTTGCTGGTTCCTGGAAGCTATTCGTGTGGGACGAATATAGCTTTGAGCAACGGTGATCATTCACCCCAGCAGGATATTCATCCATCAATCGCCTGTCATCTTCTTCGCTGCTGTGGATTACGAAATCTTTTTAGATTCTCATAATATCATGTGCTTCTGTAACAAAATCTTCGTTAAACTTGCGCAACCTTTCTTGAAGTGTTGCGTTGGAACGTTGTTTTTACAACTGTTTCATCTTCTCAGTTTTCCATCGAAAAATTGTGTCCCGGAACTAACATTATCTACACCACATGATCCCACCTCTAGCCGAATAACCTTAGCACCTTACTACATTTGTCCGTTCTTGCTAGCCGAACAACCTTAGCACCCCTGCTACCTTTTTGTTCGTTTCCGCTAGCCGATCAACCTTAGCACTCATTTCTATCTTTTTATTTGTTCCCGCCAGCCGAGCACCCAGGAGATCCAACATATTGTCATCTCGATCCATTCGACCACAAAATCAAACCGACACGTTCATCCACACCACCATTGTGTGCCAATCACAACGTCTTGTTCCACATTGGGTTCGTCAAACCCACCTTTGAAGCCAATTCGTGTAGTTGATGCTCCTACTCCACCTTGAGAAGAGCCTGTATAATCCGATTATACACATGAACGTTCAGCACCATTTGTCTCGAACTAATTAGATATGATAGCACTTGTTGGGAACGCGGTGTGACCCGAATCGAAGTTGGCCCATGAGATGCGATATTGAATTGGACGCATATGCCTTAAAAGAGAATTCTCATGTAAGGCCTGAACCAATCTCAATTATCTACACCATATGATCCCACCTCCTAACCGATGTAGGACTAAATTACCAACTTTATTGTCACCCCCCATTTGAGCGCTCAACCGGAAACGAGATACAACCCAACAGGTAGTACCCTTATAACCAAGGTTCACAGTATCGGTATCGGACTATTCCTACGAGTATTGGTATCGACGATATCGGTAGTATCGACGGTTTCGAATCGGAGTATCAAATTTTTTGGTATCAGAAAAAAATAATTTTTAATAAATTATTTACATTTAAAAACATATATTTTATAAATCTAGGCATAATTTAAGTATTTTCAGTGTTATTTCGTAGTATTTTTGATATTAAATAACATTGTAATCACCCTTAGCGATTGGTTTACATATAATAGATTGATTTTCTTCTTTTACATGTTTTTACAATCTTATTATGCTTTAAACCCTTGATGATTTGTCTTTTTTGTTTAATTTTCTTTGCCGAATTGATCGGAAAAGAGACCCACAATGTTGGTATCGGTAAGTATCGGATATCGGTCGGTATCGGATCGGGACATGCCAAACCGTATCGGTATCGGCCGTATCGGATCGGTATCGGATCGGTATCGGCCGGTACTTTAAAACATGCTTATAACTTATGGTAGTTAAATGACAGAAGCAAGTTCTGGGGTGGTTAGTGCAGCAGGGAAGTGGAACGACTATGGAATGCCCTAACCTAGATCTCCCATGCCGCCCCCTCGCTGACCCACAACCCTGTTAGTCGGCTGCTTTCACCTCCACAGCTCCAAGAGTCCCCAATCTAACCTCCTCTTCTCATAGCCAACGACATCTTGAAGACCAAAGCCCCTAGTCTGCTCCAATCTTATCTCAGCCTCACCCTTCTGTAGCCATAAAAGCTTCTATCCTCGCCTTTAAACTCGTATCCCTTGACACCAAATAAACATCCATTAGCTCACTGCTGTCCATTTTGGCTTCAACTGTGACAAATAGAAATAGAAACTCATACTTGCCTGTGTTGCACGAAAGCCGGACACGGATAGGTAAGGATGCGGATAGGTAAGGATGCAGATACGGATACGGGATATGGACATTTTCATACTGGTACAATATACTCACCTGTATTGCATTTATATTTACACGGATATACAGAGATGGTATGGATACCGACACCATTTTCCCGTTTCCATGCAAGATAGATACTCAGTGATCAATCCAATGGCAACCAACCTCGTTAGCTCATCCTCGTCCCTCATAACCTCCATTCCAGAAATAATGGCAACAGTTTACCATCATCATCCTTCCTTGCTGCACAATCCATAGGGTTTGGGTATGAACCACGCACCAAGCAGCACTTCTTACACCAAACATCACAGCCACCTAACATCACCAAAAAGACTCGTTATCTGCCTCTTACGCTCTTAAAACGCAAACTTGGAAGGAAGAAAAAAAACATGTACTTCTCCACCTAAACACCAGCTCTTGCGCGTCGCCTCCTCCTTTGCAACCTCAGCTTCCACCTCTTCTCGTGACTCCAGCAAGCTCTGCAACTCAACCTCCTGTACTCCCCGTTCGTTGTCACATACAATACCACCTCCCGACCCATCTGCCAAAACTCCCGTATCCACAGTGCCCTCCACTAGCTCTATGATGTGCTCCAGTCTAAAAGTCCCCTTCCTACCAATTTCCTGTTTCCTTTCCTTGAACTCTAGAGAGCTTGCTCTCAACAAGCCATGTAAGTTTAGTCCCACATTGGCTAGAAAAACTCATGGGTATCTCAATATAACCCCTCTTGAGGAGTAGAGAGATGCACATGGGATGGTGACCCTAAGGAGGGGACCATGTGGGTGATTTTACATGGTGGTAAGGCTAAGACATATATTAAAAGCATTTATGCTTTTTGGTCAATCTCAATTTAATTCCATTGGGGCTAAGTCCCAAAGGGGCTTAGCAACTCGGACTCAGACTCGGGCTCATGAGGCGTAATGTGGCGTTTTGTTGGTGTACTTTGCACTTAGCACGTCAGCATCGTCGCTAGGCGCATAGTGCGCTTAAGTTGCGCTTGTTGCGCGTCCAGATGGCGCGCCAGTTGGCACGGCCAGATGGCGCACGGTTGACGAGTGGTTGGCGCGCGTGTTGCGCAAGTGCGCGCGAACGCGATTGGAGAAGGTGCTCACTATGAGCATCTTGTGCAGTTGCGCGCACGCGCATGAGCTCTGGACGCGCGCACACACGTGCGCAGTCGCGCAATATGGTGCTCGCGCACGTTGGCGCTCAGTGGCGCTGTTTCGCACAGGACGTGGCTGAACCATTTCTTAACATGCAATAACAGATCCGATAATTTCGGATCTGACATTCAAACGTCGCGCACGTTCCGGATCTGGACAGTTACAGAGTGGCCTTATATATAGAGTCTCTCTTCTCTCTCAAAAAAAAAAAGACTTGACGAAATTTTCCACAAAGAGAGAAGAGAGAGCTCCTGCGTCGGCGCCACTTGAGAGTTCACTTCTTTTCTTTCGAGGAGTCCGTCTGTGAGCAGATTGGCAGAACGTTCCAGAGTTCTTTTGAACTTGTTGGTTCCTGCAAGCTGACCGTGTGGACGGATCTAGCTTTGAGCGCAGGTGTTCTAAACACCCCAGCAGGCTTTCTTCGATTACGAAAATCTTTTTAGATTTTTCGTTTGTCGCTATTTCGAAAATCTTCTTAGATTTTTCGTTCACATAATCCTCCTAGGATTGCTGTTCTTGCACTTTCCTTAAAGTGCTGCAATCATCTCACAAGAGTGTTCCTCTGATATCACGTCCAGGGACTAACATTTCCTACTTATTCCCTTTGCCAAGCAGACAACCTGATTCGTTGTAGCCAACAACCAAGCCCCCGCGCCGTGTCTACGAATCCCCGATTGTCACTGACCCACTCGTCGCAGCCACAGCTCGTTAGCTGATGGAACCATGATGAGGCGATGAAGATCAGAGATGTTGTCTTCTGGAAGGAGGCGATAGGCAATAAAATTGACTCAATCACCTCCAATAATATTTGGGTATTTGTTGATTTTACCCGAAGGAGCAAAATCTATCGGATGCAAGTAGATCTTCAAGAAGAAGATGAAAGCTGATGGAACCATTGACAAGTTCAAGGCCAGGCTAGTGGCCAAGGGGTTTTCTCAGAAACAGAAAATTGACTACTTTGACACAAATGCTCCAGTAGCCCGGATGACAACCATCAGATTGTTAATTGCTCTTGCAGCAATACACAAGCTGGTGATACATCAGATGGATGTGAAAACGACATTCCTGAATGGCAAGTTGACCGAAGAGATTTATATGCAACAGCCAGAAGGATTTATCGTCAGAGGTCTTGAAGACAAAGTCTGCAAGTTGGTGAAATCTCTTTATGGTTTAAAGCAAGCTCCCAAAATGTGGCATGAGAAGTTTGACAAAGTCATAAGGTCAAATGGCTACAGGGTCAGCGAAACAGAAAAGTGTGTCTATACGAAATTTGCTGATGGAAGAGGAGTCATCGTTTGTCTATACGTGAACGACATGCTAATCCTAGGTACGGATATAAGCTGTGTCACGGAGACAAAGAAGTTCCTCTCGACAAAGTTCAGTATAAAGGACTTGGGGGATGCTGATGTTATCTTGGGACTCAAGATCATCCGGACAGACACTGGATTGGCGCTGTCACAGCCTCATTACATTGAGAAGATGCTCACTCGATACGGGTATTATGATCTTCCTATAATTGATACGTCGTACCGAAGTGACCAAAAGCTGGAGCCAAACTCGAAGGAAAGCGCCGGGCAATTGGAGTACGCTAGTATCATCGGGAGCTTGATGTACGCTACTACTGTCACTAGGCTTGACATAGCTTTCGTCGTGGAAATGCCGAGTCGATTCACTAGCAATCCAGGCGTTGAGCACTGGAACGCTGTGAAGCGTGTTATGAGATATCTCAAGAAGACTCAGACATATGCACTGCACTTCAGCGGAGAGCCGTAGGTACTAGAAGGCTTCAGTGATGTCAGTTGGTGCTCATAATTGGAGAGCGAGAGGTCCACAGGTGGATTCATTTTCACAATTTGTGGAACTGCTATATCGTGGAAGTCGAATAAGCAGACTATGCTCTCGCGGTCATCCGTGAAATCTGAGTTCTTTGCACTTGATACCGCAGCAGAGGAAGCAGAATGGCTTCGGGAGCTCATGTATGATCTTCCAGTGGTTGGGACACAAATACCGACAATTTCGATATAGTGCGACAACCAGGCGACTGCGACAGTGGCATCAAATGATCTCTTCAACGGGAAGAAGAGAACTGTGCGGTTAAAGCACAGGGCAGTGAACGATCTCATCAAGAGAGATGTCATTGCAGTGATCGATGTTCGGAGTTGGAAGAACCTGGCAGATCCGTTCACGAAGGGCCTCAAGTGCCAGCTGGTCGAAGACACATCAGGAAAGATGGGCTTGAAGACATTATGATAGTGTGTTTTTGTAATTCTACCATAAAATTTTATGTTATTGGTTCAAAGAGAAATCTACTGGACATCTAACTTTCGGTTCAAGGGAGGACCACTGACTGGAAAACTATCAGGTAACAGTGGGTACTTGTTTTTTAGAACATGGAAGGGTTACGGACCCATAACGGCATAACCACTGTTGTCTACTATGTGTTTTCTGCAAAAAACGGATCATGTGATGAGGACGGCTTAAACGCCTTAATGAGTTCTCAGGCAGAGTGAATGTCTGGTGTGCTTTACAGGAAGCACGGTAGCGCATCACTACAAGAAGTGTAACCCCATGCTACAGTGGGGTGACTCCACCATGAGATTCCCGGTTAGGGGTAATGCCTCGGCTTTGCGAGCCAAGTCACAGCGGCGTAGCACCGCAAATAGGCAGGTAGCCTAATGCTGTATGATGAAATTAAAGAGGGGTAGTCAGCACTACAAAGGGAAGGTGTTCCTCATGTTACAGTGGCACGACACCACGATGAGGTACCCAGATAAGGGTAAAGCCTCGGCCTTGCAAGCCATGTCGGTGCGGCGTAACACCGCAAGGGAGCCTAAGGCTTCATGCTGGATAGTATGGCACTACAAAGAGGCTGTGAACTCATGCTACAGTAGTATGACACTACAATGAGGTTCCCAGTAGGGGTAATGCCTCGGCTTTAGGCCATATCATAGCGGCGTAGCACTGCAAAGGAAGCGTAAGGCTTCATGCCATGTCTCTTTAATAAAGAACTAATCTATAGTATATGGACAGAGATATTAGGCCGTCTCTTGAGGGTAAACTTGTAGACGTCCAAAATTATACACTGAAACCAGGCTGGCACAGGACCTTTAATGTGCAGCCAGAAGCACAGGTAACTACATTTTGTGAGTGGAAAGAATTGCAGCTATGGTGCAGAATTCAAGGCGTAGTCTATTCTTGTATCATATTGTTTTTCAAACCCATGCGGAAAGATTCAAGTCGTCAACGACATCTATCCTAATGCAGAATGGACAGTTATTGTGGGGAACGCTCAACCCTATACATATATTGAGATATGTGGGAGATTGTTGGAGTTTTTTCTTTCCTAGAACTCTAAAGAGCTTGCTCTCAACAATCCATGTAAGTTTAGTCTCACATTGGCTAGAAAAACTCATGGGTATCTCAATATAACCCATCTTGAGGAGTAGAGAGATGCACATGGGGTGGTGACCCTAAGGAGAGGACCATGTGGGTGATTTTACATGGAGGTAAGGATAATACATATATTAAAAGCATTCATGCTTTTTGGCCAAGCTCAATTTAATTCCATTGGGACTAAGCACCAAAGGGGCTTAGCAACTCGAACTCGGACTCGGGCTCATGGGCTCATGAGACGTAATGTGACGTTTTATTGGCGCACTTTGCACTTAGCACGTCAGCATCGTCGCTAGGCGCATAGTGCGCTTAAGTTACGCTCGTTGCGCGAGCCTCTTGCGCAGCCGTTTGCGCGCCAGTTTGCGCATCCAGATGGTGCGCCAGTTTGCGCGACCAGATGGCGCGCCTGTTGGCGAGCGGTTGGCGCGCATGTTGCGCAAGTGCGCACAAGTGCGATCGGCGCAGGTGCGCGCGTGTTGCGCAAGTGCGCGCGGGCGCGATTGGCGCAGGTGCGCGTCTTGCGCAGTTACGCGTGCACGCATGAGCGCTAGGCGTGCGCACACATGTGCGCAGTCGCGCAATATGGTGCTCGTGCATGTTGGCGCTCAGTGGCGCTGTTTCGCGCAGGACGTGGATGAACCGTTTCGTAACGTGCAATAACGGATCCGATAATTTCGGATCTGACATTCAAACGTCGCGCACGTTCCGGATCTGAGCAGTTACAGAGAGGCCTTATATATATAGTCTCTCTTCTCTCTCAGAAAAAAAAAAGACTTGACAAAATTTTCCACAGAGAGAGGAGAGAGATCCTGCGTCGGCGCCACTTGAGAGTTCACTTCTTTTCTTCCGAGGAGTCCGTCCGGGAGCAGATTGGCAGAGCACTCCAGAGTTCTTTTGAACTTGCTGGTTCCTGTAAGCTGACCGTGTGGACGGATCTAGCTTTGAGCGCAGGTGTTCTAAACACCCCAGCATGCTTTCTTCGATTACGAAAATCTTTTTAGATTTTTCGTTTGTCGCTATTTCAAAAATCTTCTTAGATTTTTCGTTCACAGAATCCTCCTAGGATTTCTGTTCTTGCACCTTCCTTGAAGTGCTGCAATCATCTCACAAGAGTTTTCCTCTGATATCACGCCCAGGGACTAACATTTCCTACTTATTCCCTTTGCCAAGCAGACAACCTGACTCGCTGTAGCCAACAACCAAGCCCCCGCGCCGTGTCTAAGAATCCCCGATTGTCGCTGACCCACTCGTCGCAGCCACAGCTCGTTAGCTGACCATGACTCCCTCGGACCACCCCGGGATTGTTTCTCCAACCTACTCTCGTTCCCAGTCGAGCGCGAGCGCCATCGTGCACCAGACACTTATTCTTGGTTCACTGCAAAAATTCCGTAAAATCGGTGCAACGTCCATGCCCCGTAGTGTCAGACACAGACCAACCGAAACACTCCACAACACACTAGGACACGTCAAACTAAATTTTCCGCATCCGTGTCGTATTTGTGTCCATATAGCAAGCGTGAATATAATAGTATGGAACAGCAAAATTTCTCACCAATAATTGTACTGCTTCTACCCACAAAATCAACTCCAGTTCATAGTCCAAACATAGCTTCTTCTAATCTTACAAATTCCCCAATAATCAAACCAAGACTAATTTAACAACTTTCCCCAGAAAATTCTAGTAAATTAAATTATCATCGTCAAAATTTACTTAATGGTACCAATTACTATAAAATACCCAGCTTTTCCAAAGAGAAATAGAAGGAGAGGGACTGGAAAATAATTGGGAACCTGGGAGAGGGTCGGGACAGAAATTGGAGAGAGCCCCAGCAGCTTTTTCGCGTCGTGAGCCTTCATTTCTCCGGAAGAAACCTTCTCGCACTTGTACTCTCCTCCTCTTATAAGTTTGCAACGAGGACGGAAAGTTTTCACTCAAACCCCTGCTTTAATGTATAATTTGCTGAATAAAACAATTTTGGGCTTTTCTGAATATTTAATAAAGACAATTATATATGGATCGTAATATGCAGACGTGTTGCAAAATGCACCACATAATTGGTATGCTCGAAAGGTTCCATTGCTTCGAACAATTTGACATTACTATTTACCAAATCAAAATTAAGCATTCTAGAAGTCGCGCACGTGAACACACCTGTGTTTTTTTCACTTTTCTGGAAAATTTATGAAATGCCCAAAAAAAAAAAAAATTTATGAAAAATCTACCGCGCAATAAAATTTCATCGCGTGTCCAGAATTAGAAAAAAAAAATATAAAGAGAATTCCGAATGACCGTTTTGTCCTTCCTTCTAATTTATTGAAAACACTTACGAAACTATTCTTAAAAAAACGTTTCGATACTTCATCTTCTTCCATACGCTGCTCACTTTCGAATCTAGATTTTCTCCTCAAAAATCTTCAAAAACTCGTCGAAAAATTTCGGAAAGACCGAGACAAACGACAAAAGTGCTAAAACGGAGGTCCAAACATCATTTTTTTTGCGATTCTAAAATTTTTGGAGGCCGTCTAACGAAAAAACTGTTAATCTCAGGCTCCTCGAAGATACGCTCATTTTGCGACAAATCGGACCTCGTTTCGACCTCCCAGTCAAAAGTTATGGCCCTCCAAAGTTTCAACTGACCATAAAATGCAGGAGAATGGCCATTCTCTGTGTTAGAACACGAATAATGTTAATTTCGCATGAAGGTGACCATTCTCCGTGTTAGTAACACGGAGAATGGCATTCTCCGTCTTAATTTACACGGAGAATGACCATTCTCTGTATTAGTAACACGGAGAATGACATTCTCCGTCTTAATTTAGCACGAATAATGGTCATTCTTCGTGTAATTTAGCACGGAGAATGGTCATTCCAGTGTTAAAACGCAGGAGAAGAATGTCATTCTCCGTGTTAATTTACACGGAGAATGGTCATTCCTAGTGTTAAAACGTAGGAAAATGATCATTCTCCGTGTAATTTAGTACGAAGAATGGCATTCTTCGTTCTAAATTACACGGAGAATGACCATTCTCCGTGCTAAATTACACAGAGAATGGCCATTCTCCGTCTTAAATGACACGGAGAATGGTCATTCAAATGTTAAAACACAGGAGAATGGCCATTATCCGTGTTAAAAACATGGAGAATGACATTCAACACGGAGAATGACATTCTCCGTGTTAATTTACACGGAGAATGGCATTCTCCTTGTTAAAATGCAGGAGAATGACTATTCTTTGTGTGATATCGACGGAGAACAGTTGACAGAAACCTTTTTTTTTGTGGAAAGAAATTTGACATGAATAAAGATTCAACAGTTTTCGTTCTTTCTTTCAAAACGATGCTAACTCTTATGGGAAAGAAGAAGAACTTCTCTCCATAATTGACCTAATTGTCGAAAAAGAAGAAGAGAAGAAGAAGAAGAAGAAGAAGAAGAAGATGGGCGATGATCGGAGTTCGACTGAAAAAAAGCACGGTGAACTACGAACGATCTTTGCGATCTCTGCTGAAGATGAGAGTAATGGAATTCAGATCTCTCGTGAAGAAAAGAAGAAGAAGAAGACGAGAATCGCAATCCAAATTTGAGTTTGTGCGGAGGGGTAGTTATGGTATTAATTTTCTAAATACATAGCATCTAAAGGGAATCTTGGAATACCTAACGTGGAAATATATAATTCTGGACATTTCATAAAACCTATCCTACGGGTGGATTTTTCATAAAAATCAACCCCGAAATTGGGTTTCTCAGCAATTTTCAGTTTTAAATTTATTTTTTAAATATGTACTTGCCTAACAAATTGTAAAGGGTTATTTAGTAATAGGTCATATAATTATATTTGATATTAGAGTTTGGTTCTCCATAATATCCAACATTAGTATTTGAATCTCATATTTAATGTTCCAAATATATTACCAATTTGGAGACCCAAATTTTAATATTGGACCTTATGAAGATACAACTACTTTTGAAGTTCATCTCCAATGGATAATCGATGCATCAATTTCATGTCTTAAGTCCAAATCTTAAACAGGAATATAAGGGAAATCTAATCTTAGAAAAAATACTTTTAACTCAAAACAACTAGAGAACCAACTCAGACCAATCCGATAACATAATTATAAAAAAAGAAAATGACAACAACAACTGCGACAATAGCAACAACAACTGTAGCAACAATGTTCAGAGTATTTTGATTGTAAATTAAACTTTTAATATTCAAACAATCAACTTCAAAATTAGTTAATTAATGGCATATATAGACTTTAATTTGTTGCCAACAGAATTGTATGCACATGGACGGACCAAAGGGAATAACTTGTCTTATTGTCAACACTCCATTTTTTTTTTTTGCAGCATGTAGAAAGTAATATGGGAAGATTATGTCGTAAATATATATTTATTTTTCTACAGGGGTTGTTTCGTTCGTCCAAAAACTACCAAGAACTACGAAAGTGGACCACTTTGTTGCATATCGAGTCTACTTTAGTCATTTGGATGAAAAATATGAAGTAAAAAAAAAAGTGACCGAAGATACGTTTATCGTTCATGTCTCCCCTAAAATCATTCCTTTCACTTCCTAAAAAAATTGTTAGAGTCTGCGGAACTACCGAGCAATTCCATTCGACCTCCCCATCGGATTCCTTTCCGGCATGGCTCCTTGATCTTGTGCCGCAGTTCTCGTGCCCAATCGACCTTCGAGCGGATCCAGTCGCAGAACCTCGACCAGGTTCTCCCGTTTGGAGATATCGGTGCCTGCTCTGCATAACGACGACTTAGAGACAGTCGCTTATCCGTCAGCGATTGAGAGAGAAATAGTTTAAGAGAAAGAATGAGAGAATGGGTAGGGAAGAGAAAGAGTTTGAGAGAAAGAGATGAGACAATGAGTAGGAGAGAAACTAGTTTGTGTATGTAATAAAATAAATGACAAGAGAGAGAGAAAAAGAATACAATTATTTTATAATAATATGATAATAATATTTATAATAATAATAATAATTTGTTATTATTTATATAAAGTTGTTAATAATGTTGTCAACTTTTAATTTTAAACACATATTTTTTAATTATTTATATCAAAGTCTTGATTTTTTTTTTTAATTCATACACAAAAATACTAGTTGGAGGTAACCTCATCCCTATTCAAAAGTGTAAAATCATATCGCATCTCAACTATCACTGTAACTCCACCTTTTCTAGTGAATATTTTTCTTTCTCTATGAATATATATGTGCATGTTTTGACTAAGTAAATTAGAATTTATACTTGATATAAATTATGTTAAGTAATATAGGTTAAACACTTTCTTTGATAATGGGCTTTTCCATGTGAATTAAACTTTTGCTAGCAGAGCCCATGATCCCACAGATATGTTCAGCCACATATTCCTGTAAATTAAACCCTTGTATGAGGACCAAGCCCATTTGCATTAAAGCCCATTCTTTTTAAGCCTGTCTATTCTTTTACATTAAGCCTAAACCATAGAGAGCTCATAATCCCTGTTAATTATTTCCTCCCTGTTCGATGGAGCTCATGGGAAGCTTCTTTTCCATTCGATCCCTGGGAAATTCAAATCCTAACTGCCTCTGACAGGAGTAGTGGGGAGAAGTTTGTTTTCCCGCCCAAATTCTCCCTCTCACAACCTTTCCAACCGCCTATATATTAGGCTAGAATCTCTGGAGAGGGCAGTGTCCATTTGAGAATTCTTTTCCAGTCCTCCTTTCTAGAGTTCAGTCCAGATCTACATGGTGAACATCATTCCCATGGCGAGGCTTTCTTCTGGATCGGGTGGCTTGTAGCAGAGTCGAAGATTTCTCAACATTTGATTGAAGGATCGGTGAGTGTAGTTAGGTTTCAGATCCTTAATCTCGTTCTTCAATTCTTGCCTAAATTGTCCAATCGCATTGAGCTCTGTAGAGGTTTTTGGAATCATGTTGTTTGGATCAAATTGATTTTCTATTGCAATTGGATCTAGAGATCGTTCGAGGTTGATTTGTACTTCATCAACACTCTGATTTAGTATTGTTCATAAATTGTATTTATTCCCTTCTGATTTTGATTTCAAATTGCTGGCATTGAGATGTAGATCGGGAAGAGGGAGGTTGAATTGATCGATCATAAGGACAAAATCCTAGACTCAGGGGTGAGTGTTTAATCCAAATTTCTTTTAGATTGATAAATTATGCCTTATTATGATCTGTCTCTGGATTAAGGTTTGGTTCGGAGAGCAGTTGACACAAGGATCGTGTCCAGCTCTGTGATCGTGTCGTAGATCTACTTGAATCCACATTCAGGTATGTTAATTTCTTTAATTATGTAACCTTCAGGATTGTTAGTTGAGTTATTATGGAAGTTAACTTTTAAGTATTCATAGAAGTATCAGGGAGAATATCGATTTCTGATGCAGGAACATCGATTCTGTTTATTTACTAGAAGATCTCTGTTCACTTGTTTCTGAATCAGGAATCTAGGAAGGATGTTTGATTAGGCTGTTAACTATCCTTTCTTTCCCAAATTTAGCTTGAACATAGGTTCGATTATCCTTGGTCCGTATCATGGACCTAAGATTCTTGAACAATGTTGTTTTAAATGATTGAATCAATATTCAGATACAATATTGTTTAAAATATTTAAATCTGGGTATTGATTGAATTGAAGGAATTTGAAGTATCATCAGTGCAGTGTGGGTTCATTTATTTGAATTGGAGTAACATCTATAGTTGGAACCTGAGATGACATATGGGCAATATTGTTTCAGCCTGGATCTTTACTATAGCACTTATTCCAGTTGATAAATCTGAACCCACATTTGCAATAATCTGATTTGGGAATCGATTGGAAGATGTCAGTTTTTCCTGGAAACTATTGGTTCAACCCTGGAAACTGAAGTATCCAGGAAACCAATTACTGGACTGAATATGGGATTGGAAAGGTTTAGACTAACTTCCTATAGGTAAGAGAATTACAGTAATAGAGATAACTGGAGGGGGTATGGGTTCACTGTATGTGTAATTGTAGCTTTAGCTGTTCAACTGTCCTGCTATAGGATTAGCTTAGACTGAACTGATAAGTTGAACAGGCAAGTTTAGGTGTTAACAAACATATACTTTCCTCATATTTCAGAGTGGATTTTGTAAAGGATATTGATTACCTGGAAGACTTGGTTGTCTTCGACTAAACTCTTCTATAAATGACTGACCCATAATGCAGGAAGGGCGTTGATCTATGGTTAGGATGATTGGCAGGGTGTTGTGAAGTGGGAGTACTTCTTGATTAAAATTTAGAATGTTGTCTCAGGAACATCTGACATGTTAAGATAAGTGTTGAATTGTCCTATGTGGTATTGAAGAGTTGAAGTTTACATGTTAACCCATGACTGTTCAGTAGAACCAGTGAGGAAATTAGAACCTGGGACTTAAGCCAGTGTTCAGGAAACCTGAACTGAACTCAGGAACCTGGGATTTAGCCAGTGTTCAGGAAACCTGAACTGAACTCAGGAAAAACCTGAACACTAGGTACTCCTGTGTAAACCAGGGTGTAATCCTGTGTTAACCCAGGAATACAATCTTGTTTAGACTCAGGAATTCAAATTGGTTTTCAGGAATTTGAGGAATGACTCATGAAATTCCAGTTAGGATAACATCCATGGACTGTCAAGTGTAGGGTTTATTAGAGACTGTTTGAAGTTAAGATGGAACCCAACTGGTTAACCTGAGATAGCATATGGACAGTTTACCAGTTGACTTAAGTCTTGTTTGTGGCCACATTGGTTTGGTATATGACAATTAGGTAATCAAGGCATTGACAGAAACCTAGTAGAAAACCCCTTAACTAACTCTTTTGGCTAGCACTGTGTTTCGTATTTATATAAAGTTAAGGAGAGGTAAGTATCCTATGGGACATGGTTCAGTTTGTATTATCAGAACCTAGACATATTCCATGGTCCAGTTTGTATTATCAGAACCTGGGATGACTAAAACTGAACCTGGACATTGAAACCTGGAACCAGTGCATCTCTTTTATGCACTGTTAATTGGGAAACTCAGGAAACTTGGAGTAAAACCTATGGAACCAGGAATGTAATTCCTGTGTGGTTCCAGGAATTACTTTGTGGTTCCAGGAATTATTTTGAGTGTTCCAGGAATGAAGTCCAAGTTGAACCTAGAATAATTTCAGATTTAAACCTAAGGTACAACTATAATTGTATTCACTAGTGGATGTTTTGGCTAGTCTAATTTAGGTAGTTTAGCAATTGAGTTTCTCAACTTCTTGAGTTGCATAAGCATGGCCTTAACAATTAAGAAATCTCCACCATTGTTGGAAGTTTACCTTGTTGAACATTGTCTCCTAGAAATCATGTTTTTAGCTGTATCTAAAAGTTCTTGTTAGTCTAGAATATGGTGTGTAATATTGATATTTTATAGGAAACCATAGAACTAAGGGTTATATTAGGATTATTTTGTGATTAGAATCTTTTGATAAACCATTTAGAATTAGTTGTTTATTAACCAACTTGTACACATCATTATTTCCTACAGGAGGATACCTAGCTCTATTGCCTACTTGTATTTCCCTGGAGCAAGGCAAGTACACTCTACGGTTTTGTGCTTTACATTATTTTCCCTGTACTTCCTTGAGTGACACAATTGCAACACGTCATGTTCTTTCTGGTACTCTTGTTCTCTTGTGCTTATTACTTGTATCTGGGGAGGGAAAATATACTATCTATGTGACCAATCCCAAGTAACAACTCAGGTGTGTTTTAGCTTAGACCCCGCATCGTGCACGCGGGTCCTAAGTCACCATTCATGTGCTTTCAGGTTCTTACCCTAGCCGGTCACATATTTAGTTATATTTCAAATGCATTTACACACATGTTCAGGAGATTACCTTGTGCTTATTTCCTGTGATTCCATGTTCTTTCAGGTGCTTACATATCATGTATTTTCATGTTCTTACATACCATGTTCTTTCATGTACTTTACCCTGTTCTTCATGTACTTATTCACTTGTATTTTCCTGTACTTTCCATGTTCCCTTGTACTTTCATTTCATGATGTCTTGTTCATTACCTAGAATTGTACTTGCTCCGCTCCTGACTGGATATGTTATGATAGGTGAGATGGAGGCTTTGTGTGACACATACTATGGACAGGATACTGCCTTCCCTACTGAGCCAGCTGGAGCTGCTTGTGACCTAGAGGCTGCAGAGGCCTAGTTTCATTTAGTTTTCCATTTATCTTTCCATGTATTGAGACTAGCAGACTCTTATAGTTGAATTGTAATAAATTCAGATATTGTATCTCTTTTCTGGTTGGGACATATTATATAGTTGCTGTGATTCTATACTTTCATGTTTATCTGGTTAGTTTCCCTAGCTTGGTACAGCTTATTTCATTGTGTCTAACAATGAAGGCTGGGCGTGTCCGACTCGTGTCCGATTATTCGGGAGCGGGTCATGACATGTTTTTAGTGGTGGCCCATGCAGGTCCATCCTAATGGTACCTAGGACTTAGCGTACTATTGGGGGACTTGATTACACTAGGGAAACTTGATCACAGCATAGGAAAATCGGGAAATAAGGGTATATCAGGTATATCAGGTGTATCAGGTATTTTAATATTCTATAAACACTTGTTGTATGTAGGTCTAGGCTATTTTAACAGTTTTCTGTTTTACAGATAGTTCAAAAGTATGCGACACCAGAACTGTCAATTCACCTGCACTTGACGGTTCCGAGCTTCCACTACGTTCTATCACTCTACTATCCCCATGGGTAGTACGTAGTTGACGGAGATGTCTGAAGAGTTCTTTGACAACCAGAGGAAGCAGGCCATCCTTTCCAAGTCAGACTTATGGATACACTCTCCGAGTCAGGAATGACTTCTGATTTCTTCGGATCCTTGGACTTTCCGACACAGAGCGCATATCTTGCACCGAGGAGCAGATCGAGAACTTGAAGCCGCCACTGAAGATCATCTCAACATGTGAGGGTCCGACTTCTCTGAAGATTAGAGCCACCAGCCTGGAGATCCAGAATGTAGCGCAGACAATGGAACGAAATCGGAAGCTGAAGCTCATGAAAGACATGAAGACTTATAATGAAGATATCAACTACCCTGGACCCGCAAAGCGTCACAACACTCAGTCAGCGTTTCTTCGGTCACACCACCAGTCGCATCATCAGGAGCATATCTCAGCAGCCAGCACGCCAGCAGCCATATATTCCTGCCAGAGCCCTGCGCTTCAGCCCCAGCGGGAGATCCAGATTCAGATCCAGCCGACGATTATTTACAATTTCTGCCACCTCTTAGGATGCCACTATGAAGAGTGCCGCAAAAGACGGAGGCTATACTATACTACGGATCGCCTGCCCACCAAGTCAAGGACTGCTGGAGAACGTTGATCACACTGCCCGAGAACAAGCGCGAGGAGCATCAGACTACAGAAAAAGGGAACCACCTTTTCAGAATCAGCAACCACATGGAGCACTACCGCAAGGACCGGCCTACGACAGGACAGCTGAAGAAATTGAAGTGATTCCAGTCCCAGAGAAACACTGAAGTGGACTGAAGACAGAAGACTCTTTTGCATGGTTGGAGGAAACCATGGATCATGATTCATAATCCAGTCTTCCCTTAAATTCCTCCTAACGCATTGATCATTTCTTGAAACTTCTTGTTTCTATTTTGGAACCTTGATTGATGTTCGAAACTTATTTCAAGATATTGTTTCATATTCGACAAACTTGTTCAGATCCACAATTCGATATTGTTTGAAATCCATTATTCGATACCGTTTGTACATTCATTCATGACCTTGTTTCCTAGTGATGGCTCCTAATTGTAAATTTTGTTCTTTTATCAAACTTCGTGTTAATTAAGATTTAATTCCTACTCGAGACTTATTTCGAAACCCTGTTCCTCATTCGAAGCCTTATTTGTGCTTCGTCCTATTTAGGACATTGTTGAGGATACCTTGAAGGTTTTGAAGATTTTATTTCTTATTCGAGACTTGTTTCCTCATTCATGACTTTGATTTTCTAGTCGAGAGTTGTTGGCCCACTATTTTGTTTCAATCTTGTCTCCTATCCAAGATTTGCTTGTTTTATGGATACTTGTTCCTACTCGTTTATTGATATCCTGTTTGCTAATTGAACTTGTACTATTCAGAATTATTCCTACTTGAAATATCATTCTGAAACCTTGTTTGAACCTTCGCTTCTATTGATGCTTGTTTTGAGATTCTATTCCCTATTCTTGACTTTATTCGGGACTTGTTCTCTATTTACGATTTTGGTTGTTGAGATTCGCTTGTTTTATGTTTACAATCCAATACCTTGTCTCCTATTAGAACCTGTCTTCTAGTCACTATTCTGAACCTTGTTTCCTCGTCAAGATTTTCTATTCGAGATTTTATTTCCTAATCATGACCTTGCTGATATTTGATTTTCTATACTTTATTGGGGAATTCGTTTCTAGTACGGAATTTTATTCCTTATTTTGAACTTGTCTCCTGTCTGATACCTTGCCTCAGTTCATCCTTCGAGATTCTGTTATCCCTTCGGATAACGTCCCACATATGGAATCTTGTTACCATTCCAGATATCAGTTGAAATTTCGTTATAAGTTGAAACTTCGTCCTGTCTGAAATTTTAAATCTCCCTGGCTACCCTTTTGTACTCACTGATTGGATCCCTTGTCATTTTTAGTACCTAATAAACTCATGTCTTCTAACAGTCAGGTAATTTCACCATTCCGTGACTTGGACTATTGAAACTCATTTTGAACTTCTTGAAACTCTTTTGAAAATTCCTAGGGATAAAGTCGAGAGGCTACTCGATGACCTACTATGGCATGACAGTTGCGCGCTGCAGCCATTAACTGGATTATGGAGACTGAGGGTTCACTGCAGCCATTAGCGCACTGGCGAGGCAGGAACTCTTAAGTTGAAATGATTTCAGATACCCATAGGTTTTCGAGTATTGTCGAGACTTGTCATATTCTTCATATCTTGATCTCTTGGGTTGTTTCGTCAATGATTGTTGGAAAATGGATAAGGTTGATAGAGTATTGGAGATATATTGTTATTTGAGTCACGAAGCCGAAAGTCCACTGCAGTCAGATACATACTGGCGGGGTAGGGATTCTAAGCAAAGTGATTTCAGATACCCACATGGTCTTGGATATTCTGGAGACTATACTTCCTTTTCATATGATTATTGGTTTTTGAGAATCACAAATTCTTGCATGTTCCCAGATTTGATACTGTATCTCCTGAGTATTTCGTACGTTCCTCAAATCAACCCTTGCAAAAATTTTCTTCTAGCATTTTATCGTTAGATCTTTGAATTCCTCAAAATTGTATATTACCAGATTGTGATTCCATATTTTGTTGTGTCTTGTCTAAACTTCAATCTTAAATCATGTCTATTTGACCATGTTTTCCTATCTTATCCTAGTCCACTTGTGTTAAACTATCAAAATTTTTATCGTACTTAATAGTTGTCTTCATGATTTTGCTCTTCTAAGTTGTAATTGAAATTCCTTCCACTTCGTGACTATTTGATCCTCGATCCTTGTCAAAGCGTGATATCCCAAACTTCTTGTGTGTACTTGGACTCAAGGCTCAGAGTGTCATGGATCGACAGAAGCACTAGGCGGACAACAGCAGATAGTCACCAGAGTTCGCAGTTAGAAGCAGAGTATTCCTGAAGATCTCACCGACTAGGGGCGTCATCAGGTTCGGCAGGGGCGGAAAGTTCAGTCCGAGATTCATCGGGCCTTTCGACGTGATGACGCGTATTGGCGAGGTGGCATATCGACTAGCGCTTCCAGCCAGCTTGGAGGGAGAGCACGACGTTTTCCACGTGTTCCAGCTTCGACGCTACATTCCAGACCCGAGCCATGTGGTGGACTATTCCGAGCTAGAGGTGGGCCCGAGATTGACCTACGATGAGCAGCCAGTGGAAATCCTCGACCGGAGAGAGAAGCGTCCGAGGAACCAGACCATTCCTCTCGTTCGCGTCATGTGGAGACATCACTCTCCGGGAGAGTCCACATGGGAGCGCGAGGACGAGATGCGGGAGCGCTACCCTAGATTGTTCTTGTGATTATATTTTCGCATTTTGATTTTCAGTAATAAACTGGTGTTTGAATCTTTGAGAATTGCAGAGATTGATTTGGTCAGTGAATTTCGAGGACGAAATTTTTTCAAGGTGGGGAGATTTGTAACTCCACCTTTTCTAGTGAATATTTTTCTTTCTCTATGAATATATATGTGCATGTTTTGACTAAGTAAATTAGAATTTATACTTGATATAAATTATGTTAAGTAATATAGGTTAAACACTTTCTTTGATAATGGGCTTTTCCATGTGAATTAAACTTTTGCTAGCAGAGCCCATGATCCCACAGATATGTTCAGCCACATATTCCTGTAAATTAAACCCTTGTATGAGGACCAAGCCCATTTGCATTAAAGCCCATTCTTTTTAAGCCTGTCTATTCTTTTACATTAAGCCTAAACCATAGAGAGCTCATAATCCCTGTTAATTATTTCCTCCCTGTTCGATGGAGCTCATGGGAAGCTTCTTTTCCATTCGATCCCTGGGAAATTCAAATCCTAACTGCCTCTGACAGGAGTAGTGGGGAGAAGTTTGTTTTCCCGCCCAAATTCTCCCTCTCACAACCTTTCCAACCGCCTATATATTAGGCTAGAATCTCTGGAGAGGGCAGTGTCCATTTGAGAATTCTTTTCCAGTCCTCCTTTCTAGAGTTCAGTCCAGATCTACATGGTGAACATCATTCCCATGGCGAGGCTTTCTTCTGGATCGGGTGGCTTGTAGCAGAGTCGAAGATTTCTCAACATTTGATTGAAGGATCGGTGAGTGTAGTTAGGTTTCAGATCCTTAATCTCGTTCTTCAATTCTTGCCTAAATTGTCCAATCGCATTGAGCTCTGTAGAGGTTTTTGGAATCAGGTTGTTTGGATCAAATTGATTTTCTATTGCAATTGGATCTAGAGATCGTTCGAGGTTGATTTGTACTTCATCAACACTCTGATTTAGTATTGTTCATAAATTGTATTTATTCCCTTCTGATTTTGATTTCAAATTGCTGGCATTGAGATGTAGATCGGGAAGAGGGAGGTTGAATTGATCGATCATAAGGACAAAATCCTAGACTCAGGGGTGAGTGTTTAATCCAAATTTCTTTTAGATTGATAAATTATGCCTTATTATGATCTGTCTCTGGATTAAGGTTTGGTTCGGAGAGCAGTTGACACAAGGATCGTGTCCAGCTCTGTGATCGTGTCGTAGATCTACTTGAATCCACATTCAGGTATGTTAATTTCTTTAATTATGTAACCTTCAGGATTGTTAGTTGAGTTATTATGGAAGTTAACTTTTAAGTATTCATAGAAGTATCAGGGAGAATATCGATTTCTGATGCAGGAACATCGATTCTGTTTATTTACTAGAAGATCTCTGTTCACTTGTTTCTGAATCAGGAATCTAGGAAGGATGTTTGATTAGGCTGTTAACTATCCTTTCTTTCCCAAATTTAGCTTGAACATAGGTTCGATTATCCTTGGTCCGTATCATGGACCTAAGATTCTTGAACAATGTTGTTTTAAATGATTGAATCAATATTCAGATACAATATTGTTTAAAATATTTAAATCTGGGTATTGATTGAATTGAAGGAATTTGAAGTATCATCAGTGCAGTGTGGGTTCATTTATTTGAATTGGAGTAACATCTATAGTTGGAACCTGAGATGACATATGGGCAATATTGTTTCAGCCTGGATCTTTACTATAGCACTTATTCCAGTTGATAAATCTGAACCCACATTTGCAATAATCTGATTTGGGAATCGATTGGAAGATGTCAGTTTTTCCTGGAAACTATTGGTTCAACCCTGGAAACTGAAGTATCCAGGAAACCAATTACTGGACTGAATATGGGATTGGAAAGGTTTAGACTAACTTCCTATAGGTAAGAGAATTACAGTAATAGAGATAACTGGAGGGGGTATGGGTTCACTGTATGTGTAATTGTAGCTTTAGCTGTTCAACTGTCCTGCTATAGGATTAGCTTAGACTGAACTGATAAGTTGAACAGGCAAGTTTAGGTGTTAACAAACATATACTTTCCTCATATTTCAGAGTGGATTTTGTAAAGGATATTGATTACCTGGAAGACTTGGTTGTCTTCGACTAAACTCTTCTATAAATGACTGACCCATAATGCAGGAAGGGCGTTGATCTATGGTTAGGATGATTGGCAGGGTGTTGTGAAGTGGGAGTACTTCTTGATTAAAATTTAGAATGTTGTCTCAGGAACATCTGACATGTTAAGATAAGTGTTGAATTATCCTATGTGGTATTGAAGAGTTGAAGTTTACATGTTAACCCATGACTGTTCAGTAGAACCAGTGAGGAAATTAGAACCTGGGACTTAAGCCAGTGTTCAGGAAACCTGAACTGAACTCAGGAACCTGGGATTTAGCCAGTGTTCAGGAAACCTGAACTGAACTCAGGAAAAACCTGAACACTAGGTACTCCTGTGTAAACCAGGGTGTAATCCTGTGTTAACCCAGGAATACAATCTTGTTTAGACTCAGGAATTCAAATTGGTTTTCAGGAATTTGAGGAATGACTCATGAAATTCCAGTTAGGATAACATCCATGGACTGTCAAGTGTAGGGTTTATTAGAGACTGTTTGAAGTTAAGATGGAACCCAACTGGTTAACCTGAGATAGCATATGGACAGTTTACCAGTTGACTTAAGTCTTGTTTGTGGCCACATTGGTTTGGTATATGACAATTAGGTAATCAAGGCATTGACAGAAACCTAGTAGAAAACCCCTTAACTAACTCTTTTGGCTAGCACAGTGTTTCGTATTTATATAAAGTTAAGGAGAGGTAAGTATCCTATGGGACATGGTTCAGTTTGTATTATCAGAACCTAGACATATTCCATGGTCCAGTTTGTATTATCAGAACCTGGGATGACTAAAACTGAACCTGGACATTGAAACCTGGAACCAGTGCATCTCTTTTATGCACTGTTAATTGGGAAACTCAGGAAACTTGGAGTAAAACCTATGGAACCAGGAATGTAATTCCTGTGTGGTTCCAGGAATTACTTTGTGGTTCCAGGAATTATTTTGAGTGTTCCAGGAATGAAGTCCAAGTTGAACCTAGAATAATTTCAGATTTAAACCTAAGGTACAACTATAATTGTATTCACTAGTGGATGTTTTGGCTAGTCTAATTTAGGTAGTTTAGCAATTGAGTTTCTCAACTTCTTGAGTTGCATAAGCATGGCCTTAACAATTAAGAAATCTCCACCATTGTTGGAAGTTTACCTTGTTGAACATTGTCTCCTAGAAATCATGTTTTTAGCTGTATCTAAAAGTTCTTGTTAGTCTAGAATATGGTGTGTAATATTGATATTTTATAGGAAACCATAGAACTAAGGGTTATATTAGGATTATTTTGTGATTAGAATCTTTTGATAAACCATTTAGAATTAGTTGTTTATTAACCAACTTGTACACATCATTATTTCCTACAGGAGGATACCTAGCTCTATTGCCTACTTGTATTTCCCTGGAGCAAGGCAAGTACACTCTACGGTTTTGTGCTTTACATTATTTTCCCTGTACTTCCTTGAGTGACACAATTGCAACACGTCATGTTCTTTCTGGTACTCTTGTTCTCTTGTGCTTATTACTTGTATCTGGGGAGGGAAAATATACTATCTATGTGACCAATCCCAAGTAACAACTCAGGTGTGTTTTAGCTTAGACCCCGCATCGTGCACGCGGGTCCTAAGTCACCATTCATGTGCTTTCAGGTTCTTACCCTAGCCGGTCACATATTTAGTTATATTTCAAATGCATTTACACACATGTTCAGGAGATTACCTTGTGCTTATTTCCTGTGATTCCATGTTCTTTCAGGTGCTTACATATCATGTATTTTCATGTTCTTACATACCATGTTCTTTCATGTACTTTACCCTGTTCTTCATGTACTTATTCACTTGTATTTTCCTGTACTTTCCATGTTCCCTTGTACTTTCATTTCATGATGTCTTGTTCATTACCTAGAATTGTACTTGCTCCGCTCCTGACTGGATATGTTATGATAGGTGAGATGGAGGCTTTGTGTGACACATACTATGGACAGGATACTGCCTTTCCTACTGAGCCAGCTGGAGCTGCTTGTGACCTAGAGGCTGCAGAGGCCTAGTTTCATTTAGTTTTCCATTTATCTTTCCATGTATTGAGACTAGCAGACTCTTATAGTTGAATTGTAATAAATTCAGATATTGTATCTCTTTTCTGGTTGGGACATATTATATAGTTGCTGTGATTCTATACTTTCATGTTTATCTGGTTAGTTTCCCTAGCTTGGTACAGCTTATTTCATTGTGTCTAACAATGAAGGCTGGGCGTGTCCGACTCGTGTCCGATTATTCGGGAGCGGGTCGTGACATGTTTTTAGTGGTGGCCCATGCAGGTCCATCCTAATGGTACCTAGGACTTAGCGTACTATTGGGGGACTTGATTACACTAGGGAAACTTGATCACAGCATAGGAAAATCGGGAAATAAGGGTATATCAGGTATATCAGGTGTATCAGGTATTTTAATATTCTATAAACACTTGTTGTATATAGGTCTAGGCTATTTTAACAGTTTTCTGTTTTATAGATAGTTCAAAAGTATGCGACACCAGAACTGTCAATTCACCTGCACTTGACGGTTCCGAGCTTCCACTACGTTCTATCACTCTACTATCCCCATGGGTAGTACGTAGTTGACGGAGATGTCTGAAGAGTTCTTTGACAACCAGAGGAAGCAGGCCATCCTTTCCAAGTCAGACTTATGGATACACTCTCCGAGTCAGGAATGACTTCTGATTTCTTCGGATCCTTGGACTTTCCGACACAGAGCGCATATCTTGCACCGAGGAGCAGATCGAGAACTTGAAGCCGCCACTGAAGATCATCTCAACATGTGAGGGTCCGACTTCTCTGAAGATTAGAGCCACCAGCCTGGAGATCCAGAATGTAGCGCAGACAATGGAACGAAACCGGAAGCTGAAGCTCATGAAAGACATGAAGACTTATAATGAAGATATCAACTACCCTGGACCCGCAAAGCGTCACAACACTCAGTCAGCGTTTCTTCGGTCACACCACCAGTCGCATCATCAGGAGCATATCTCAGCAGCCAGCACGCCAGCAGCCATATATTCCTGCCAGAGCCCTGCGCTTCAGCCCCAGCGGGAGATCCAGATTCAGATCCAGCCGACGATTATTTACAATTTCTGCCACCTCTTAGGATGCCACTATGAAGAGTGCCGCAAAAGACAGAGGCTATACTATACTACGGATCGCCTGCCCACCAAGTCAAGGACTGCTGGAGAACGTTGATCACACTGCCCGAGAACAAGCGCGAGGAGCATCAGACTACAGAAAAAGGGAACCACCTTTTCAGAATCAGCAACCACATGGAGCACTACCGCAAGGACCGGCCTACGACAGGACAGCTGAAGAAATTGAAGTGATTCCAGTCCCAGAGAAACACTGAAGTGGACTGAAGACAGAAGACTCTTTTGCATGGTTGGAGGAAACCATGGATCATGATTCATAATCCAGTCTTCCCTTAAATTCCTCCTAACGCATTGATCATTTCTTGAAACTTCTTGTTTCTATTTTGGAACCTTGATTGATGTTCGAAACTTATTTCAAGATATTGTTTCATATTCGACAAACTTGTTCAGATCCACAATTCGATATTGTTTGAAATCCATTATTCGATACCGTTTGTACATTCATTCATGACCTTGTTTCCTAGTGATGGCTCCTAATTGTAAATTTTGTTCTTTTATCAAACTTCGTGTTAATTAAGATTTAATTCCTACTCGAGACTTATTTCGAAACCCTGTTCCTCATTCGAAGCCTTATTTGTGCTTCGTCCTATTTAGGACATTGTTGAGGATACCTTGAAGGTTTTGAAGATTTCATTTCCTATTCGAGACTTGTTTCCTCATTCATGACTTTGATTTTCTAGTCGAGAGTTGTTGGCCCACTATTTTGTTTCAATCTTGTCTCCTATCCAAGATTTGCTTGTTTTATGGATACTTGTTCCTACTCGTTTATTGATATCCTGTTTGCTAATTGAACTTGTACTATTCAGAATTATTCCTACTTGAAATATCATTCTGAAACCTTGTTTGAACCTTCGCTTCTATTGATGCTTGTTTTGAGATTCTATTCCCTATTCTTGACTTTATTCGGGACTTGTTCTCTATTTACGATTTTGGTTGTTGAGATTCGCTTGTTTTATGTTTACAATCCAATACCTTGTCTCCTATTAGAACCTGTCTTCTAGTCACTATTCTAAACCTTGTTTCCTCGTCAAGATTTTCTATTCGAGATTTTATTTCCTAATCATGACCTTGCTGATATTTGATTTTCTATACTTTATTGGGGAATTCGTTTCTAGTACGGAATTTTATTCCTTATTTTGAACTTGTCTCCTGTCTGATACCTTGCCTCAGTTCATCCTTCGAGATTCTGTTATCCCTTCGGATAACGTCCCACATATGGAATCTTGTTACCATTCCAGATATCAGTTGAAATTTCGTTATAAGTTGAAACTTCGTCCTGTCTGAAATTTTAAATCTCCCTGGCTACCCTTTTGTACTCACTGATTGGATCCCTTGTCATTTTTAGTACCTAATAAACTCATGTCTTCTAACAGTCAGGTAATTTCACCATTCCGTGACTTGGACTATTGAAACTCATTTTGAACTTCTTGAAACTCTTTTGAAAATTCCTAGGGATAAAGTCGAGAGGCTACTCGATGACCTACTATGGCATGACAGTTGCGCGCTGCAGCCATTAACTGGATTATGGAGACTGAGGGTTCACTGCAGCCATTAGCGCACTGGCGAGGCAGGAACTCTTAAGTTGAAATGATTTCAGATACCCATAGGTTTTCGAGTATTGTCGAGACTTGTCATATTCTTCATATCTTGATCTCTTGGGTTGTTTCGTCAATGATTGTTGGAAAATGGATAAGGTTGATAGAGTATTGGAGATATATTGTTATTTGAGTCACGAAGCCGAAAGTCCACTGCAGTCAGATACATACTGGCGGGGTAGGGATTCTAAGCAAAGTGATTTCAGATACCCACATGGTCTTGGATATTCTGGAGACTATACTTCCTTTTCATATGATTATTGGTTTTTGAGAATCACAAATTCTTGCATGTTCCCAGATTTGATACTGTATCTCCTGAGTATTTCGTACGTTCCTCAAATCAACCCTTGCAAAAATTTTCTTCTAGCATTTTATCGTTAGATCTTTGAATTCCTCAAAATTGTATATTACCAGATTGTGATTCCATATTTTGTTGTGTCTTGTCTAAACTTCAATCTTAAATCATGTCTATTTGACCATGTTTTCCTATCTTATCCTAGTCCACTTGTGTTAAACTATCAAATTTTTTATCGTACTTAATAGTTGTCTTCATGATTTTGCTCTTCTAAGTTGTAATTGAAATTCCTTCCACTTCGTGACTATTTGATCCTCGATCCTTGTCAAAGCGTGATATCCCAAACTTCTTGTGTGTACTTGGACTCAAGGCTCAGAGTGTCATGGATCGACAGAAGCACTAGGCGGACAACAGCAGATAGTCACCAGAGTTCGCAGTTAGAAGCAGAGTATTCCTGAAGATCTCACCGACTAGGGGCGTCATCAGGTTCGGCAGGGGCGGAAAGTTCAGTCTGAGATTCATCGGGCCTTTCGACGTGATGACGCGTATTGGCGAGGTGGCATATCGACTAGCGCTTCCAGCCAGCTTGGAGGGAGAGCACGACGTTTTCCACGTGTTCCAGCTTCGACGCTACATTCCAGACCCGAGCCATGTGGTGGACTATTCCGAGCTAGAGGTGGGCCCGAGATTGACCTACGATGAGCAGCCAGTGGAAATCCTCGACCGGAGAGAGAAGCGTCCGAGGAACCAGACCATTCCTCTCGTTCGCGTCATGTGGAGACATCACTCTCCGGGAGAGTCCACATGGGAGCGCGAGGACGAGATGCGGGAGCGCTACCCTAGATTGTTCTTGTGATTATATTTTCGCATTTTGATTTTCAGTAATAAACTGGTGTTTGAATCTTTGAGAATTGCAGAGATTGATTTGGTCAGTGAATTTCGAGGACGAAATTTTTTCAAGGTGGGGAGATTTGTAACTCCACCTTTTCTAGTGAATATTTTTCTTTCTCTATGAATATATATGTGCATGTTTTGACTAAGTAAATTAGAATTTATACTTGATATAAATTATGTTAAGTAATATAGGTTAAACACTTTCTTTGATAATGGGCTTTTCCATGTGAATTAAACTTTTGCTAGCAGAGCCCATGATCCCACAGATATGTTCAGCCACATATTCCTGTAAATTAAACCCTTGTATGAGGACCAAGCCCATTTGCATTAAAGCCCATTCTTTTTAAGCCTGTCTATTCTTTTACATTAAGCCTAAACCATAGAGAGCTCATAATCCCTGTTAATTATTTCCTCCCTGTTCGATGGAGCTCATGGGAAGCTTCTTTTCCATTCGATCCCTGGGAAATTCAAATCCTAACTGCCTCTGACAGGAGTAGTGGGGAGAAGTTTGTTTTCCCGCCCAAATTCTCCCTCTCACAACCTTTCCAACCGCCTATATATTAGGCTAGAATCTCTGGAGAGGGCAGTGTCCATTTGAGAATTCTTTTCCAGTCCTCCTTTCTAGAGTTCAGTCCAGATCTACATGGTGAACATCATTCCCATGGCGAGGCTTTCTTCTGGATCGGGTGGCTTGTAGCAGAGTCGAAGATTTCTCAACATTTGATTGAAGGATCGGTGAGTGTAGTTAGGTTTCAGATCCTTAATCTCGTTCTTCAATTCTTGCCTAAATTGTCCAATCGCATTGAGCTCTGTAGAGGTTTTTGGAATCAGGTTGTTTGGATCAAATTGATTTTCTATTGCAATTGGATCTAGAGATCGTTCGAGGTTGATTTGTACTTCATCAACACTCTGATTTAGTATTGTTCATAAATTGTATTTATTCCCTTCTGATTTTGATTTCAAATTGCTGGCATTGAGATGTAGATCGGGAAGAGGGAGGTTGAATTGATTTATCAAGGATCATTCGATCATAAGGACAAAATCCTAGACTCAGGGGTGAGTGTTTAATCCAAATTTCTTTTAGATTGATAAATTATGCCTTATTATGATCTGTCTCTGGATTAAGGTTTGGTTCGGAGAGCAGTTGACACAAGGATCGTGTCCAGCTCTGTGATCGTGTCGTAGATCTACTTGAATCCACATTCAGGTATGTTAATTTCTTTAATTATGTAACCTTCAGGATTGTTAGTTGAGTTATTATGGAAGTTAACTTTTAAGTATTCATAGAAGTATCAGGGAGAACATCGATTTCTGATGCAGGAACATCGATTCTGTTTATTTACTAGAAGATCTCTGTTCACTTGTTTCTGAATCAGGAATCTAGGAAGGATGTTTGATTAGGCTGTTAACTATCCTTTCTTTCCCAAATTTAGCTTGAACATAGGTTCGATTATCCTTGGTCCGTATCATGGACCTAAGATTCTTGAACAATGTTGTTTTAAATGATTGAATCAATATTCAGATACAATATTGTTTAAAATATTTAAATCTGGGTATTGATTGAATTGAAGGAATTTGAAGTATCATCAGTGCAGTGTGGGTTCATTTATTTGAATTGGAGTAACATCTATAGTTGGAACCTGAGATGACATATGGGCAATATTGTTTCAGCCTGGATCTTTACTATAGCACTTATTCCAGTTGATAAATCTGAACCCACATTTGCAATAATCTGATTTGGGAATCGATTGGAAGATGTCAGTTTTTCCTGGAAACTATTGGTTCAACCCTGGAAACTGAAGTATCCAGGAAACCAATTACTGGACTGAATATGGGATTGGAAAGGTTTAGACTAACTTCCTATAGGTAAGAGAATTACAGTAATAGAGATAACTGGAGGGGGTATGGGTTCACTGTATGTGTAATTGTAGCTTTAGCTGTTCAACTGTCCTGCTATAGGATTAGCTTAGACTGAACTGATAAGTTGAACATGCAAGTTTAGGTGTTAACAAACATATACTTTCCTCATATTTCAGAGTGGATTTTGTAAAGGATATTGATTACCTGGAAGACTTGGTTGTCTTCGACTAAACTCTTCTATAAATGACTGACCCATAATGCAGGAAGGCCGTTGATCTATGGTTAGGATGATTGGCAGGGTGTTGTGAAGTGGGAGTACTTCTTGATTAAAATTTAGAATGTTGTCTCAGGAACATCTGACATGTTAAGATAAGTGTTGAATTGTCCTATGTGGTATTGAAGAGTTGAAGTTTACATGTTAACCCATGACTGTTCAGTAGAACCAGTGAGGAAATTAGAACCTGGGACTTAAGCCAGTGTTCAGGAAACCTGAACTGAACTCAGGAACCTGGGATTTAGCCAGTGTTCAGGAAACCTGAACTGAACTCAGGAAAAACCTGAACACTAGGTACTCCTGTGTAAACCAGGGTGTAATCCTGTGTTAACCCAGGAATACAATCTTGTTTAGACTCAGGAATTCAAATTGGTTTTCAGGAATTTGAGGAATGACTCATGAAATTCCAGTTAGGATAACATCCATGGACTGTCAAGTGTAGGGTTTATTAGAGACTGTTTGAAGTTAAGATGGAACCCAACTGGTTAACCTGAGATAGCATATGGACAGTTTACCAGTTGACTTAAGTCTTGTTTGTGGCCACATTGGTTTGGTATATGACAATTAGGTAATCAAGGCATTGACAGAAACCTAGTAGGAAACCCCTTAACTAACTCTTTTGGCTAGCACTGTGTTTCGTATTTATATAAAGTTAAGGAGAGGTAAGTATCCTATGGGACATGGTTCAGTTTGTATTATCAGAACCTAGACATATTCCATGGTCCAGTTTGTATTATCAGAACCTGGGATGACTAAAACTGAACCTGGACATTGAAACCTGGAACCAGTGCATCTCTTTTATGCACTGTTAATTGGGAAACTCAGGAAACTTGGAGTAAAACCTATGGAACCAGGAATGTAATTCCTGTGTGGTTCCAGGAATTACTTTGTGGTTCCAGGAATTATTTTGAGTGTTCCAGGAATGAAGTCCAAGTTGAACCTAGAATAATTTCAGATTTAAACCTAAGGTACAACTATAATTGTATTCACTAGTGGATGTTTTGGCTAGTCTAATTTAGGTAGTTTAGCAATTGAGTTTCTCAACTTCTTGAGTTGCATAAGCATGGCCTTAACAATTAAGAAATCTCCACCATTGTTGGAAGTTTACCTTGTTGAACATTGTCTCCTAGAAATCATGTTTTTAGCTGTATCTAAAAGTTCTTGTTAGTCTAGAATATGGTGTGTAATATTGATATTTTATAGGAAACCATAGAACTAAGGGTTATATTAGGATTATTTTGTGATTAGAATCTTTTGATAAACCATTTAGAATTAGTTGTTTATTAACCAACTTGTACACATCATTATTTCCTACAGGAGGATACCTAGCTCTATTGCCTACTTGTATTTCCCTGGAGCAAGGCAAGTACACTCTACGGTTTTGTGCTTTACATTATTTTCCCTGTACTTCCTTGAGTGACACAATTGCAACACGTCATGTTCTTTCTGGTACTCTTGTTCTCTTGTGCTTATTACTTGTATCTGGGGAGGGGAAATATACTATCTATGTGACCAATCCCAAGTAACAACTCAGGTGTGTTTTAGCTTAGACCCCGCATCGTGCACGTGGGTCCTAAGTCACCATTCATGTGCTTTCAGGTGCTTTCAGGTTCTTACCCTAGCCGGTCACATATTTAGTTATATTTCAAATGCATTTACACACATGTTCAGGAGATTACCTTGTGCTTATTTCCTGTGATTCCATGTTCTTTCAGGTGCTTACATATCATGTACTTTCATGTTCTTACATACCATGTTCTTTCATGTACTTTACCCTGTTCTTCATGTACTTATTCACTTGTATTTTCCTGTACTTTCCATGTTCCCTTGTACTTTCATTTCATGATGTCTTGTTCATTACCTAGAATTGTACTTGCTCCGCTCCTGACTGGATATGTTATGATAGGTGAGATGGAGGCTTTGTGTGACACATACTATGGACAGGATACTGCCTTCCCTACTGAGCCAGCTGGAGCTGCTTGTGACCTAGAGGCTGCAGAGGCCTAGTTTCATTTAGTTTTCCATTTATCTTTCCATGTATTGAGACTAGCAGACTCTTATAGTTGAATTGTAATAAATTCAGATATTGTATCTCTTTTCTGGTTGGGACATATTATATAGTTGCTGTGATTCTATACTTTCATGTTTATCTGGTTAGTTTTCCTAGCTTGGTACAGCTTACTTCATTGTGTCTAACAATGAAGGCTGGGCGTGTCCGACTCGTGTCCGATTATTCGGGAGCGGGTCGTGACAATCACTTCAATATAAAATAAACGTAAAGGCTACAAAAGTTACACTTTTTAACGAGTAAAGTACGAAAAATTCCTCCACTAATTTACCTCATTAGCAAAATAAGACTCAATAGACAAATATAGCAATTAACCCTCCCGCAATATATGAATCGATCAAAATGACCCCTACCGTCTACAAACATTTAGATTTGACCGGCAGTGCATGTTTAAAAATAAAAAATAAAAAAACATACCCAAATGACTTGGTCGTTCAGAAGTCGAACGCATGCGCGGCACGTTTCCGCAATGCGAGGCTTGACGCAGTGTCACGACCCGCTACCCAAATTGTTGGGCCAGGCCGAGTCATGCCCAGCCTACGTTTGATATAAAACGTAGTAAGCTGTTCTAAAGACAACAGGATAAGACTAAAATGTGCTAACAGTTCTATAAGTGAATAAAAGTCATAAATGCTCCAAACACAAAAAGTCGTATCATATAGTAAAATGTCCAAAGTACAAGTCTGAAACGTAAAACTGGATACATGTCCAGTTACAAAATATGTAGCCTAATACATGACTACTCTCAAAAGTCTAAAGCAAAATGATAACTAGGCGAGGTTCCCCGCAGGAACATCCTCGTAAAGAAAAGCCGGGTCCTCGACAGTAACTCCATAATATGTGTCGCAGAGTAACTCCTCCTCAGTAAGGACACCTACAACGTTATCCTGTCAGGACGGAAGCAAGTACTGAATCTAGCAAACTAGCATATGAAACATGGAAATAAACATAAGAGGAAATAACTGGAAACATGGTATCACACAATCTATCATGGCAAGGACACATATGTCATAGAGACAGATGTATATGTAATGTTTAAAACTGTAGCAAGTACGTGATCGGTCAATAGATGTACAATGTACTGTGGTACATGTAAATAAAATGTACATACGTACAAGTTAACAAGCATAGGTGTACATCCGTACAGAAATGCGGGATAATGGCCTGCGGCAAGGTATGCATATAAAATGCGACCTCGCTCGCTATTATAGGGGGGTCATGATCACGTACTCAACTGTCAGTTTCCCCATAACCCATACTCTAATCATGTGAGAGATACATAAAAACTATTCTAAGCATGGTAGTAATGGAAAGTACAACATGTGACATTTTAACTTGCTACCCCAAGGATCAGCATTTAACATGGTTGGATTAGCAGTTCATTTATGTAACAGTATGTAAAGTTTGTAGAAAGTACTTGCCTCTAGCAAAGCAAAGCAAAACAAGCTGCGATAAAAGTGCTATGGATGTCCGATAACTCGTCACTGTAGAAATAAATGCAATAACTTAGTTTTTACACTAAGCTAAAACGCTAAGACACTAATTGGTGAAACACGACTTGTGACTGGGCACCTAGCCAAAATGATAATTTTAGCATAGGAGACCAATGTGGGGTGACACACTACTTTAACTATCTTTCTAGGGTCTTTACACTAGTGAGGGGTGAGGTTCAACACGGCTAAAACTCAAAGTAACACAAAAAGTTACAAGTCGTAATTAATCAATAAATAAATCAAATGATCATTGTGTTCCAACAATTTTTGAGATAGACAAAAAGCTTATTTTTACTTAAAGTAAAGTACCAAAAAGATCCTTGTTAATTATAGAAATTTATTATAATTTTTCTGGAATTTATTAACCAGTACAAGTATTTTATAAAAATCAGTTTTCCTAAGTATACAGAAAATGAGTTTTGGTTCCATATGCCAAATTAGTGGCAAAACAGTAAATTAAATACTATAAAAATTATACTAAATTAGCTAAATTAACATAGTATCTAAATACTATTTTTCCAGAATTTTAACAGTACTTTAAGTATTTTTAGAAAATCAAAAACAGCATTGCACACAATTAAATAATTAATTAATTATCTGCGCATTTTGTCCATGTACATAATTTGAACCAAAGTTCAAATACAGGACCCAAGGCCATGAATCAAGTCCAATATGACTTGTACAGGTCTTGAATGTGTGAAAACACATTTGGGCCCAAAAATCTATGCTAGGCTTGGACACCAAATGGTTGCAGTAATTTAAATACACTAAAATACAAATTGGTAAAAGTGCAAAATAAATATTAATATTTTAATAAGGTAAAGTTTATACAAAGTGAATATATACATACCTATGTTAAAAGTACATATGTATATATATAAGAAAATACTTAATTATAAAGTATATATACATATACAAATATTGTATACATATATATAATAGTATATATATAATAATATATATACACATGAAAATATATACATATATACATATATGTATATAAATACAAATATATATATATATAAAAATTTACTAACTATAAAATTATATATACATATATAAAATACTGCCAAATATACAGTATATACATATATATATATATATATATATATATATATATATATATATATATATATATATATATATATATATATATATACTAATATACATATATATACATATATATATATAAATATATATATAAAACAGAAAAAGAAAAAGGAAAAGAAACAGCAGTGAAGGGGGCTCGAACCCGAGCCATAGCGCGCGTAGGGGGGGAGGGTTTATGTCGGGTCGGGCTGGCCAGGGGGTCAGCCCACGGCTTGTGTTAGGGTTAGGGTTTTTGTTAGATTTAATTAGGTTAGGTTTAACATTAAACATAAAAAATAATAATAAACTCGATCTTGTGTCCGGATAGTTAGGGACACAGGATTTCTACGTGTCCGGGTCGATTTCGACACGCACGACACGAGTTTCACGTGTCCAGTTCCACACTCGTGCTCGCCAGGACACGGCGAACAATATATGTGGACACGAGTCTCACACGACACGATTTAACACAGCTACTCACGTGTCCGGTCGTCGAAGGGGGATTTCGAGGGTCGTGGACGGCGGAGGAAGCGTTGGCGAGGCGGCGCTTGGGTGGCGCTGGGTCCAGCTCGGCGTGGCGAGCTCGTCGGCGGTGGTTGGGGGCTGTGAAGGTAGCTAGGGAGGTGGCGTTGGGGCTCGCCGGAGTTAGGGTTAGGTCTTAAGCTTGTCGGGGAAGAAAGAGGGTCTGTGGGGGGTCGGTGGTGAGCTAGGGTTAGGGTTTAGGACGGGGGGTCCTATTTACAGGATTTCGAAGTCGGTTGTCGCCGTGGCTGGCCGGAAATGGCGGAAAAGATCGGGGTCGGTCGTCGGCAGCTGGCTGGTCGTCGGAGGCAGTTAGGGTTAGGTCTTGCAGGAAGCCCCAAAACAATCGGGTAATTGCATAAAAGCCCACCGCCCAAACAGTTTGCAAATATAATTTGCAAACTCTAATTAAAACAATTGATTTATTTGCAAAACGATATTAAAACAAAATTAAATATTAAAAATCGATATTAAAACAATTCAGTAATTTACACAATGATATATTTTGACTTAAAAACTATTTAAAAATTATTTAAAAATTCTATAAAAATTCCTAAAAATCATAATAAATATTTTAAGGCTAAAAATAACATAAAAAGCTAATTAACACTAATTAACTAAAATTTGAAAAACAGGGGCTTACAAGTCTTCCCTCCTAAAAAAATTTCGTCCTCGAAATTCACAAGGATTGAAGACCCGACAATATTCTAATATAGCAAGCAATGCAACAAAATGACTAAGGCTGCGATCGAAACTAACCTCTAAGGTATCAAGCGGGAACGGGTGGTTCCCTCGCAGTGGTTGGATCGAACAGGTAAGGGTATCTCTCCCTCATGTCCGACTCCCTCTCCCAAGTAGATTCACCTGAGGAGTGACGGCTCCAAGCTACTCGTACTAGGGGTATAACCTTGTTCCTCAGCCTCTTCTCTCTCATGTCTAATATCTCCACTGGCTGCTCAGAAACTGTAAGGCTCGGTCCGACCTCCAACTCTGAATGATCTAGCTCATGACTGAGGTCTGGAACATATCTTCTCAGCTAAGATACGTGAAAGACATCGTGAACTCCTGCTAGGTTGGGTGGAAGTACAACCCTGTAAGCTACCTCTCCGATCCTGCCAAGTATCTCGAACGGCCCGATGTATCTGGGGCTCAGCTTCCCTCCTCGTCCGAACGGGATCGTCCCTCTAGTAGGTGATATCTTCACTAGCACCATATCACCGTCTGCAAACTCCATCGGTCTGCGACTAGCATCAGCCCAGTATTTCTGCCTATCCTGAGCTACTCTGAGCCTGTCTCTGATCATCCCGACTTTCTCTGCTGCATCCGTGATCATCTCTGGCCCAAGCATAACTCTGTCTCCAACATCATCCCAAAAGAGCGGTGTACGGCATCGTCGTCCATAAAGCGCCTCGAAAGGAGACATACCGATACTGGCTTGGTAGCTGTTGTTGTATGAAAACTCTACCAAGTGTAGATGGCTCTCCCATGATCCTTCGAAGTCCAGCACGCAGGTCCTCAGCATATCCTCCAGTGTCTGTATCGTCCTTTCGGACTGCCCATCTGTCTGCGGGTGGTACGCCGTACTGAACTTGAGCCTATTGCCCAACTCCTCCTGCAAGATCCTCCAGTAGTGGGATGTAAATCTGCTGTCTCTTTCCGACACGATGCTCACCGGCACTCCGTGTAGGCGAACTATCTGCTGCATGTATAGCTCCGCCAACTTCTCGGTGGAAAGCCCCACCTTGAAGGGTATGAAGTGCGCACACTTCGTCAGCCTATCTACGATGACCCAAATGGCATCCTTCTCTCATTGGGAACGAGGAAGCCCTGAGACGAAGTCCATCGTAATATGTTTCTACTCCACTCGGGAATGGGTAACGGCTGCAACAAACCAGCTGGCCTCTGGCGCTCCGCCTTGACCTGCTGGCAAACTAGGCATCTCGAAATGAAACGTGATACATCCCTCTTCATCCCGTGCCACCAAAGATGTTCCTGCAAGTCACGGTACATCTTGTTAGCACCAGGGTGAATAGAATATCTCGATCGGTGCGCCTCCTGCAAGACTGCCTCTACCAGCTCTCCCTTCGGCACGCACAATCGGCTGCCATGCCTCAAGGATCCATCCTCTGCTATAGTGAAGTCATCCAGCAATCCTGCTAACGCCTGGGCTCGAAGTCTGCGAAGGCTCTCATCTGTAGACTGTGCCTTCCGGATCTGCTCCATCAAACCTGACTGAATGTCAAGCGCCATCATCTGTATCACTGATCCTGGCCGAACTAGCTCGATGCCGAGCTTCTCCAGATCTTCCCGTAAATGCCGATCAATCATCAGGTACCATGCCATCGGATGCCTGCTCAGCGCATCCGCCACCACATTTGCCTTCCCGGGGTGATACTGTAAATCGATGTCGAAGTCCTTCATCAACTCCAACCATCGTCTTTGCCTCATGTTTAGCTCTTTCTGCGTGAACACATACTTCAAGCTTTTGTGGTCAGTAAAGATCTCCACACGCTCTCCGTATAAGTAATGTTTCCATAACTTGAGTGCAAAGATCACCACAGCTAACTCTAGGTCATGGGTAGGATAATTCCTCTCATGAGTCCGCAATTGCCTAGATGCATAAGCAATCACTTTTCCATGCTGCTGTAGGACACATCCTAGCCCCTTTCCAGAAGCATCACTGTATATGGTGAAACCTCCAGAACCTGAAGGTAATGTCAGAACTGGAGCGGTCGTCAGCCTCCTCTTCAGCTCCTCAAACGCTGCCTGGCAGTCCTCTGACCAGATGTACTCTGCGTCCTTCCGTGTCAGCTTCGTCATAGGTTCAGCTATCCTAGCAAAGTCCTGGACGAACTTTCTATAATAGCCTGCTAAACCCAGAAAGCTTCTGATCTCTGAAACTGACGTCGGAGCCTTCCATGTCTCAACTGCAGCAATCTTCCTGGGATCCACCGAGATTCCATCTCTAGTGACTACATGGCCGAGAAACTCCACACGGTCTAAAAAGAACTCGTACTTCGGCAATTTGGCAAACAATCTCTCATGCCTCAGAATCCCCAAAACTATCCGCAAGTGCTCTGCATGCTCCTCCGGCGTCTTCGAGTATATCAGGATGTCGTCGATAAACACTATGACGAACTTATCCAGATACTGGTAAAATATCTTATTTATCAAGTTCATAAAGACAGCTGGCGCATTTGTGAGACCAAATGACATCACCAAAAACTCGTACTGCCCGTACTTCGTGTTGAACGCCGTCTTCTGGATGTCTGCTGCCCTAACCTTCATCTGGTGGTACCCGGATCTCAAGTCTATCCTGGAAAACACCTTCGTCCCGCTCAACTGGTCGAACCAATCATCTATCCTGGGCAGAGGATATTTGTTCTTGATGGTGATGGCATTCAAGGCCCGGTAGTTAATACACAACCGGACTGTACCATCCTTTTTAGGCACAAAGAGTACTGGCGCTCCCCATGGAGAAGTACTGGATCGAATGAAACCCTTTTTCAACAGGTCATCAATCTGCTCTTTCATCTCTACTGCCTCCTTGGGATTCACTCTATAGCAAGCCCGGGATACTAATGATGAACCCGACACTAAATCTATAGTGAACTCCACATCTCTGTCAGGCGGAAGCCCTGGAAGATCTTCTGGGAATACATCCATAAACTCCCTAATGATAGGGTGTGGCGGTGCTGCATCCCCAACTGTCGCACAACAGTTCGGCTCTAGGCTGATCTCCGGCCCTGTCCTCCTGACACTGAATGGTGCTGTGCCTGGGGGACTGAACAAAATACTATCCTCATGACAATCTATAGATGCATGGGCATAGCTAAGCCAGTCCATCCCCAATATGATATCATAACCGGGGAGTGGCATCACAAAGAATCGTCCCCTGAACTCTCTCCCGGCTATAAAAATAGAATATCTATAGATAGATCTAATAGGCACTGGTCCTCCTCCCGTCATCACTCTACTAATCTCCGTAGTAGGTGTAGCTACTAGATGGTGTTTATGCATAAACTCTAATGATAGGAAGCTATGAGATGTACCAGAATGAAACAAACATACAGCTAGAAAAGTATACAAATAAACATGACCTGTGATGACGTCAGCTAAGTAATCTGGCTCCGAAACCTGCTCCGGCTCCGGCTTAAGGGCTAGGCTATAAGTCTTCCCCTGAGGTCCTTTCTGCTGCTGCAGATGCTACCCAAACCTCTGCTGCTGAGTCGGAAGCGGTCCTCTAGGCTTTGCTACTGGGCAGTCCCGAATCTGATGGGTGGCAGACCCACAGACTAAGCACTGCTTCAACCTCTTCCTGCAAATGGAGCTGTCGTGCCCTGGTCTTCCGCAGAAAGAACATATAGCTCCCCTCTGCTGCTGCTGCTGATGTCGGGGTCCCGGGGCTCTAACTGGCGGGGTCTGATGATGTGGTGTAGGGGGACGGTAAGTCTGCTGGGGTGGCGTCGGTGCTCTCTGCTGGAAAGCCTGACGCTTGGACGGTCCCTCATGATGTACAGAAGCCGGCCTCTTGCTAGACAGAAGACGCTCCTCAATGCTCCGGGCCAACTCTAGGCTCTGGTAATAGTCAGTCGTACCGTTCGCCACTATAAGAATGCCGATGTCTGGAACTAGACCATGGCAAAACCTACGGGTCATCTCCTCTGGATCTGCAACCAGACTAGGAGCAAAACGGCTCAGGCGACTAAACTCTGCCGTATACTCGTCAACAGAACGGTTCTCCTGCTGGATGTTCTGGAATCGTAGCCCCATGGCTACTCTAGCAGTGGTCGAGAAGAATTTCTTCTTGAACTGGGTCTTGAACTGATCCCAAGTGGCTCTCCCTCTCGCAAACAATGGCTCATTTCGGAACCAAACTCCTGCCAAGTCTATCAGCAGAAATCCCGCTGTCTCGACCTGGAGGTCATCTGGCATCCTGACTCCGAGAAGCTTCCTCTCTACCGAGTCTAGCCAGTCATCTGCTACTACTATGCCCTCAGTCCCTAAGAACTCCTTGGGATTCAGACCCATGAAGTCCTTGATCGTCCCCGCTCTCTGTCGTGGCTCTACATGTGGTGGGACCACGGGACGTCCCTCAGAACGCTCTATGCTCTGGCGGAGTAGGGTAGCATGCTCCTGATGGGTTGTTAGGAACCCCTGAATTAGAGTGAGCAGCTGGTTCCCATCGAGTGTGACGGAAGCCTGGGTGGGTATAGTGATAGGGAGTGGTGGAAGTATCGAGGCCTGCTGGGACTGGGATGTGGAAGGTGGTGGAGGCATCTGGGTCTGTGGATCTGTGGAGTAGGGGAATGTGGTAGGTGGAGGTGGGGGTGTATCAGTCAACTGGTCAGCTGACTGGATATGGAGTGTACCATTCTCAGGTGTAACATACTGGGACGAACGAGTAAGCACCATCTAATTACAATAAAAAAGGACTTATAAGGACTTGTTAAAGTAAGCAATCATAGGCAAGAAAATCTAATTATAATAGCAAGCATGTGACGTATTTCCTATGTTGCAATTGTCACGCCCCGATTCCGTAGAATCGATAGTCGTCCCCTGGGCGTGATGCCGTGCAAGCCTAAGTTGCGCTCGCACAAGGCATAGTCATAAGGTTATCCGAAACACAACAACAAGAGAATGCGCAGAGTAAATTGAACACACATTATAGAGAAGGAAATTTAAGCTTTATTGATAATGAACATCATTTTACAGACTCGATACAAAGGTGCCGCGCGGGCTTTTTACAAACTGACTCCCTTACAAAATAAACGTCGACGAGATAGCCATTCCATACATTTCATCCCTTGATTACAACCAGCATTACAAAACCACCTGGGATGACGGAAAGCCGCTCCATCTGTCTTCTTGGCCTTCGACAGCGGAGTCTTCAAAAGTTTGATCCAAGCTTCGATGCACGGACGAAGCTTCAAAACACACGAGCGTTGCCTCCCTTCACGTAGCACGCTCCTCCCGATCTATCGCACCTGTAGAGAGAGCGAGGATCAGTACAATCAACATGTACTGGCGAGTGGCTAATTAATTTCCAGGCTCTCATTTGGTTCAAGAATTTAGATAAAATCATACAACTTGCTTTTAGTGGTCTTTCTAGCCATCCTAGATATTTTCATAAGAAGCATTAAGTTACATCAAGATTTCCTCCGGCAGAGCGCACCGTGCGACATAAAAACTTACCATCACTTTCCTTGTTAGTTGATAACAACTTATATCAAGTGTTTGATATGGAGGTCACTGGCATTAACTAGCCATCTTGGACATAGCCTGGCAATACGGGACCCTTGTAACGCAAGTAGCGAGCCCCGAAGCAAGTCCCCGTCTTACCGATTGCCTATTACCCAGCTCGGCTATAACCTGTTTCTTCCTAGGCCGAGTCGGTCCCGTGGCCCCGGGTTGCCGCTCGAAGAAACCATCGCCCTTGTCGACAAGTTGTCCATGACCATGATAGGTTAACATGGTGTATTTAAGATACCGTTGGGGCTTGTTATGTAATCAATTCATTTACTTGTTCGTTTTACAGGCCTAAAATAATTCTATCTCTTTTCAACACAACACATTCTTTTTCACTTCTAACATACAGGACTTGTATTCTGTAAGCAATTCATTCAATTTTTAATATCATTACCCGAGTTCTCATTTTGAAATAGAGGGTCGAGACGAAGGAGGTCAGCCACTCACCTTGAGTTTTTGCTTGAGGCGAGAGACTGGTTGGCTGCGCTAGACGTCGCCTACGCGATCACCTGAAATCGCACAAGCAACCGATTAGAACACTGTATTAGGCAAGAAATTCGATAGAAAATGCGAGTTCGAAATGTAAGCCATGAAAACCATCGAAAACATTCACGAAAACGTATTCAGAAAACCAAAGCCAAAACCAACGCAAACGGCGTGAAAAGCAGAGCAACGGAAGGTCTCTCCCGACTCAGCCGCAGAGTCAATCCTCGAGGCGCTACCCGCTGAATGTGGGACTTGGTTCCGAAGAAGCCATTCCATAACGTGGAATGGATCTTAATTCAACCGTTTCCGTTCGATCGATTCGATCGATCCCGACCTATCGGTCCCGACCGAGTCGATAGCGACAGTGTTCCTTTCTCGCGCACCCCGTGGACGGACAACGGGGCACGATGTAGGGACGGGGCACTACACCATAACCAACTAAAAATAAGTTTCGTCCTCGAAACTTAAGAACATAACCTACCTCTATGAAAATAATGAAGAAAACTTTTTTTTCATCTCTGACTCGAGTTCCCATGTCGACTCTTCCGCCGCATGGTTCCTCCAGAGTACGCGAACAAGAGGGATCATTCGACTTCGCAGAAGCTTATCCTTGCATTCTAAGATTTGAACTGGTTCTTCAACGTAGAATAAGTCAGACTTTAGCTCCAGCTGGCTAAAATCTACCACGTGGCTAGGGTCGTGCACGTACTTCCGCAGCTGGGAGACGTGGAAGACATTGTGCACACCTTCAAGCGCCGGCGGTAGAGCAATTCTATAGGCTACTGGGGCGACCCGCTCGAGTACTTCGAACGGCACAACGAATCTCGGACTCAGCTTCCCCTTCGCGCCGAACCGAGTAACTCCTCACATAGGCGACACCTTTAGGAACACGTGATCGCCCACCTGGAACTCAAGCGGTCTTCGATGGGTGTCGGCATAGCTCTTTTGCCGACTCTGTGCAATCTTCAGTCTTTCCCGAATTAGCTTGACCTTTTCCATAGTCTGTTCCACCAGCTCCGGGCCGAGTATCTGCCGTTCCCCGACTTCATCCCAACAAATGGGCGATCTGCACTTCCGACCGAACAAAGCTTCATACGGCGCCATTTGGATGCTGGATTGGTAGCTATTGTTGTATGCAAATTTCGCCAGCGGTAGGTGGACGTCCCAGCTTGATTTGAAGTCAATTGCGCAGAGCCGTAGAATGTCTTCGAGAATCTGATTAACGTGCTCCGTTTGGCCGTCGGTCTGAGGATGGTAAGCTGAGCTGAACTGCAACTTGGTACCCAGTGCCGACTGAAGGCTACTCCAGAATCGCGACATGAACCGTGAATCCCGATCAGAGACGATGGATACTGGAACTCCGTGCAGCTGTACTATCTCGTCAAGATAAATCTGTGCCAGGCGATCAACGCTCCAAGTAACTTTGATGGCGATAAAGTGCGCTGACTTGGTTAATCGATCGACGATGACCCAGATGGCGTCGTTCCCCCGTGGTGTCTTCGGCAGGCCAACAATAAAATCCATAGTGACGTGATCCCACTTCCACTCGGGAATAGCGAGGTTCTGCATCTCCCCGCCCGGTCGCTGATGCTCAGCTTTCACCTGCTGACAGGCCATGCATTGTGACACGAAGAGCGCCACATCTCTCTTCATTCCGTGCCACCAGAAGGTCGTGCGGAGGTCCTTATACATCTTGGTACTGCCTGGATACAAGGTATATTTCGCATGATACGCCTCCGACATTATCTCCTTTCGCAGTTCTGAATCATCCGGAACACATAGTCGGCCATTCAATCTCAGCACGCCGGTCTTGTCTTCCACAAAGTCGGTCGCACTACCTGTCGAAATCTGCTCGCGTATTTTCTTCAGGTACGGATCATCCTTCTGAGCGGCCATGATCTTTTCTAGCAAACTCGGCTCTAACTGCAGCTGCGCTAACCGTACATCCCTGAATCGAACCCGGAGATCGATGCCCATTTCTTCTAGATCTTGTAGCAGTCTACGGTTGATGGACAGCGAGACAAGATATTTTCGACTCAGAGCGTCCGCCACAATATTTTCCTTGCCCGGAGTGTAGTTGATCGTCAAGTCATAGTCTTTGATCAGTTCGAGCCAGCGCCTCTATCGCAAGTTCAATTCCTTCTGAGTGAAGAGATACTTGAGGCTCTTGTGGTCGGTATAGATCGCGCACGCCACACCATATAGATAGTGACGCCACAATTTTAACGCGAACACAATCGTCGCTAACTCCAAGTCGTGCGTAGGATAGTTCTTCTCGTGCGGCTTTAACTGTCTGGAGGCGAAGGATATCACCTTGTTTCGCTGCATGAGCACACATCCCAAGCCCTGGCCTGAAGCATCGCTGAATATCTGAAAACCCTCTGGCCCATCTGGAAGTACGAGTATAGGTGCCGAAATCAGTCGCTGTATTAGCTCCTGGAATGAAGCTTCACAGTCATCCGACCACTCATACGCGACTCCCTTTTGAGTGAGACGAGTCAGTGGCGATGCAATCTTCGCGAAGTCTTTCACGAAGCGTCGATAGTATCCCGCCAAACCAAGAAAGCTTCGAATCTCACTAGCAGACGCAGGCCGCTTCCAATCAGCAACAGCTTCCACTTTCTTCGGGTCGACTGCAATGCCTTCGGACAAAATGATGTGACCAAGAAAGGATACGCTGCTTAGCCAAAATTCGTACTTACTCTGCTTCGCGTACAACTCATGTTCTCGAAGTGTCTGGAGCACGGCCCGTAGATGTTCTGTATGCTGCGCCCTGTCCTTCGAGTAGACGAGAATATCATCAATAAAGACTACCACAAATTTATCAAGGAAGGGTCGAAATATCCGATTCATCAGATCCATGAAGGCGACAGGAGCGTTCGTCAGGCCAAATGGCATCACCAGGAACTCGTAGTGGCCGTATCGAGTGCGAAAGGCAGACTTTTGTACGTCGTCTGACTTGATCTTGAGTTGATGATAGCCTGAGCGGAGATCAATCTTCGAAAATACCGAGGCGCCTTGCAGTTGATCGAATAAGTCGTCTATGCGGGCAATGGGTACTTGTTCCGGACGGTGGCCTTGTTCAACTCTCGGTAATCGACGCACAGACGTATGGACCCATCCTTCTTCTTCACGAACAACACGGGCGCTCCCCACGGTGACACACTAGGCCGAATAAATCCTCTGTCGAGTAATTCTTGTAACTGGACCTTGAGTTCCTTCAGCTCGACGGGGGCCATTCTGTACGGGGCCTTAGAAATCGGTCGGGTATCATGGAATGTATCGATGCTGAACTCGATTTCTCTGTCGGAGGGCATGCCGGGTAGCTCGTCCGGGAACACATCGGGGAATTCTGCCACAACGTCGGTCTGACCCACGCTTGCACCATCCTGTCGCATGTCTCGGACGGACGCCAAATAGCCTTCGCACCCAGAATGCAGCATCCTCCGAGCAGAAATCGCCGAGATCAGCATGCAGGTCGACGACGCCTCACCACACGAAAAGCAGAATTCAGGCACTCCTGGTATGCGGAAGGTGACCGTCTTTCCGGCGCAGTCTATGGTTGCGTTGCACGGTCCGAGCCAATCCATTCCCAGAATGATATCGAAGTCCTTCATGTCTAGGACTATCACGTCAAGACCGATCTTTTGACCGCCGATACAGATAATCCCGTCGGCGCAAGCTAAATTAGTGAGTATCGGTGTGCCCGAAGGTGTGCTTATGCTAAGGTCGAGATCTAGTGATATTGTCGGAAATTTGTGCTCAGCGGCAAAGTTCGCCGATATAAAATTATGCGAAGCACCTGAATCAAATAGTACACGAGCAGGCACATATTGAAACTAAGTATACCTGACACGACAGTATCTGACGCAAGCACTTCATCTCGGGTCATGACATAGACGCGGCCCTGGGCATTGGGGCGACGGTCTTGGCCATTTTGCGGTACAGGTTGATGGGCTCGAGGCGCTGGGACTTGATTCCCTGGACGGTGCTGTTGGGGCGCCGTTGGGTTCGGCCTTCTAGTTGGACACTCAGCACGCATGTGGCCTCTCTTGCCACAGTGCCAGCATCCACCCTCTGGTACCTGGCAATCGTCGATCGTGTGACCGATATTATGACATCGGTTGCAGTAAGGCTTTGGGTTACGCCCTCGATATCCGCTTTGGGGCCTATTGTTCGAATGCTTGGTCACGTTGTTCCCTCCTGCGTGGCTAGGGCGTTTGTGATTGTAGGTATGCACAGCGCCGGCAGCACCTAGAGGATATTGGCATTCAAGGCGGAGGGCGTGGTTGAGAGACTCCCCCATCGTTTTGTATTGCGGGACGGACACGTGGGCGAAAATAGATGGTCGTAGGCCCACTTCGAACCGTCGTGCACGACTCGCCATGGAAGGCAGGTATTGTCCAGCAAACTTGGCTAACTTGTTGAACTCTGCTGCATACTGCCGCACCGTCATATTCCCTTGCCTTAGCTGCATGAATTCATTTTCCTTCTCTTGTCGAACGGCTTCGGGGAGGTACTCGATCTCGAATGCCTCGCGGAAGGTGGCCCAAGAAATTGCTGCTGTCTCGTCGTCGCGTCTGATCGCTCGCTTTTGCACGGCCTACCAGTCGTGCGCGTTCGACCGGAGTAGAAGTTGAGCGCATGCGACTTTCTTGGACTCTTCGACGTCTAGCAGCTCGAACTTGTCGTCCAGTTCCTCTAACCAGTCGATCGCCAAGGAGGGATCTTCCGTGCCGTAGAAGGAAGTACGGTAACTTTTTGTGAATTTTGACACGTCGAAGTTAGAACTTCTCGGTGTTACATATGTAGGCTCGGGTGCCTCCGGATCGACATCACTTTGTCTGGCCGCAGGCTCGGTCACGGCAGGAGTTGTCGTAGAGTTGTTGTTGTTGGCCACTACCGTCTGTACTATCTGCTGAAGAGTATCAAGCTGCTTCTGCTGCAACTTGAATTGTGCATCGAATCGGGCCTCGAACTGGGTCTGGCGTGCCTCTACCTCCCGTCGATGTGCCTCCGTCTCCCGTCGATGTTGCTCATTCAGGCGTTGATTCTCCTGAGCTTGTTGTTGTTGCGCTTCCAGCATACGCAACATCCGTTCCATGGCATCGTTAGAGGGTCCGGGCCTCGAGCTACTCGAGCCGCTCGAAGCACTTTCTTCGTTCAATGCCACGTTCACCGCCGCACCTTCTGGGATTTTGAAGGTAAAAATACATTAGTCACAAAACTTATTATAGACTCCCTCGTATGGAACGACATATCTCATCGACACGAGACCAACGATTTGAGACTAGAAACTCGACACTAGAGGCCAAGGACGTAAAGCCGTGCTCTGATACCAATATGTCACGCCCCGATTCCGTAGAATCGATAGTCGTCCCCCGGGCGTGATGCCGTGCAAGCCTAAGTTGTGCTCGCACAAGGCATAGTCATAAGGTTATCCGAAACACAACAACAAGAGAATGCGCAGAGTAAATTGAATACACATTATAGAGAAGGAAATTTAAGCTTTATTGATAATGAACATCATTTTACAGACTCGATACAAAGGCGCCGCGCGGGTTTTTTACAAACTGACTCCCTTACAAAATGAACGTCGACGAGATAGCCATTCCATACATTTCATCTCTTGATTACAACCAGTATTACAAAACCACCTGGGATGACGGGAAGCCGCTCCATCTGTCTTCTTGGCCTTCGACAGCGGAGTCTTCAAAAGTTTGATCCAAGCTTCGATGCACGGACGAAGCTTCAAAACACACGAGCGTTGCCTCCCTTCACGTAGCACGCTCCTCCCGATCTATCGTACCTGTAGAGAGAGCGAGGATCAGTACAATCAACATGTACTGGCGAGTGGCTAATTAATTTTCAGGCTCTCATTTGGTTCAAGAATTTAGATAAAATCATACAACTTGCTTTTAGTGGTCTTTCTAGCCATCCTAGATATTTTCATAAGAAGCATTAAGTTACATCAAGATTTCCTCCGGCAGAGCGCACCGTGCGACATAAAAACTTACCATCACTTTCCTTGTTAGTTGATAACAACTTATATCAAGTGTTTGATATGGAGGTCACGGGCATTAACTAGCCATCTTGGACATAGCCTGGCAATACGGGACCCTTGCAACGCAAGTAGCGAGCCCCGATGCAAGTTCCCGTCTTACCGATTGCCTATTACCCAGCTCGGCTATAACCTGTTTCTTCCTAGGCCGAGTCGGTCCCGTGGCCCCGGGTTGCCGCTCGAAGAAACCATCGCCCTTGTCGACAAGTTGTCCATGACCATGATAGGTTAACATGGTGTATTTAAGATACCGTTGGGGCTTGTTATGTAATCAATTCATTTACTTGTTCGTTTTGCAGGCCTAAAATAATTCTATCTCTTTTCAACACAACACATTCTTTTTCACTTCTAACATACAGGACTTGTATTCTGTAAGCAATTCATTCAATTTTTAATATCATTACCCGAGTTCTCATTTTGAAATAGAGGGTCGAGACGAAGGAGGTCAGCCACTCACCTTGAGTTTTTGCTTGAGGCGAGAGACTGGTTGGCTGCGCTAGACGTCGCCTACGCGATCACCTGAAATCGCACAAGCAACCGATTAGAACACTGTATTAGGCAAGAAATTCGATAGGAAATGCGAGTTCGAAATATAAGCCATGAAAACCATCGAAAACATTCACGAAAATGCATTCAGAAAACCAAAGCCAAAACCAACGCAAACGGCGTGAAAAGCAGAGCAACGGGAGGTCTCTCCCGACTCAGCCGCAGAGTCAATCCTCGAGGCACTACCCGCTGAATGTGGGACTTGGTTCCGAAGAAGCCATTCCATAACGTGGAATGGATCTTAATTCAACCGTTTCCGTTCGATCGATTCGATCGATCCCGACCTGTCGGTCCCGACCGAGTCGATAGCAACAGTGTTCCTTTCTCGCGTACCCCGTGGACGGACAACGGGGCACGATGTAGGGACGGGGCACTACTGCAATCCTAGCATTCCTCTAGGTGTTCTAAGCGTCATTCCTAATGTTGTCTAATTACCTTAAGTTCCTAATTGCAGGCATGCTTGGTACAATAACGTAACCAAACAATTTAGTCAGGACCTGCATGGGCCACCATTAAAAACATGTCACGATCCGCTACCCAAATTGTTGGGCCAGGCCGAGTCATGCCCAGCCTACGTTTGATATAAAACGTAGTAAGCTGTTCTAAAGACAACATGATAAGACTAAAATGTGCTAACAGTTCTATAAGTGAATAAAAGTCATAAATGCTCAAAACACAAAAAGTCGTATCATATAGTAAAATATCCAAAGTACAAGTCTGAAACGTAAAACTGGATACATGTCCAGTTACAAAATATGTAGCCTAATACATGACTACTCTCAAAAGTCTAAAGCAAAAAGATAACTAGGCGAGGTTTCCCGCAGGAACATCCTCGTAAAGCAAAGTCGGGTCCTCGGCAGTAACTCCATAATATGTGTCGCAGAGTAACTCCTCCTCAGTAACGACACCTACAACGTTATCCTGTCAGGACGGAAGCAAGTACTGAATCTAGCAAACTAGCATATGAAACATGGAAATGAACATAAGAGAAAATAACTGGAAATATGGCATCACACAATCTATCATGGCAAGGACACATATGTCATAGAGACAGATGTATATGTAATGTTTAAAACTGTAGCAAGTACGTGATCGGTCAATAGATGTACAATGTACTGTGGTACATGTAAATAAAATGTACATACGTACAAGTTAACAAGCATAGGTGTACATCCGTACAGAAATGCGGGATAATGGCCTGCGGCAAGGTATGCATATAAAATGCGACCTCGTTCGCTACTATAGGGGGGTCATAATCACGTACTCAACTGTCAGTTTCCCCATAACCCATACTCTAATCATGTGAGAGATACATAAAAACTATTCTAAGCATGGTAGTAATGGAAAGTAGAACATGTGACATTTTAACTTGCTACCCCAAGGATCAGCATTTAACATGGTTGGATTAGCAGTTAATTTATGTAACAGTATGTAAAGTTTGTAGAAAGTACTTGCCTCTAGCAAAGCAAAGCAAAGCAAAACAAGCTACGATAAAAGTGCTATGGATGTCCGGTAACTTGTCACTGTAGAAATAAATGCAATAACTTAGTTTTTACACTAAGCTAAAATGCCAAGACACTAATTGGTGAAACACGACTTGTGACTGGGCACCTAGCTAAAATGATGATTTTAGCATAGGAGACCAATGTGGGGTGACACACTACTTTAACTATCTTTCTAGGGTCTTTACACTAATGAGGGGTGAGGTTCAACACGGCTAAAACTCAAAGTAACACAAAAAGTTACAAGTCGTAATTAATCAATAAATAAATCAAATGATCATTGTGTTCCAACAATTTTTGAGATAGACAAAAAGCTTATTTTTACTTAAAGTAAAGTACCAAAAAGATCCTTGTTAATTATAGAAATTTATTATAATTTTTCTGGAATTTATTAACCAGTACAAGTATTTTATAAAAATCAATTTTCCTAAGTATACAGAAAATGAGTTTTGGTTCCATATGCCAAATTAGTGGCAAAACAGTAAATTAAATACTATAAAAATTATACTAAATTAGCTAAATTAATATAGTATCTAAATACTATTTTTCCAGAATTTTAGCAGTACTTTAAGTATTTTTAGAAAATCAAAAACAGCATTGCACACAATTAAATAATTAATTAATTATCTGCGTATTTTGTCCATGTACATAATTTGAACCAAAGTTCAAATACAGGACCCAAGGCCATGAATCAAGTCCAATATGACTTGTACAGGTCTTGAATGTGTGAAACCATATTTGGGCCCAAAAACCCATGCTAGGCTTGGACACCAAATGGTTGCAGTAATTTAAATACACTAAAATATAAATTGGTAAAAGTGCAAAATAAATATTAATATTTTAATAAGGTAAAGTTTATACAAAGTGAATATATACATACCTATGTTAAAAGTACATATGTATATATATAAGAAAATACTTAATTATAAAGTATATATACATATACAAATATTGTATACATATATATAATAGTATATATATAATAATATATATACACATGAAAATATATACATATATACATATATGTATATAAATACAAATATATATATATAAAAATTTACTAACTATAAAATTATATATACATATATAAAATACTGCCAAATATACAGTATATACATATATATATATATATATATATATATATATATATATATATATATATATATATATATATATATATATATATTAAAAATATATATATATATATATATATATATATATATATATATATATATATATATATATATATATATATATTTTTAATATATATATATATATATATATATATATATATATATATATATATATATATATATATATACTAATATACATATATATACATATATATATATAAATATATATATATAAAACAAAAAAAGAAAAAGGAAAAGAAACAGCAGTGAAGGGGGCTCGAACCCGAGCCATAGCGCGCGTAGGGGGGGTTTATGTCGGGTCGGGCTGGCCAGGGGGTCAGCCCACGGCTTGTGTTAGGGTTAGGGTTTTTGTTAGATTTAATTAGGTTAGGTTTAACATTAAACATAAAAAATAATAATAAACTCGATCTTGTGTCCGGACAGTTAGGGACACAGGATTTCTACGTGTCCGGGTCGATTTCGACACGCACGACACGAGTTTCACGTGTCCAGTTCCACACTCGTGCTCGCCAGGACACGGTGAACAACATATGTGGACACGAGTCTCACATGACACGATTTAACACAGCTACTCACGTGTCCGGTCGTCGAAGGGGGATTTCGAGGGTCGTGGACGGTGGAGGAAGCGTCGGCGAGGCGGCGCTTGGGTGGTGCTGGGTCCAGCTCGGCGTGGCGAGCTCGTCGGCGGTGGTTGGGGGCTGTGAGGGTAGCTAGGGAGGTGGCGTTGGGGCTCGCCGGAGTTAGGGTTAGGTCTTAAGCTTGTCGGGGAAGAAAGAGGGTCTGTGGGGGGTCGGTGGTGAGCTAGGGTTAGGGTTTAGGACGGGGGGGGGGGTCCTATTTATAGGATTTCGAAGTCGGTTGTCGCCGTGGCTGGCCGAAAATGGCGGAAAAGATCGGGGTCGATCGTCGGCAGCTGGCTGGTCGTCAGGGGCAGTTAGGATTAGGTCTTGCAGGAAGCCCCCCAGACAATCGGGTAATTGCATAAAAGCCCACCACCCAAACAGTTTGCAAATATAATTTGCAAACTCTAATTAAAACAATTGATTTATTTGCAAAACGATATTAAAACAAAATTAAATATTACAAATCGATATTAAAACAATTCAGTAATTTACAAAATGATATATTTTGACTTAAAAACTATTTAAAAATTATTTAAAAATTCTATAAAAATTCCTAAAAATCATAGTAAATATTTTAAGGCTAAAAATGACATAAAAAGCTAATTAACACTAATTAACTAAAATTTGGAAAACAGGGGCTTACACGCAGCCCTTGCTCGTCGAGTCATTGTGCGTTTAAGTCAGGCAAGTTATGTTAGGATATCGGAGTGGTAGCAAGCACGGTCCTACGAGTTCTACGGTTGGGTATAACCACATAGTCTTACGGTCTCAAGGCCCGTCATATAAAGTATGACTTGGGCGATAGCGTCGCGTAGATCGGAAGTCGGTTTGAGGCATGATGTACGGACTTAGTGTTTAAGGCATGAACCACGGTTAATTTAATGAGTTTGGAGAAAGGACTATCGAATAGGCATTGAGTTGAATAAAATGATATGGTAACATGGAAAGAATGCTCGCGACCGTGGATCGTCGAGGTGTCTCAAATGATAGAAGTCTTGATATTGGTTTGAAAGAGATGGTAAACATTGGAAGATAAACAACTGTGTGAAACGTCAGTTTGTGTCGGGTCTTGCATGGTCATTGGACAACTTGTCGATAAGGTAGAGTTTCCCCGTAACGACAACCCAGGGCCATGGGACCGTTTTGGCCAAGAAAGGAAATACGGTGATAGCTGTGTTGAATCGATAGCACCGGGTTAGACGGGAACTTCTAGGGGGCTAGCTACCTTGCGCTGGAAGGGTCCCGGCCAATCGCAAGCTATGAGTCCAGGTATAGCTTGTTATGCTAGTGACCTCATATAGATGAGTCGGCATGGGCGGCGATCCGCGTATATGCCTTTGGACTGAGTCGAGTATTGAGTGCAAATATCAAGGAGTCGAGTTGAATGTGTGTGTATAGTTGGAACACAATGTTGGGCCTAAGATTTGGTTGCGACGTAAGCGACGTGCTTCGGCACGAGATGTGACATCGAGTCTTGAGTTGTCGACATATAAGTTGCATAAGTTGCTTTGAGTTGTCTTGAGTTAAGTCAGAAAACGCCACAAGGCAAAATTGGTCGAGTGCCACTTAGTTCACAAGTTGGATGGGTCAGTTGATGATTTAGTAGCGAAGGGCCGCGAGGCGGCGATATGATTGAGTCTCATTTGAGTTACGAGGTACAACCTCAACAAGGACTTATAGCACGGTCATACGGGAATGGAGTCTTATCGCGTAGTTGCGTCTCTGATTTTAAGCCGTAAGGCAAACACGACTTGATAGGTTAACGTCGTTGGTGCAAGCACGTGATGGTCTAGAGATACAGAATAGGCCAAGACATCGGTCCTAAAACTGATCCTAAGGCAAGACTAGAAAGACAATTATAAAAGGGACTATGTTATACACAAAGTAAATTAACGTGTTGGTTTCGTATGGGTGGGCGAGGAGCTCATTCTACCAGTACAGTTGAGTACTGACACCCACATAGTTTTCATGTGCAGGCACAGGTAGAAGCTCGTGGCGCGGAGCTCGCTTGGATACGTCGAGGTACGGAGTTCCTTGGCGATTCGAAGCGTGCGGTCGCATGGATTCAAGACTTATACGGGACATAATGTATGGACGTCGCCTTCCGAAGCATCTGCTGGCTCAAGACTTGTATTTGAGAGATGAGAGAGAGCTGCGTGACTTGTAATGTGAGAAGAGTGAGCTTGAGTGACTTGTAATCTTGGCCTTGCGCCCTTTGTAACCTTTGTTTCAATATCAATAAAAGAGTTCCTTTGAATAACTTGTGTTTTTGTTCTAAATTTCTGCTACATGTTCAATGTTTCTGCTTGGAACTTCTGTGCGACGATCACATCGCAACCGCTGAAATCGGCCGTTATGGAACCCGCCTTGTACGAGCGCAATCTAGGCTCATGCGGCATCACGTCTTAGCGAGGACGATCGCTCATACGGGAGTGGGGCGTGACAGCCCCTAGTCCCCCTCCTCCTCCCAGTGTAGCCACTCCTCTTCTCCTGTGGTGGTAGCAATCCCCAGCCCCCTCCTTCTCCCTACGCAGCTATCATTCTCCTCCCCCGCGGTGGTGGTAGCTGTAATGCCCGTGGTTCGTATCACGTATTGGGAATACATGTACGTATTTTTGGTTTGTCATAATTAGTTAGCCTTGGGTTTTATTTTGCATGTTGCATTAGCATGGTTCATCATGGCATTGCATTGGCTTGGTTTGGTTCGGTTTAGTGGGTTTGGCATGCTTTGGTTTTATGTGGAGGACCACTCCCACCTACCACCACTCCTACCTACCACCACTCCTACCATAAATATCTATCCCACTCTCTCTCTTCCATTATTACTCATTACTCATTTCTTCTTCTCCATCTTTACTTCTCTACCTACCATGAGAGAGTGGAGAGCTTAGGCAAGTGCATCTTGCTTCATGGAGGAAGTCCATTTTTATTGTTCCATTGTCTTCCTCATGTGTTTCTAACCCACTTTAGTACTTGGCATTTTCATTTCCATGGTTAAATTTTCGTGGATCTGGCTTTGTGGTATTTTCGGTTTCCAGAATTTTTTGATCCATCAAACTTGCATATTTTGCTAAGTTGATGATCCCAGGATTGCAGAGAAGTTCGTTAGGTCCAATTTGACCTATGGGATTTTTTGCGGAACTGCATGGGCATTTTTAACTCTCAGCCGCATGGCCTACTAATGCAATAGCAAGCAATTAGTTTGCATGCATTATTTAATGCAATACCAATATTCAGCCGCATGTGGCACTTGGTTGTAGCCGCATGAGCTTGAAATAATAGATGCATTAAATAATGCATGGCCCTGGGTCTCCAGCCGCATGCTCATGCCTGAAATCAAATGCATATAATAATACCTTTTTTTCCAAGCACAGCCGTATAGCATTTGCTTTAATCAACTTTTTCATGCACAGCCGCATGCATTCTCCACAAATCAATGCAATCGAATGCATATAATAATGCATTATAACCCATGCATTAATTAATGCCTTGGAGCCGCATAGGCTACTGAAGGCTTATTTTTTTTACTTTAGTCCTTAGGAATGCAATTGAAGGCATCATGGCCGCATGGTATTCCAAGGAATGCAATGATTAGCATTAACTAATACATATCTTTCCAAATCCATTTTTTAAAGCATTAATTAATGCCTTGAGAGCCGCATAGGCTTCAGAAGAATAAGTGTTTATGCATTTAAGTCCATAAACTTTAAGACTTAATGTTTATGCCCATAACTTTAAGACCTAATGTTTATGCATTTAAATCCTTACCATTATTACTTAATGCTTTATGCCTTAAAGCTTGAATAAATTATATTTAATGCTTTAAATGCCCTTCCTTGTCATCAACCGCATGGCCATTTTTTTTACTATTTATTTATTTGTTTGTACTTTCATGCAAGCAAATGTGAGAGTGAGCCGCATGGATATTTATAGCATTAATATTGTTTAATGCAGAGCCGCATGGCCTTTGGCCATTAAATATTATTATTTGTATGTTATGTTTTGCATGGAATCTAATGTGAGCCGCATAGGCTCCCTTCCCCACACTATCTAATATTTTGGCCACGTGGGCCACTCTTTTACTGGCAGTCATCATTTCATTGTTTGGCCACGTGCCCCTTTTCTTTGTTTGAGTGGAAGCTCGCATTTATTGTCTTCCCACTCTCGGTCTTTTCTGGGTGCATGAATATTTCTTGTAGGCATTTACTCTTGGCCGCATGGCCCCATTCAGTTGTTTTCTGGCCGCATAAGCTTTGGCTGGCCGCATGGGTGGCCTCCCACTTTTGGACCGCATGGGTCCCACTTTGATTGTTTAAATATTTTATTTGTCTAAATTGTGGTCAGAATTTCTTCCCACTCCCAACATGAAAGTTGTAGAGTTTCTCTTGGGCTTCAAGAATATATATTATATATTTATTATTATTTAATTGTGCCCGTTTCTCCCCTCCTTGATAAATTAGAATGACTTGACAGTGACCCGTAGTGGTGCACACTTGACAATGAACTTGACATGATAACTTGACAGTGAACTTGACATGATATACCTGACATGATAGTGGCCCGCCGTGGCGCACTCTTGACATGATAGACCTGGCATGATATATCTCAAAATGCTGTTGCGACGGCTAACACGACATGACAAGATTGAATGACCTGGACACCGTGGACGATTGTGCTTGTGCAAATGAACCCGTCTTGTCTTGCATCATGTCTAGGACGGGAATCCCTGAGTACCACGGTCAGGGGCACCCACTGAAATCGACTAAGGCTAATCACTAGAATAATCCAGTAGTCATGAAGAGATTTTTTAGCTACAGGCAATCCCGTTATCTGGGCGCCCCACTTGGGATCTGTAGCCTGCCGTCGAGTAGGGCACATTTCCAGCACACTGTCATGTGTTGCACCCTCTAAGTCACCTAAGGGTACATGCGTTTCCTGGACGATGTACCCACTTGAGTTCAACCCCTAATTGCGTTCGGATAGCCTGGATGGTCTGCAGGGCTTGTGGCTGTGGAATAATCTCATTGCATCTTGCTAGTAATTAGGCATGTGATAACCCTAGTTAGTTAACTATCAAGCCGTACTCTTTGCTTGGCCGTGATTGATTGAATGGAGTCTAGTCCAGCTTTGTCTCGTCCCGATCCTGTATAAGGTTATGACATGACATGATTACTCGTACTTTACTTTAATTCAATATCAAGATTATTACATGTCCTGAATTCTTAAATTATCCTGCCGATAAATGGTGGGAGAATCCAAGTTCTGTTCAGACGAAGGGTTACAACCCCGGTCCTTGTTTGGTTTACGGGTTGTAACCTGGTTATCTGAATAGTCCCATGGTTATCCCATCGTATATCATCTGTCCTGTTTTTCTTTAATTGTTGTCTTTATTATATATTATTACTCTTGTGCTGATTGCTGGTTTTAGTTCCTAAGTGAAGCCTCCTTTGTGGCACTTGCTCTTTCTGGGATCTGACCCAGCTGGTTTTGTATGGCCAGATACCAGAGCAGCTCCAGAGGATCTACCGAATCTCCAGCCACATGGTGACTACTAGATGGAATCCTGGCAACGAGTGGATTATTTTTGGCTCTTCCACTTTATTGTAAAATTATTCTTTTGAGGCGTTTAGCCACCGAGCAAGTGTTAGCTCGTGTACATTTTACTTACTGTCTGCCTACGGGCTGTAACATGATTGGCAACCTAGGGTTGATCATGTATGACTAAACTCTTGCTAGTCCTCACATTTTGTAACGACTAGATTCATGATCAGCTGAATATGTAATATTTGGGACGCCTTACTATTGTATATTTGGTGATCTTACATCTTGTAACATTTACTTACTTGCTTGTGATTGAGACACTAGGCTTGTTATTGACCCTAAGAGACTGATGGCTTGTAGATAAACCCTCATATATCTAGACAGCCGTGACCGTATAGTGGAGTGGATCCCATTTCATTATACGTAGCTGGCTATGTCTGTCCCCGCTCTCCAGTATTCTGGTTCTGGGGCGTGACAGTAGCCTCCTTTCCTTCTCCCCGACGGTGGTGGCAGCCCCTAGTCCCCCTCCTCCTCCCAGCGCAGCCACTCTCCTCCTCCCCTTCTCCTCCCCGCCCCCCTTCCTCCCCCTCCTCCTCGGTGGTGGCAGCCCCCCTCCTCCTCCTCCCCGGTGCTGGCAGCCCCCCTCCTCCCCGCGGGACCACCCATCCCTCCTCCTCCCCGTGCGACAACCCGTCCCCCTCCTCCTCCTCCTCCTCCCGCTCCCTCCTCTCCGGCGGTGGTGGTAGCCCCCAGCCCCCTCCCCTTCCTTGCCGCGACCACCCTCCTCCTCCCCTCCTCCTATTCGCCCCCTCTCCTTCCTCCCCGCTCGGCCACCCGCCCCCTCCCTCCCCTCTATGCACGGCCACCTACACCCCCCTCTCCTCCTCCTCGCCCTCATGTCGGAGAGAGAGAGGAGAGAGTGGGGGGAGGGATAAAAGCATCATTTCAGGCGTATTTTAACGTTTGTTAACGACATAATTAAAAATTTGTGTAAGATAAGCCAAAATAAAAATGTGAGAATTTTTAAAATGTAAAAATATAAATCTAAGAAGGTTTTTTTTGGCACTTTGCCCATTTTAACTCAATTAAACAACCGTTCAAACAAAAAAAAAACTTACAAAATATGCATATACATAACGCACATGTACAATGCACAAACTCTCTTCTTCTAATATTTTTCACTGGCAATTTCTAAAGGCACATCAAGTTTTACTTGAGGATGGCCCAATTTTTTTTTTTCTTTTATTTACAAGTTTGTCACTTCAAATTTTTTACTTGAGGGCAGCTCACACGTTTTGATTTGGATTGCCAACAAATTTGGCAGTCTTTACATAAAGTAGGACTGCAACAATGTTGGCAGTCCTATGCAACAATGTTGACAGTCCTACTTTATGTTAGGACTGCCAACTTTGTTGACAATCCTATGTCCAAATAGAGAGTTTGGATTTGAACTGTCAACAAAGTTGGCAGTCCTAGCATAAAAGTAGGACTGCCAACTTTGTGGGCAGTCTTACTTTAGGTTAGACCCGCCAACGTTGTTGGCAGTCCTATCAAGAGCTTCACCAGCTGCTCGTCGTCCGTGGCCGTCACCACGTGGAGCACCGTGTCCGCACGTCCGTCGCTGGAGAGCAGCAAGCGGAGGCAGCCGCGCCGCTGCTCAGCCTCGGGTAGTGCAGCGCTTTGCGTCCGTCCGAGGTCACTCCGGGTCATTTCGGTGGCCTCGACCAAGTCGGCCGCGCGTCACTCCGGGTCACTCCTGTGGCCTCGACCGAGTCGACCGCATGCCACTCAGTGTCTCACGCGGGAGTAGGCGGGGGCGTGTTGCGGAGAGCGACGGGTGGGAAAGAGCGACAGTAGGACTGTCAAAAGAGTGACACTCCTATAAGAGGTTATGACTATAAGTTTTGCTGACAGGCCTAAAGTATACTGGGAATTGGACAGCCAAAAAAAAAAACTTGAGGCTGACCTGAATAAAAAATGTACCAAACTAGACTATCTTGAGTAAAATGTGGAGTACATATAAAAAAAATAAAAAACCATTTTCACTTCGCTCCAAACAGTCAGTCCCATAACAAAATCCATTACCCAGGGGCCCACGCCGCCCTAGCCCACAGTACAGACAGAAACAGACTGAAATGCGGAAAGAAAAGCGAAATGATTTTATTAAAAATTAACCCTTCCGTCTTCTCGAACTCCATTCCACTCCTTCCCCAAATTCCGAAAATTAGGGTTCGAAGTAGGTTTTTGTCTCTTTCCCGAAATCAATCAATGCCAAACTGATGACGACGACGACGACATCTACTCCAGCGAAACCCACCGCCGGCTGCGGCGGCGACGGCTGCCTCGCGCGCGACTCCTGTCCGCTCCACTTCGTCCGCCACCGCGGCGTCCTTTGCCACCTCTGCACCTCCTGCGTCCTCAAGTACCACCCAGGCTCCTTCTGCTGCCTTTGCTTCTCCGTCCTCGACCCCTCTGCCGTCCCTCCTCCTTCGCAGCCGCAGCCGTTGGTCCACTGCTCCAAGTGCACCTCCGTCTCCCACCTCTCCTGTCTCCCCAGCCCCGATCTCTCGTCCCGATTTGTCTGCCCCTGCTGCCAGCACCCGGACGGTTTCACCTTCTTCGAACGCCGACAGCAGATCGATCTCGCGTCAGCGAGGCCCCTCCTCGCCGCCGCCAGGCTGGCGGCCGGCTCGATGCGCCTCGCGGCGGCTGCGGCGAGGGCGGAGGCAGAGAGGAAGGCGAAGGAGGCGGTGGTGGCGAGGAAGCGCGCGAGGGAGATGGTGGAGAGGGCCATTGTCGTGGCCATCTCAGAGAGGGAGAGGGAGAGGGAGAGGGAGAAGGAGAAGGAGATGAGAGAGTCTTTGGCTGTCACGGTGGCGGAGCAGCCAAAAAAGAAGCAGCAGCTGGCAGCGACTACGGTGGTGCCGCTGAGTGCGGCAGGGGAAGCGACTCCGACACCAACGCCAGCGAGGAAGAATTGGAGGGGGCATCATCATCGGGAGGTGGAAAAGTGGATGAGGTTCCATGAGATGGGGGCTCAGGTGGACGATGAGATGAAGAGTAGTAATAAGGTTCGGAATGTGAAGGAGGAGGAGAAGGGGAAGAAAGGGACCGGCTCGGGCTCACAGGTGAAGAAGATAGAGGCTGGAGGCAGTGAGAAAGGTCCGAAGTTACCGCCTTCTATCCAAGGTTGAAGCTTTGGATTTGTTGGATAAAAAAAGGTTTCATTTTGATAAGTAGAGTTTATTATAGAAGTGTGGCTGTCTTTAGAAGTGATCTGTTTAATTTTGCATGCAACTCGTCTTAATTTACATGTCAGCTTCAAATTTCATATCATAGTTAAGAGTTTCACTTTTATATTTAGAATTCAGCATCTTACCAGGAAGCATGCACACTCTGAAAATTAATGCAATGCCGGTATAACAGCGTATCTGACACGACACAAACACTCCAAAATTTAATAAGACATGCCAAATTGATGCCATAACTATTTTGTGTCATATTCTCGTCTTTGCAACACTAGCATCTTGAGTACGGTCATGCTTGTGAATTTTGGAAGTATGGTTGGAATTGGATTCAATAAATCAGCTTTAGGGTCTGCTTGGATTGAGGGAAAAAAATAAGTAGAGTAGAGTTAAGTGGGGTTAAGTAAGGGGGAGGGGAGTCAATACATATAACCTTGTTTGGATTGAAGGGAGAGTTAAGTTGGGGGTGTTTAATAATTTTTGCTTGGATTAGAGGTTTTGAGTGGGAGGAGGATTAATAAAAATATAATAGTTACCGAAATAACCTTATTACATTTGTCATAAAATTAGATTTGATTGGGTTACATATTAAAACTTGTCAAAATATCTTCAAAAATCATAGCCGCCGATTTTTTATTTTTTATTTTTATAATTTTCAATGATGAGTAATAAGAGAAAGTGAGAAGAGACGACTCACCTAGACGGCAACAAGCTGAAAACCAAGAAGATGGCAAAAGGTTGAAAGCCAAGAAGAGGGAGTAGTAGGTTGAAAGCAAGAAAAATGTAGTAGAAGGCCACGATATTTTATATGGCAAATAAGGGGGAATTTATGACTTTTTAAACAACCCTCATTTTTCCTTGTTAACCTCCCGATTTGGGGGATTGAAAAATGGACAAAAAGAAGGTTAAACAAACCCTCACTTAACCCTCTATGACTCCCCCTCCTAAACCTCCACCCTAAAACCAAACATGATTTTTTTTCCCTCACTTAACTCTCTCTACCCTCAATCCAAGCAGACCCTTAAGGTTTAAAGTGGTCAAAGATTTGTTTAGTAATGTTTGTGTTTATGTTCTAGTTAGATGTTTACATATTTGGGAACTTGAAGTAAAAAAACATCTAAACATACATGTTTTAACTTTTTGTGTATCTTGAAGAATTATGTTTTGGTTTGTAGAATGGCTCAAGATTGATACATTTATTTGATGTTACAGATGCATCGAGCTCTGGGACAAATTCAAGAGTTATATTGACGGGTTCAACAACTACAGCTAGTCTACATTCATGATTGCAATTATTGGTAACATCTTCCATTTTGTTTTCATTTGTTCATTTCTCTCGACTGGTGAATTTCTGCAGTGTCTGGAGCTTGTTGATATGTACCGTGTGCTAGTGAAGTTAATTGTCATGACTGTATCACATCGTATCTGTACTTGGTAGAAGCAGAACTCTTTTGCTAATTGCTGCATTTCGTGTAAGGAATATATCTTTGACTGGTAGTTTCTTTTAGCGAGTCTTTGGGTTCTCTTCTAGTTTTATTAAAAAGGGATATGGTTTCCTTGATCATATGTTGAAGAGAGTTTATAAGTTTAGCCAATATGCATACTATAGCCTTATGGAAATTGTGGTCCATATTTTCTAAGGTTTGCGTGCGTAGCACATATATATACTTATGGTTCTAAGTAGTGTATAGATTAGATGTTTTGAGGTTTGCCTCAATAGTATACAGTTCGCTGTTGCATGGTTGCTGGTTCCGTGTAGACTGTACATTATGCTTATGTTGGCACAATATGTGTAGTTGTCTATCATTGTAAAAAAAAAGACTTGTAATGGTGCACAAACTTGTTAAAGATACTTTAAAGGATTAAAGAGTAGGAAAATATTATTTTATTCTCCAAATATAGATTATTTAGACATCCTTTATATATAAGTGTTTGTCATTTTTTGACAAAATTATAAATGCTCCTCATACCACACTGTAGCCAGCCTCCAGCATTGTTTATTGCACTAACAATGTTGAAGTGAATTTAATTTGGGATGCCTGATGCTGCTCAATGGGAGTTTTAACTTGGAATTTGTGGTATTAGAAAATTTAGAAAGTGGAATAACAATGAAAACTAAATTTAAGTTTGTAGCTGTTTTTTTGATTGGCCAAGATTAGTTCTGCTTCTAAAACAAAGGACTCTACATCTGTGAGTTGCATGCATTCATTTAATTTACCTGCAATGGATGCCTTGGAGGTTGTTCATATATCTTCATACATCCTCTCACGGTCGTAGAAGTCATAAATGGGTCCCCTATATCTTTTATCGAAGTAAATATAACTAGCACGATAATCATTTCCTTACCTGAGTAGCAGAAGACAAATATAAGTTTGTAAAGCTCATACGATGCAAATTATCTGATACTTCTGTATGACCTCCGTTTGTGTCATAGTTTTAAAAGGCGAAAGGCGCACCAAGGCGCAAAGGTTCCTGGAGCCTGAGGCGCTAGGCGCAAGGCTCAAGGCGCGCCTTTTGAAAGCTAGGCACATTTTTTTCTTTATATGTAAAAAATATCTACATTTAAAAGCTACATAGAAGTCCAAATTCTTGAAAATATCACTAATTATAGGCACAAATTTATTGAAGTCCAAATTCTTGAAAATATCACTAATTATAGGCACAAATTTATTCTTTATATATATATATATATATATAGAGGAAAATGTACCTAAGGTCGACCTTAGGTAAGTTACCTAAGGTCGACCTCATTTTCCTCACTTTACAACATTTTTTTCTTGAATGTTTTTTTATGGGATTGGTCTACACCTTATTGATTGGCAACATACCAAATTTCAAGAAAAAATAATATTGTTTAGCCCCCTATCTTTTTCTTGCAAAATCGACGGTCTAAAACTTTGCTGAGAAACCGTCCATTTTGCAAGGGATAGATAGGGGGCTAAACAATATTATTTTTTCTTGAAATTTGGTATGTTGCCAATCAATAAGGTGTAGATCAATCCCATAAAAAAATATTCAAGAAAAAAATGTTGTAAAGTGAGGAAAATGAGGTCGACCTTAGGTAACTTACCTAAGGTCGACCGTAGGTACATTTTCCTCATATATATATATATATATATATATATATATATATATATATAACAATCTAAAAGTCCATTAGATATAAATAACCCAAACTATATACATATAATATACAAACCACATATATATAAGCCTTTAAATATAGAAGTACATTCTAATTCAGAAAACAATCTAAAACCCACAATAATATTAATGACAATAATTTCTATACTTTCCAATAAAGTCCATAAACTATATAACATGCATATAGAAGGTTGGAATATATATATATATATATGTATATATATATATATATATATATATATATATAGTAACTTTACGCCTAGGCGCGTCTTGTTGAGCGCCTGGAGCCTGCGCCTTTCTACATTAGGCGCGCGCCTTTTTAAGGTGGTGCGCCTAGCTTGTTCCTAGGCGCTGTCCCTGCGTCTCGCTGCGCCTTGCGCCTAGGCGCGCTTTTTAATTCAATGGTTTGTGTATCATCGTCATCATCCAAGCCTCTCTCGACAGATTGGGGTTAATGTGGAGAAAGAACAGGCGCCTTCATGAATGATTGTCAACATAAGTTCAATCCTCTATTTAGTGTGCCCAATTCCTAGACAAGACAGTGTAGTAACAAAAGAGGCATATATAAAAAACTGAAATGCTTTACGGATGGATGGGTAAACCTGAAATTTTGCCTTTGATCATGCGGCCTAAGTTCATGCAACCAAGTAGCTTTAGTTAGTGTATGCAATGAGAATACACTGACCTATTTTAGGTTTAATACACGGCATGCTATACTCATACCTGTTGAAGATTGAGCTGCACGGGCATGTATTGTTTAAACACTTCACAGTTTGTATTAATATTACCAACATTTTGTTGGTGGATTTTAAAGAAATACAAAGCTATGCTTGGGAGAACTTTTTCTTCTGAGTAAGTTGTATAAGACAGTCATGTAATTAATAAACGTACTTTTAAATGTATGCCTAATCCTTATTGATAAATCAACTATTGCTGGTTCTCTTGTATTTGTACTGGTATTTGAAATAGTATCTTTTTATGAATACACTGTTTACTACACCTCTCAGAATCCTGATTAGGTCACCAAATTGACATTGCTTAACTTAAGTTCACTTTCAACAAGCTTAGATCTGATATTTCAATTGCTTTCTGAAAGTTTTTTGGCTAGAAGCCAATATTTCCAAGGACTAATTTGCAGGTGATCTTTCACAGATGGTGCTCCTTTATGTTGCATGGACGCAAATGCGACAGGACATGATTGACACAACGTTGTTCGGCTTGTCCTAGTGTATTTTGGAGTATCGGTGTCGTGTTGAATACGTGTCCAGCACGACCGGACATGGATGTGACACCAATTTTTGGAGTCTCCGTGCTTGTAGGTACTTAGTAACACGGACCTTAACAATCTATATTAATGATAAATATAATATAGAATGGAGTTCCACAACCCGAGGAAATAGCACATGATGTTGCCAAACCATGTGGTTGCTCATTTGCATTATTGCCATAACGCACACACATATAGGCCTCGTTTGGTTCGCGGAATGGAAGGGAAAGGAAATCAATTCCTTGGCATTTCCTTTCCTTTGGGAAATTACAATTCCCATTGATTTTCCTTTACGATGTTTGGAAATGCCAAGGAATTTGGAAAGGAAAGTGAATACTTCAATGTGGGAAAGTGATTCCTTGCTTGGATGGATGGTATCACTTTCCTCCCTAATTTTTCTTTCATTGGGAATCACTTTCCTTTCCTCCTCAATTCCTTTGGCACCCAAACATAGGAAAGTAATCAGTTTCCTTTCCCAACCTAATGATTCCGTAAACCAAACGAGGTCATAGTCCTTTTGTTGTGAGAACTATCATGAACCTGTTAAAACCAGTAGTGAGGATTTGGAAACAAGTAGGTGAGGAATACCATTATCCCCAGAAAAAGGAGAAATTGGGAAAGTATCATCCTAGTTGGTTGTTATAGTGTCTTTGTTAGGTGGCTTTGGCAGGGTCATGGATGATTAGAACAGCATAGAGTCCCACTCCTGCAAATAAATTGACTCGAACTGCTAATTTTGGACATTCTAGGAGAAGGCCTTCTATTGGTGATACCCTATAATCATCGGCGAAACCAGGATTTAGATTTGAGGTTTTTTTTTTTTTTTGGGGGGGGGGGGGAGTGGGCGCAAAGCAAAAGACTTGTGAACTATTTTAGCCACACAAATACAACACAATGCAATATGGCTGTGACAACACACGGCACATTTTGTGTGCCCTAATATATTTGGGTGTATGTTATGTCCAATTCATGTCATACACGACACAAACACAATACTTTTTTTAGTGTTCATGCTTCCTAGTATATAAAATACATATGAACTTTTTATATAAGTGAAAGAATAAGATGATGACTCTATGAACATGTTCAAGAAATTATATTAGTGAAAGAATACAAAATTTCAACAACATTGTTCTAAAAATCGGCCTAGACGCCTGGTGCCTGTCCAATGTCCGCTTAGGCGTCCCGTCTAGTGCTCCACTACGTCCGACTATGCATGTTTTTGGGTTCTGCGAACAATTGCCGCAATTTTCAGCATGGTTTTATTTTTTTAAACCGCCTAGATGGGCTAGGCGTCCGGTGCCGGCCTGACTAACACCTAGCACATTTTACAATCTTGTTCAACAATGAACTTAGGAATAGTGTTGGAAAGCTTATCCTTTTTCTTCTCCTTTTAATTTTTATAGTGAACACATGTTTTTATTTACTTGATTTAGGTCTTTCTTTATTGTTTTTTCTCTATGCTTTAATTTCTAATTTCCAAATTTGGAATCTCAACCTAGAGGTTCAGGTGTGTTGTGCCCGACGAGGCATGACGTGGAGCTACCGTGCCGCCGACGCGGGCCCCCGGTATGTCCGTCGACAAAGTTGTGCTACACCTACTTTTCCCAAAACACATACACGACATGTGTTGGTGGCTTCCCGTGGCAGTGTTGGCACATGATTTGCCATCTCGGGCAATGCCTTCTCGTAGGTTTTAGTCAACCCAATTTTTAGGTCCATATTTTGGCCTAATGCTGGAAAAAAAATGACAATCAAAATGAGACACATTAAATAGTATCACAAAATTAATTTTTATTAATATATCAATTTTCAATTGCATAAATATAAAAATTAAATTGATCAAATATTTGATGGAAACAATATTTAATGTCTTCAAATAAAAAGAGTTACATTTCAAAAGAGTTCTTTGTTTTCGAGTCTTCATGTCTTCGAGTCTTCAAGCTAGAGTTGATTGGTACTGTAGGAGTAGTATTGTAGACCAGAGTATTGATGTAGTGGCTTTCGTGTTTTAGTCGCTTGGTATTCAAGTCTTATGCTTCATGTCTTCGGCTATTCTTCTTCTTAGTAGATTGGAGACTATATGTATCTATCATCATCTTCTAGACCGAGGTTACCAAAATGTTCGTCAATTTCGTCTTCTTCAATGCCTTATATCCTTTCATCTACGTCCATCTAATCCTTCAAGCACATGATGACTTCCATCATCTATGGTTCCAATCTACTCCTTTGTTCAAAACTCTATTACCTGTACTAAAAGCATATTCTGCTACCCTGGACACCGATGGAGTTAAAAGGATCACATGCCATAACACATCGAAAACATCAAAAATTTCTTTCCTCTTTAGGTAGCATCTCACTATGATAAATTTGTTGGTATATATCAAGTTCACTACTTACACTACTACTACAGTTAAACCTCTGTAAATTAATACCCTTGTGACCAAGGAAAATCTCTTTACTACTATTATAGTTAAACCTCTGTAATTTAATAGTCTTGAGACCAAGTTAATTTAGTAAAGATTAAATAATCGATAAATCAATTTATTAAATTATCCATTAATTAATACTTATTAACATAGTTTGCAGTATCGATCGACACCGATACGATACAATTGTAACTAATACGGTTTGGCATATCTTGATCCGATGGCCATATGATGCCGATACTGAGCGATACAATGCGATAGGAGTCTCTTTTCAAGTTAATTCGGAAAAGAAAATTGAACGAACAAGACCAATCAACAATGATGTAAAATCATAGTAAGGTTGCAAAAACATGTAAATGAAGAACACTTATTTATCACATGTAAACCAATGAGCAAGGGTAGCTATAATGCCTAATATCAAATATATTTTTCTAAACTTTTAATAATTTATTAATAATTATTTACTTTCCCAGACAAAAAAAAGTCGATACTCCGATCGGAAACCGCCGATTCTGCCAATCCCGATACTCATAGGAAGTGTTCGTTACCGATTCCGATATCGTTAGTGTGAACCTTGCTTATTAATTTATAAAGATATTCCTTACTTTAATAAATATTGTGCGAACCTTGCTTATTAATTTATCAAGGTATTCCTTACTTTAAATAGTATACAGAAGGGTGAAATATGGTCTGCAAGAGTTTCTCGACTTACTGCAAATTGACATGGACTTTTGGAGGCATAAGGAAATATGAAACTGAGTTTTGCGGATTAAGATACCCTTGCATCAATTGGATAGAAGAAACTCTTTATTAGGCAATTAGCATAGTTAAAATCTGTTTAAAAATTACCCAGAAACAGCTACCAGGATATTGACATCTGGAGGTGTGAATTGTTTTATGAGAAGAGGATGGCGAGAAGGGTGATATGAATAGAGGATGGAGAAGTGTTCCTTAAAAGGGCTGGCTTTGTCATTTTTTTTGGTGATGGCAGACTACGCCCATTGGGGGGGGGGGTGTCAATCCGGGATTTCAGAATCGCTAGGACGATTTTGGGATCAAGTGTTAGTCAATTGCGGTTTTAGAATCATGTGTTAGTCAATTACGGTTATTAAAGCACAAGTTTTAATTATATGAAATCACACCTAGTTGCATCCCATCCCATATATTTTTGTCACGTGGAACCACAACCCTCAACCATGCGATTTCTAAATCTCACGGAATCATTGGTTATGTGAAACTTTTTTTATTTATTCCTGTACTTTTTTCTCTTTGATACCACTTGTTGCTCCCCATGAAATTCACTTCTTTATCTTCCTCCTAGAAATTTCCAATCAACTTTCTAATTACAGAAGAACAAATCAGGTGATTCGGACATTGGTTAGGGATCATTATCAGATCAAGTCGTCTCTTGGAGTCCAAAGTTTGAGAAAAATTGATTCATCAGTTTTTTCTTTGCATCAGAAGTAGGTCTCTTTTAATCTCTTCAATCCTTGTGTAATCCTAAGTTTTCTATTAATTATTTTTTTATTAGGGTTTTGGATCATAAGAGAGAGAATATTCAGTGCATCTAATTTTGCTTCAATATTTTTAAACAATTGATCTATCTAACCATATTGTGCATTAGATTTCTTTCTTTCTTTATTTTTCTGAAAAAAGGAAGAAATCCTAATTAGGGCTCCAAACCCTAATTTTTTTAAAATCCTAATCTAAATCGGTTTTTGCAGTTTTGTGATCAAGTGCTTATGATGAATTTACATCCAATTATTATAACATAATTTATATTTTCTAGACAAATTTTGTTTCAAATCAAATAGAACTCCAAAATTTGTTTATGGCTGCTATTAGTTTATACTTTTAGTTGAGTAAAAGTTGATGTTTACTTTTGTATTTTTTTTTTGTCTTCACATATTCACATGTAGTTGTTAGTTGTTACGTACGTGAAGTGGAAAGGAGAAAAAAAAGATATCAAGCCTGCCATGACATAATTTATCATATAATACGAGTGTTCTGACATTCAATGGGAAAAAAAGCCAGTTTCGTAACGGACTAATACCAATCAGCTAATTTTCTGAATCTTTCGTCAAAGAAATTCATTCTAACTTTCAAATCTCTATATATCCTGTGTAAGATTTAGAAGAGAACACTTTCACTCCATGTTTTTTTAATCTAAACCAAATTTTAACTACCAAAACCACTTATTTTGACAAAATTTCTACTTTTCATGTTCTCTTGGGGTGAGTAAGGGTTCTGTTCGGTTCAAATCAAACCGGATATATAAAAACCGGAATAACCGTAAACCGTATTTCTGAAAACCGAAAACCGAACCGTTTTCATAAAAACTGAACAAAACCGAACCGAATAATTCGGTTCGGTTTTCGGTCGGTTCGACTTCATGGGCTTCGGTTCGGTTTTCGGTCGGTTCGACTTCATGGGCCAATGGGTCTGATCTACACATTTTAGCAGTTGGGCTAATTTAAATAATAAATCTTAAAAAAAATCTGACATTGTTGCATTTATGAATTATTACAATTACAGAGAGCGAAAAAATATTAGTATATATAGATTGAGGGTAGGGAGAGCGCTCAAAGAAGTGGCAACAAGTGCCGATAGAGAATGGAAAGAGATAATGAGCTTAATAGGGTTAGCGTAAACATTAGTGTGTACATAAATTGAGGGTAGTTTGGCAAATTATTGAATCTAAATCGGTTTTCGGTTCGGTTACTCGGGCCAAGAGCCGAAAGAACTGATATTTCAAAATTTCTAATCTCCAAACCAAAAACCGAACCTATAACCGAAAAACTAACCGATTGTCATATTTCTGTTCGGTTTGGTTTTCGGTTTCCAACCGTTATATGCTCACCCCTAATGTTCTCAATCCCCTTGATTGAAGAACGTCGGTCGAAGATGAATTAAAAAGTAGAAAATAAGTTCTCATTGCTTGCTTACTTTTCTATTTTATGTATTAATTTTTTAGGACTTTAGTATTTGGTAGCATGGATAGGTAGGTCATAGATGGTGTTAATTTTATATGTTGCTTCAAGACGTGTGAGTTTCTATGTACACATGTACATACAAATAGTTGAATTGATATGTTTCATTCTTTTCTTTCATTCGAAATGTAATCCTTTTGTAATCAAGATTTTTTTTCTTAGATGTTAATTTTTTTTTTTATTACCTGGCTGACATAATTTTTATGTTTCATACTAGTAGAGGAAGAAGAAAATTACCATTCTTGGAATCTAAACTATTTTTATTGTTTATATACTATGGGCATAGTTTTAGTTCGCTTCTATATTTTTCTTTGATTGAATGCCATTTTCTTTCTCATTTACTTACCAATGTTTAAATGTTACTAAATTTCTAAATTATAAAATAGGAATTGTATACTAGTAAATTTTATGCTTGTGTTTCTCTTTTGCTTACCAATGTTTATGTTTCAACATTGGTAATGTTTTTTAATTAATTGTGACATTGAACTAGACAAATTTTTTAGGTTGCTTTCTTGGAAGAATTTTATATTAAATTAATTGGTATGCATTTAAATATGTACATGTTAGTCTCTTGCAGTTGAAATATGCGTACAATATTTGATAACGTAGTTGCCATTTATTTGAATTAGCTTTACTGTTTTGTCCCCTATGTAATCAATACAATCTTTTTTATCTTGTCAGAAAATAATACAACCTCCAAATGTCATAATGTCTTGGTTTATCAAGATTTAGCATAAAATGATGATGAAAAGTGTGAGGTCATTTCATAATAGATATAGATGTTTGATAGAAGTTTACACTACTCAGTTGTTTGATCAATTATCAAGACATTATCTAAAATATAATCATATAGTCACACTGTTAACTTTTGAGTATATTGTTATCAAATTTAATATCCAAGAAGCACGGACGCTCCAAAATTCATGTCCAAGTAGTGTGTCCTACACATGTATCGGACACGCCACAAACACTCCGAAATACACTAGGACACACAAAAATAGATTTCGAATCCATGTAGTCGTGTCTGAAACGTGTCGTGTTGAATCCGTGTCTATGCAACATAGTTTAATATATATTACTTGACATATCAATATCAAACAAAAGGGAAAGTTTTGTAGATAGTGATTTGTAGAAACATAGTGTGGATAGTTTCAGAATCACACTCGCAAACATTCAATAATCAATATGTTTTGTCTGAAATCGTTGTGATTATGATTTTGAAATCACACCCACATCATATTTCTGAAATCGAGATAGACTACCCCCACCCCCACCCACCCACCCACCCTCCCACCCTCCCAAGAAAGATCCATTTCTTCAGTCTTTTGCTTAGTAAAATGCAGGTTAGCGACGTGTTTTACTTTTTGGGTCCAATAAGTATTAGGTCGTGCTCTTTGTGCAGATGGATCCACAATATCCCACCTAGTGATGTTTGTCGTATTTCTTTGCATTGGGGGTGTCTGAAATTGAGGAAATGGATGGAAAGATCTTGTTTTTATTATTACTTTGCGAAAGTCCTCATAAGAAGGTCTTTACTGGTTTGCATTTGAGAAAATATGGGACATGGAAGTGCACGGTCAGGTGTTACTTTGAGAAATTCTTCCAAGGAGGAACAGTTTGCTGGCAAAAACAAAAAAGGAGACTCGTCACATTTAGAAAATGGGTGTAATTTTCATTCAAAATGTCCTTTCCAATCTGAAATATATCAGAACTTAATAAGACAAAATACTCATTAGTTCTTAAAAGTATGTCTTGGTTATAACTTATAACTGAATGTGAGAAGTGTTTGCCCTACCTGTTTACTTAGTGTTGATTCCTTGGTAAATCAGTTCTAGATGTGTGTGTGAGGCAAACATAGCAGGTTATTTTGTCCATTCTTACATTTAACTCTGTTCTGTTGGAAGTTTGCTGCTTTTTTAGGTCAAAAGGACCTTTAGCTAGAGCGCCTTTCTTTTGACCAATCAAACATATTTGATAATTACATGTATCTACATGAATACCGAGGTGATTTGATTCTTAGCGATCAACTGCAAAGTTCTTTTGGTGGTTGGTGTAGGTGGGCAAATATTTAAGAGATGCCTAGTTCTTATTCTGAGTCACTATGCTGAAGTTCATACCGAAACTGTTGTACATAACAAATGAATCAAGATGATATACACGAAATCATTTTTTTGTTGGATTTGAGGAGTAATCAAACTATCCCCTGCTGCCGATAAAGTAGAGGATCATCTTTACACTCTTATTTAACCATCACTCTCTCTCCATGTATTATTCTTTACCGCTTTGTTTACCTCTCCCCCAGCGCGCGCGCACACACACACACACACACACACACACACCCCACCACTCTCTTATTTAACCATCACACACACACTCTCTCCTCTACAAGGAAGACCTTATTTTAGCCTTTTTCTTTGGTTGCTGTTTTCCTCGAGAAGCCTTATTCAACGAGAGTGTTCCTATCTGTGTGAGGATGAGTTTGTTGCAAGGGGCTGATTCAGGGTATCAGGTTCACCCTTTTTATTGATGTTCATATGATGGTGAATATCAATCGGCATTTATTGTAGTCATGGAATTTCAGTCTTCATGATATGTGTTGTGTCATGACGAGTTGTACTTTTTGTTATCTTACGAGTTATAATGAAAGGAAGGTTTGATTGTCTTTATGTTTCTTGAACCTTTTGTTGTCCTTGGCATTCTCACTTCCTCTTTAATTCTGAGTGCTAGCATTCAATTCTACCTCATGTTACTTTTATAAGTTATTGTCAACATAAATTATTACCAACAAGCTGGTTAGATTATGGCTTATGCCGCTAATCCCTTTCTAGAAGAATATACTACATTAAGAAAATGTCGAATTCATTCATTAGGGCTATAGGCATAGCAAATGTATAAGAGATACAAAGTGGACAGCTATGCAATAGTTGTCTAATAGCAGCAAATGACAACTAGATAATACCCATTAAGGGGGAACATAAAACATTCATAAATCACTCTTTTACACTCCTTTGCAAGTTGTAGTTTAGACGACAATAAATCCAACTTGGATAGAAACTGTAGAAACAATAGAGAAAGTGAGTTTCAACCTTTATGTCGATAAGAGAGTCAGTTGCAGCTATAGAGTAAGAATTGTGACCATCTTGAGCAGCGAGAGAGTGACACACTGAGAGTTGCGACTAGAGAGAGAGTTGTGGCTTACATGGCGGGTGTGTGTGTGTAGAGAGAGAGAGAGAGAGAGAGAGTCAAGTGTGCGTTGAAAATTAGTGATATGAGCCGATGGGCCACTAACATATGCTGACGAGGGAATGACACATAGGTCCCTGGAGAAGATGGAGTCTCACTTCTTATACCGGGACGAAAAGACAAGGTTTATGGTATTGGATATTGACCCCATACAGGTTGGGAGATCTCCATATCGACAAGCGAATAGCAGATGATATATTAGACATCAAGAGATATGTCGCCATAGAGGTATAGGATGATAATTTGTACATATATAACAAGAATCAAGGTATTAATAAATATCTAATAATTATCCAGAATCAATTAGAATAATTAAGAAACTAAAATATGATAAGTCAATTGTTTTAACAAAGGAGAAGAGAAGGGAGAGGTAAGTGCCGCAATTAGTGCCGGAAATATTGATTCTTCTTTCCTCCTGCAATAGACGTTTTTGCAATTATATATTTTTGTAGGTTTTTTGGAAGGTCGGTTGATATATGCATCAACATAAGTGTTATTTATGGACAATTAATAGATTGAGTAATATATGCTTAATTTGATTACCGTAGCAGATTAATTAAAAATTTCAACTTGCCATGTAATTATGATTATTCAGCCAAGTAAATGCAACCAACTATGGATTGTGTGCATAATGATTTTTTTTAATATAACATTGTTTGATATGCTCGCTTTACCCCATATATAAGCTAATGTACGAGCATGTATGGTTCAATTACCGTTTTCTCAAATACGTTAGGCAAACTGTATCAACTTGACTCTGAAACCTTGACATACAGGTCATACCGAAGGATATCCCAAAGATAGCTAAGAGAAGATAAGACCCCTACTGCTGGCAAGTGGGCCCGTGGGGAGGAAGCAGATGTGAGGGCGAGGAAAGTAAACATGGGCTTAGAAATGAGCGAAGCCATAGCACATCAAAAGAAGAGACGTTGAGATGAGAAAACAACAAAGAGCAAAGGTAGAAAATCATAAAGTAAATACGTGCTATTTGTAGACCTCAGAGCTGTGAAGATTGGACAGAATATGGTATTAATAAGCTAAATGATCTATTTTTATGATTTAGGATTTTGGAAATGTGAGTTTGGAAAAGACGGGTTTGGAGAAAATGGGTTTGGAAAGGATGGTTGTGGAGAAATGTGTTTGGAAAGAGGGTTCGGAAAAGATGGATCTAGACGTGTGGTATTGGATATCATGGTTTGGAGTGGATGACTTTGGGGAAGATAGGATGGTTTTTGGAATGGGGTTTTGTTTTCATGGAAGGTAGAGAATTGGGTCAAAGATGGATCATGCTTTGATACAATGTAGAAGAATGGACTAATTGAAAAAAAATAAATATGATTCCTTTGTTGGGGCTTGTAGGCCAAGCATTATAGAGGAGAGATAAAACTGAACAACTATGTAGTAGATGTCCAATAGCTAAATCACAACTATCTAATAACTAACAAAGGAAAACATAAAACAAAATGTAAATCACTCTTCTACACCCTTCTCCTGGTCATATAGATTTTTCACATGTAACATGAACATTAGAGTTAGCATCAAATTGCCGCTGTTTGTTAATCTCATGACTGACCTCTTCAATTTAGGATATTGCTTTTATAGTACCCTATTTAGGCTGGGTTTGGGGTTGATCATGGCTGCTGCTGCTTTTTTTTTTGAAAAGCAGTCCTATAATTTGTTTGGTAACAACTTATCAAAACTTTTGAAAATCCATCAATTTTGGGGAAGATTCTGAAAGCAGGTGAGAACCTGCTGTCAAAAGCTGCTTCTGCTGCCAGTTTTGAAAAGTAGCAGTCCCAAACAAGCATTAATAAGTTGAGCCTCTGCAATCCAGGTGCTGCTTTTATAGTACCCTATTTGATAGGCTTAGACGACATGTTGATTATTTTTAACTACTTGCCCGGGTATAGTCTCCAAGAATATTGGCGTTCTGTGACTGAAGTTGCATTGAGGTCTTTAGATGATCTCATATCTTAAAATTTTCTTATTATTTAGCACTAAAAGATGATTAGTAACTACCAACAGTACAAGCATATTAACTGTAAAATCAGCATTATAAGGCTGTAGATACTAGATATATTAGTGTTTCAAGCCAACCTTAATGACTAGCTCAAAATAATTTGGAAGCAGTGTTCTAAAAATCGTCCAACTCGGGCGCCTAGGCGCCGCCTAGGCGCTAGGCGGAGCCCCAACGAACCGATTATGCTAAAATCGGCGAGAAAAATCGGTGGCGGTCAAAATCGGCGCTAGGCGGTCAAAATCGGGTCTAGGAGGTCCCCAGGCGGCCCTTAGGCGGCCAATTTTTTTTAAAAATTCAAAAAAAAAATTACATACCTGCCGCCGCCGTAGTCGTCGCCGTGGTCGTCGCCGTGGTCGTCGCTGTGGTCGTCGCCGCCGTCGTCGCCGCCGTCGTCGTCGCCGTCGCCGCCGTCGTCGTAGTCGCCGGTGGCGACGGCTGCTTCTGTTGGTGGTGGTGGTGGCGGCTGCTTCTGTTGGTGGTGGCGGTGGTGGTGGTGGTGGTGGTGGGAGGGGAGGAGGAGAGGAGAGGAGGAGGGGAGGAGGAGGAGAGGGGAGGAGGAGGAGCGGAGGGGAGAGGGGCTCAGTGCTGCATCTGCTGTCTCTCTCCTCCCCCCCCCCCCCCCCCCCCCCCACCCACCACATATATATACATATATATTATAAAAAAAAAAAAAAATCGGCGCCTAGGCGCCGTCTAGGCGCCCTAGGCGCTAGTCGGCCCTCCGGCGCACCGACTCCGCCTAGCGCTTTTTACAACATTGATTTGAAGGATAAAAATGCTACTAATTTTTATTTCCTTTGTTGACAATTATGCAATATGATAGGCATATGTGACAATGTCATTTTTGTTTACGACTATCACTACGGTATTACTTCCAAAGATATCATTTTTTTCGTACTATTAACTATGAGAAACTGTGGCCTTGGCTTATGTTGGTTTTGCAGGTTTATCTTAGATGCTTGGTTCTTATAAGTTTCCTCGTTAATTTATTCTTATAGCAGTATAAAGTTATCATATACTATCACTATTCAAGAAGCTTAACCTTATGTTGAAAATGAGGCTCGACTTGATGGGATAGTTTCCTAGATGTGGTGCGAGTAAATTATTTTACGAGGTGAGCCTTCCTATTTAGTTCCTATCTAATGTGGGACTAAAGGAGTACACTTAGTATGGACAGGCAAGAATAGTAACTTCTCTCTAACACCTTAAATGTCACGGAATGAGAATATAAGAAAACTGGTTGTCCAAGCACATTTATACTTAAATGCTATTTAAGCTCTGAATTTTCAATGAAGGGAAATGATTTGAAGGCTCCCAACTGTTAGCGCAATCTTTAATATTGGTTATGTTTGGAAGAATATTTTGGTGGTAAAGTTATTTGCTATATCTTAAGGGTCTGCTTGGATTGAGGGTTAAGAGGGTTAAGTGAGGGGAAGTTAAGTGAGGGGAAATAAAAATCATATTTGGTTTGAGGGTGGAAATTTAGAAGGAGGGTTATAGAAGGTTAAGTGGGGGTTTGTTTTCCTCTTTTGTCTATTTCTTTAACCCTCCAAATTGAAGGGTTAACGAGGGGGATTGAGGGGTTTTGTTTAAAAAGTCATAAATATCTCTTATTTGTCATATAAAATATCATCACTTTTGTTCTATTTTTTCATGCTTTCAATATGTTGTTCTGTATCTTCCTTATTTGCTAAGATATTTTGACAAGTTTTAATTAAAATTTTAATCAAATTTAATTTTATGACATACATAATAAGGGTATTTTGTTTATTAATCCTTCTCTCACTCAAACCTTCAATCCAAGCAAGAGTTATTAAACACAACCCACTTAACTCTCTCTCCAATTCAAGCAATGTTATATGTATTGATTCTACTTTCCCTCACTTAACTCCCCTTTGCTTAACCCCACTTAATTCTAATTAATCCCCCCCCCCCCCCCCCCCCCCCCCCCCCTCTCAATCCAAGCAGACCCTAAATCCTTGATATATATATATATATATATATCACCTGCTTACTAGGGATTGTCTGAGTAGGTTTTGGGGTGGATTGTATGGATAAAAAGTTATGTCCGTGTGACCACATGTATGAGTCCAGGGATCATCTCTTTTTTTGGTGCGACTATGTTTGGAAGATCTAGAGCCATCATCGCACCAAATTTGGTCTGTCGTATATGCATTATAGGGATCTATTGTCGGTTCTGAACGAAATCAAATCTCAGAAAGGAAAAGGGGTGGGTGAGTATAGACGGATTCACCTAATTTTTGAGACTGGTCCGGCACGTATGGGGGAACAAAACAGACGTATCTTTGAGGGCCTTGCCACCAGTAGATATGTTGTACAAAGAAACATAGAAACTGATATAGATATCCTTGACCCTAGATGACCTCTTTTGTGCCATGGGCAGGATTATATTTTGTAATTTTTGGGGTCTGTCAATAATATTTACTTTCTTCGAATATATATATATATATATATATATATATATATATATGGCCCTTTTGAAATATTGGGATGGACCCTTGTAGTGCTGGGGTAACTGAATGTGTTTGGGTTTGAGATTATCTATTTCAATGGATCCTGTACCTACCATGCCAAATTACTGGGCACTGTCTCACTTGGAATGAGCATTGTGTGTTAGTGCTTTAACTCACAAGTCATATAAGAAAATATGAAAGTGCTCTGTGCGGTTATGATTTACGAATTACGATTGTGTCTAGCCATGCACACCGTATATATGGAATGTCAGATTCTTTCAAAATGGTGTAGGCAGACTCAAAATCTCAAATTGGTATTTATGTCTTGATGCCATTAAAGCTATATTTCGTATATCAATTTCTTGTGTCAACATCAATGCTAATTTATCTGAAATTGTTGTCTGAAGCTCCGACTTGTTTTCTTTTACGACTAACCTGGCATATAGAGAAGGTATTTGATTATCTTTGCAGTTTGACTTTTATTCTTATCACTTTAATTTCCTTTGTCATTTAATACTTGACGTTTAAGCAAAAGATATGACTGTTGTTGAAGATTGCAGGCATTCAATTTGAGCTCTGCTTGCAGGGTTTGCTATCTTATAGTTCGGTAGCTTGGACGTTCAAATCGGTAATGCAACAACACACTTGCTCTTCTTCTTCTTTGTGTGTGTCGTGTCAAGATATTGCAAAAGCAATTGTAAATTATTGCAATATGCAAATGCAGACTCGAATTTAGTTTGATATTTATCGACTTGATTTTCTCGAACTTACATTTCTGATATTGGTTTGTTGCTATTTCTGCCTTTATTAAAAAGTATTCATTGTGCTGTTTTACCTTGTAAGAGATGCACATAAATGCAAGGCTTTGTGCTTTTCAGTTCAATACTCGACTTTTTCAGCAATACTTAGTACAGAAGTAAAATACTGCAGTTTTGGATTCAGTTCTATTTCCAGGGTTTTGTGTGTGATATATTTTGTACTCTTCAAATTTCTCGGAAAGTTGAGCCGTTGTTCCAGAACCACAACTCTGTAAGATTCAGTAGCGTACAACTAAAACTTATTGAACATGGACTTTGTGTAGTATCAGATGACGCAATCCTTTTTATTTTATTTATTAATTTTTGTTCTGTTATAATGCAATCACTTTACAATATGTGCAAGTTTCTGCTGCTTTGGATACAGATGAAAACAGTAAAGTTGTGAACACTACTGTTACACAGGTACTTCCGTTGAAATAAAAATGAATTTACCTGTCTAAACTGTAATTTGCTATCCTCAATATCCCATTATTTATATGATCCACTGAACAGGAAGGAGATCTCCATCTCCTACATGCTTGCCAAATAAAAGCTAGAAACTCGGAACTGTGCAACTTTCCAATCGAAAAAAATCTTATATCATATAATGACTAGCTAATTTGAAGACCTTAGGGATGTCTCGAAATCTATCAAGCTGGGGGGGGGGGGGGGGGGGGGGGGGGGGGGGTGGTGGTGTAAATTTTGGATGAAAATGATGATTTGTCCTAACGGACATTCAAATCTATAACCTTTTTATTTTTTTACCTTAATAAAAAAATGATTTTCTCTGTAAAAGATGCTGCTGCTTTTTTTTGGGAAAATTTTACAGTCTTGTATGTTCAATCACATAACTAATCTAGCTTACATGTTCAATCACATATCTAAGGCACCTTTGGAAGCTTGGAAATAGAGGCACATATGGAGAAATTTTATTTTATTTTTTCAACTTTCAAGACAACTTTCCAAAGTAGTCATGTGACCAAAGAAAGGTACATTTAGTTGTAAAATCTTAATTATTCCTATTAACAATTAAATAAACAAAATAATTTAAGGTATAAGTCGCAAAAGAAAACAATCAATGAACTCTGATGCCTTCCCACCACTACAAATGAGTAACCAACACACTCTTCAAGCTAGTATATAAGAAACTCTTGCAAAATGTCATGATTCATGAGAATAAAAAATACATAATATAAATTACGACAAAAAATAAAACAAGAAAACAAGGCACATATGTACTTATTTCATTAACCATAGCTCTAACAACATAAATAATTCCTAACTATAGAGAAATCATTGCACTGATATGTATTGGGGTTGCCGGTCCTACCATTTCATGTTGTAGCAAATTTCAAGTGCGTGTATTTCAATATTTGAACTATCATTTATTGTCTTATAGACATTAGGTGTGTTAGCTAAAGTTGTTAGTATGGTAAAGGATTTGCTAGAGGCAATTTTTAATTCCACAACAAATATTTATTTTGTTACATTTTTTTGAAGAAACCCTTTGTGTGGGCGAGAGCTTTGCTGGCGCATGTACGTATCGAGCATAATTTGGCAAAGGAGCAGCGGGACTGCAAAGGTTGCGGAGTAGCGGTGCTGTGGAGCAGCGGCTAGCACGGTTTCGCGGAGCTACGGTGTCGCGGGTCTGTGGAAATGTAGTGGCACGGTTCCGCAGCGTCACGGTTCTACGTTTCTGTGGAGCTGCAATGACATAGTTTCACGAAGTTGTAGCGTCGCGAAACTGTCGCTCTATTCAACACCGCGATTTTGCTGCATGAAGGTTGTTCGGCTTGTAACCACCCTATTCATCTTTTGAGAATGGCTACTGTTTTTTTTTTTTAGAGAATTGTTCTCCTATTTAAGTAGCTGCTCCAGAATTTTGTGCTCAGTTGGGACAACGAAACAAAGAGGAGACGATTTTTGTTCCGAGTGTCATTATTTCAGCACACCAATGCTCTGTCTAAGGAATGATGGTGGCTTACAAGAGCGTTCAATTAGTTTCTTTTAACTTGTTAGTTCCTGGTAGCGGATAGACGGATACAATTGAATTTCACTTTTAACAATGGTGTTTTTCATCATCCCGCAAACGATTGTGCTGATATGTTAGTACTTGACAACTAGTTCTTTCAAAACATTTTAGCAAGTTCTACTTGTAATACCACCCATGTGGTTCGATCTTTCACAAGACTCAAGACGGATTTTTTCGAATTTCCGCATCAACATGGTATGTCAAATTAATATCTAAAATGTATATCTATAATATAACGCACACCTGATATATCATAAGTTAGATATACATAATCAATTTTGGTTTAAAGTCCTGCACAACAAAATATGAATAAATACTTATTTATGGTTTAAGATTTAACCTAATCTGATATAAAAGATTAAGATTTTAATTCTAATATAACTGGAATTGTAAACCAGATTAGAACAAATTATATAAATTTAGAACTGTATAGATTTGGATGAAATTTTCAACTTAATCTAAAAAAAGTTTATGATAGATTAGATGTAAATTATGTTTTAAATAATAAATTCGGAAAGAAGATGAAAAGTTTCTTAAATAATATATATATATATATATATATATATATATATATATATATATATATATATATATATATATATATATATATATATTTGTGTGTGTGTGTGTCAATGGCACACGGTCTAGATTTAAAATAGTTAAATAGAGAGGAGTAAGAAGAAAATAACAACAGAAAATACTCTAATCTAATAAATTTAAAATGTAAATGATATGATTAATTAAACTAAATTATATCTAGATTCGTATAGGTTGAGTTTCAAATGGTACATTAAGTATTTACATTGTATCTATCTATCTATCTATCTATCTATCTATCTATCTATATAGTATATAATTCAGATACCATGAATATATGAATATATTGATAGATTATTTGGATTAGAATGATTCTGAGGTAAAAATAATATTATGTATGGATAAGAATCTAAGTGTTAGATTCAAATTCTAAACTTGGATATGTTCATTTATTAATCAAGTTAGAAAATTAGATGTGAATTCTATTTCAAATTATAAATTTGACAAAGACAGACGAAAAGAACGATTTTTTAAAATCTGAGTTATAAATTAAGATTTATAATTAAAATTCTAAATTTGGGTATGTTCATTTATTAATCAAGTTAGAAAATTAGATGTGAATTATATTTCAAATTGTAAATTTGAAAAAGACAGTCGAAAAGAAAGATTGTTTAAAATTGTTGGGAAAGAAACGCGGAAACCTTTCCCCAAATCGGAGAGTACCTGCGAGAGGACCAAGCAATACAACGCACGAACCCAAAAATAGCCACACAAAAACAATCACGCAGACACAGAGAATTTTTGACGTGGAAACCCTTGCGGAAAAAAACCACGGGACGATCGGAGTCCAACCCTGAGAAGCCTCCACTAATGGAATAGAAGAATTACACCCTCTACAAACTCCTCCCGATCCAAATCGGATCCCCACAACACTCAGAGACAAGAACAATGATTACAAGGCTACGAAGAGCGAGAACGACGAGTAGAGATTACCCGAACACGATCTCCTTCGAACAGCGACCTTCAATCCTCCGTCTTCTTCTCCGAAGTTGCAATGGCACTCTTGCCTCCTTCTCTCTCAAACTTGTGTTGTCCAATGCGATAATACGATAATGAATTAGGGTTGAGAAAACTCAATATATCTCCCTAATCCCGCAACCAACCTGGACCGTTGGATTAGATCCAATGATGAAAACTCATCCTGAAATCCGCTTCAGCCCCCCGACACACAGAGTTCGGCCAGAACTCTGTGTGGGGCAGCCAGCACGTACTGGCCAAACCCTGGAACGGCCAGACCGAGTTCGGCCCGAACTCGCCAGGGGACCGAGTTCGGCCCGAACTCGGGTCCCCTGCTTCCAGCAGCTCCAGCAGCAACAGCAGCAGCAGCAGCAACTACTCCCGAGCTTCTCCGACATCGGACGGCGCTCGTCGCACTCCGGGATCTTCTCCACATAGGTTGGGAACCCCACCCACTCCAACAAATCTCCCCCTTCACAACTCTGGGGAGGACGTCGTCATCCCGACGATCTGCCTGCAGTACTCAAACTTCCCCCTTGGTAGAATCTTCGTGAACATATCAGCTCCGTTGTCATCTGTATGCACCTTCTCAAGCTCCGCGTCCTTCTTCTCAACCACATCCCGTATCCAATGATACCGAGTCTCGATGTGCTTGGACCGGCTATGAAACGTCTGATTCTTCACAAGATGGATAGCACTCTGACTGTCGCAAAGCAAAGTATACTGCTCTTGCTTCAGTCCCAATTCCTGCAACAGCTTCTTCATCCACAACAGCTCCTTGCAAGCCTCCGTCGCCGCAATGTATTCCGCCTCCGTCGTCGACAAGGCAACACACTTCTGCAACCGCGACTGCCACGGCACTGCTCCTCCCGCAAACATCATCACGTAGCCTGAAGTCGATCGCCTCGTGTCTACATCTCCAGCCATATCAGCGTCGGTATACCCAACCAGCTTCGGCTCGTCACCACCAAAGGAAAGTCTCCAACCAGCAGTGCCCTGAAGATATCGTAGAATCCACTTGACCGCACTCCAGTGTACCCTTCCAGGATTCGAAAGATACCTGCTAACCGTACCAACTGCATGAGCAATATCTGGCCTCGTACACACCATAGCATACATCAGGCTTCCCACAGCTGAAGCATATGGAACCCGCTCCATATCTTCCTTTTCGTCCTCGGTAGATGGACACTGCTCCTCAGTGAACTTAAAGTGAGCCGCGAGAGGGGAACTCACTTTCTTCGACCCGTCCATCCCGAAACGCTGAAGTACCCGGTGAATGTACTTCTTTTGGGACAAGTGTAGCAGCTTGGACTCTCTCTTTCGGCTGATCTCCATCCCAAGAATAGTCTTCGCTGTGCCCAAATCCTTCATAGAGAAGGCCGCGCCCAGTTGGCGCTTCAACTCCGCTATCCTAGTGGCATTCCGACCCACTAATAGCATATCATCAACATAGAGCAATAAGATGATAAAATCATCATCGACAAAATACCTCACAAATGCACAATGGTCCGACGTCGTCCGTGCATAACCATGCTCCCCCATAAACGACTCAAACTTTCTGTACCACTGCCTCGGAGCCTGCTTCAGACCATACAAGCTCTTCCTCAACCGGCAGACCAAATGTGACTTGTCCTTCTCACAGAATCCCTCCGGCTGCTCCATGTACAACTCCTCCTCAAGATCACCGTGGAGGAACGCCGTCTTCACGTCCATCTGCTCGACCTCCAAGTCGAAACTGGCTGCTAATGCTAGCACCACCCGAATAGACGAATGCTTGACGACAGGAGAAAAGATTTCATCATAATCCACGCCTTTCCGCTGACCGTAGCCCTTGACTACCAGCCTCGCTTTGTATCGAGGGCGAGTAGCATCATCCGTCTGCTTCACTCTGAACACCCATCGATTTTTCAAAGCCTTCTTGCCCTTTGGCAACCGCACCAGATCATAAGTAGAATTGGTGTGCAAGGAACTCATCTCCTCCTGCATAGCCACCATCCACTCCTGCCTGTGTTCGTCTTCCATAGCCTCTGCGAAACTTTCGGGCTCTCCCCCGTCAGTCAATAGCACATACTCATCCGACGAGTATCTCGTAGATGGTCGACGATCCCTGTTGCTCCTTCTCAGTGGAGCCACTGGTGCTGGCTGTATACCGACAGCCTCCTCCCCTTCAGGAACTACCTCTCCGGCATGCTCATCCTCCTGAGGGACACCCTGACCACCATCAGCAGGCTGATGATCAAGGTTGGGAGCAACTCCATGTACCGGCTCCCCCATAACTGGATCCTCTGCGATGTCCTCTGGAAACTGCTCGAAGCGAAATGACTCTAACTCAGGCAATTCCTCAGCCTCAGAAGGCGTCTCAGAATCCTGAGTGTTGGTCATGGTCTGATCCTCGACGAACACCACGTCCCTGCTTCTGTAGAGCTTTCCTTCCACTGGGTCGTAGAGTCTATAGCCAAACTCATCCCGACCATAGCCGACAAAGACGCATCGTCTCGTCTTCGGCTCAAGTTTGGTCCTCTCGTCCTTCAGTACATGCACGAAGGCTTTACAACCAAACGCCCGCAGGTGACTGTATGACGGCTCCTTGCCGTACCATACTTTGTCAGGCACATCACCCTGCAAAGGAGCACTAGGAGACAAATTAATAATATAAGCAGCTGTGAGAAGAGCCTCACCCCAATAACTGCCCGGCAAGTTTGCCTCTGACAGCAAACACCGCACCCTCTCCATCAGTGTCCTGTTCATGCGCTCCGCTACACCATTGAGCTGAGGTGTCTTTGGCGGAGTATTCTGGTGTCGTATCCCTTGCTCTCTGCAATACGCATCAAAGGGACCGATGTATTCGCCGCCATTGTCGGACCGAACACACAACAACTTCTTGCCCGTCTCCCTTTCAACGGAGGCCTGAAACTCCTTGAAAGTAGGCAGCACCTGATCCTTGGTCTTTAAGGCATAGACCCAAACCTTCCTGGAACAGTCATCAATGAAAGTCACAAAGTAAGAAGCACCACCAAGAGATTTTACCTTCATAGGACCGCAGACATCCGAGTGAATCAACTCGAGCAACGCCGGCTTCCTCGAACTTGGGTGACTCTGGAAAGACACCCTACTTTGCTTCCCAGCCAAACAGTACGTGCACTTCTCCAACTTTGTAGACTTGAGCCCCGGAATCACTTTCCTGTTCACCAAGTAGCTCATCCCCTTCTCGCTGATATGGCCGAGCCGCCTATGCCACAACTCGATAGACGCATCACTGACTGCGTTCACCTCCTGTGCCCCCTGTGCGCTCTCCTCCATATAATAGAGACTGGACTTCTTGTTTCCTCTGGCAATCACCATCGAACCTCTGGAAAGCTTCCACTGACTATTCCCGAAGAGACTGAAGAATCCCTCGTCATCCAACCTTCCAACCGACACCAGGTTGAAACGGATATCAGGGACATGACGAACATCCTTGAGAACAAGAACCGCACCTGTCTTCGTTCTCAAATGCACATCTCCAACGTCAACCGCCTTCGACACATCTCCGTTGCCCATCTTCAACACGCCACAGTCGCCTGTCGTGTAAGTGGCAAACAGTGCCCTATAATGAGATACATGTGCTGAAGCCCCTGAGTCCACCAGCCAAGAATTGTCATCGCAGGCGAGGTTAGTAATGACCTCATCACCTACGACGATCACATCGCCTCCATGCACCGAGGCCGCCGCTGTAGTGTTCTCTTCTTGCTTCCCCTTGTCGCCCTTCTTCTCCTTCTTCCAAGCGAAACAATTCCGCTTGATATGGCCCTTCTTACCGCAATGATAACACTCTGAGTCCTCGTACCGACCCTTGGACTTCCCCCTGCTCTTGTCTCTGCCACCACCTGGACCCCTGCTTTTGCCCCTTCCGCGGCTCTCTGAAACAAGTGCCTCTGAGTGGTGGGATGTGGATGAAGTGCCCTGAGAACGTCTCCGCATCTCTTCATTCAACACCCCGCTCTTGGCAAACTCCAGACTGACCACGCCCTCTGGAGCAGAAGCGATCATAGATACTCGTACGGTCTCCCACGAGTCTGGCAAGGTACACAGCAGCCACAGTCCCTGAACTTCGTCGTCGAACTTGACTCCCATAGAAGATAGCTGGTCAACCACGCCCTGGAAATCACTCAAGTGATCCGTAATAGACGCCCCATCCTTGTACCGCAGACCCATCATCGTTCGGATCAGGAACAACTTGTTTACCCCGGTCTTCTTCGCATAGAAGGATTCCAGCTTATCCCACAACGTCTTCGCGTGCTCAATATTGGCAACATGGTTGTACACGTTCTCATCAACAAACTGCCGTATGTACCCACACACCTGTATGTGCTCGAACTTCCAGTCCTCCTCGGATTTATCACTGGGCCTCTCGGTTGCAAACACAGGTAGATGCAGCTTCTTGACAAATAGCAAATCCTTCATCTTGCTCCGCCAATAATGATAGTTTGTGCCATTAAGGTTCACCATGCGCACCGGCTTCGCGTCCATCTCTCCTCTCTGGTTCCTCTGTCAACTCCTGACACCCTTTGAACCCAAAGCTTTGATACCACTCTGTTGGAAAAGAAACGCGGAAACCTTTCCCCAAACCGGAGAGTACCTGCGAGAGGACCAAGCAATACAACGCACGAACCCAAAAATAGCCACACAAAAACAATCACGCAGACACAGAGAATGTTTGACGTGGAAACCCTTGCGGGAAAAACCACGGGACGATCGGAGTCCAACCCTGAGAAGCCTCCACTAATGGAATAGAAGAACTACACCCTCTACAAACTCCTCCCGATCCAAATCGGATCCCCACAACACTCAGAGACAAGAACAATGATTACAAGGCTACGAAGAGCGAGAACGACGAGTAGAGATTACCCGAACACGATCTCCTTCGAACAGCGACCTTCAATCCTCCGTCTTCTTCTCCGAAGTTGCAATGGCACTCTTGCCTCCTTCTCTCTCAAACTTGTGTTGTCCAATGCGATAATACGATAATGAATTAGGGTTGAGAAAACTCAATATATCTCCCTAATCCCGCAACCAACCTGGACCGTTGGATTAGATCCAATGATGAAAACTCATCCTGAAATCCGCTTCAGCCTCCCGACACACAGAGTTCGGCCAGAACTCTGTGTGGGGCAGCCAGCACCTACTGGCCAAACCCTGGAACGGCCAGACCGAGTTCGGCCCGAACTCGCCAGGGGACCGAGGTCGGCCCGAACTCGGGTCCCCTGCTTCCAGCAGCTCCAGCAGCAACAGCAGCAGCAACTACTCCCGAGCTTCTCCGACATCGGACGGCGCTCGTCGCACTCCGGAATCTTCTCCACATATGTTGGGAACCCCACCCACTCCAACAAAAATATGAGTTATAAATTAAGATTGGGAAATAAATATTTTTTTATAAAGATGTGAATTGTAATATTAAATTTTAAAAAAGTGCTAATTAGCATTTAGATCCGAAATTTTATATTAGCTTAAAGTTTAAGCCTGACATGTTCTATTGGAAAGTTTAGACCTTGAACATTAGTACAAATGAAACAACCAACAATTTCCTTGTACTTTCACTTTCCTTGAAAAATTGCAGTTTTTATCCTTTTTTTTTTTTCCGACATTTGGAGAGGACAAGGAAATTCAAAAGAAAATTGAATTCCCTACGGTGGAACCTTGGTTGGATGGAGGAACCACTTCCTCCCTTATTTTTATTTTCTTCCTATGGAAACATTTTTCTTTTCTGGTACATTCCTTGACATTCAAACATAGAAAATGATGACTTTCCTTTCCCAATCCCATGATTCCGCCAACCAAGGCCTTAATACAAAGAAAGCAGCCAACATAAGTTGCAAAGGAGGGTATAATAGAAAAAAAAAATTAGGATCAAAATTTTCAATTAAATATATCAGGATTTAAATTCTAAGTTATATTAAATTCAAAATCTAAGGGTCTGCTTGGATTGAGGGAAGAAAAAAAAAAAGCAGAGTTAAGTGAGATAAAATTGAAGGAAAGTTAAGTGAGGGGGAGTAGCTCAATACATATGACCTTACTTGGATTGCAGAGAGAGTTAAGTGGGGTGTGTTAACTTTCACTTGTATTGGAAGTATTGATGAGAGTAAAATTAATAAAAGATATAATAATTATCAAAACAATCTTATTACATATGTCATAAAATTAAAATTTTACTGAAATTTTAATTAGAACTTGTCACAATTGAGGAATCTACGGAGCATCATTTTGAAAGGAAGAAAAAATAAATAAATAAATAATGATAATTTATTGGACAAATAAGAGATATTTAAGACTTTTTAAACAAAATCCTTAATCCTCCTCATTAATCTTAGTTGAAAAAAAATACACAAACCCTCTACAACCCTTCTCATAAACTTCTACCCTCAAATCAATTATTTTTTTTTTCTCCTTAACTTTTTCTCACTTAACTCTTTTGACCCTCAATCCAAACAGACCTTAAACGATATTGGTGAGTTGAAAAAAATAGACAAACCCTCTACAACACTCCTAAAAAACTACTACCCTCGAACCTTTTTTTTTGTCTGACTTAAATTTTTATTACTTAATTCTCTTGACTCTCCATCCAAACAGACCCTAAACAATAATTAGCCCTTGAAAAATATATCTCCGCTGCGGGAGTCTCGTCGTACTTGACCGTTGGATCGAGCGGATGCCTCGGGACGTCCCCGCACCTCACACACATCTCATCTCATGTTACAGAGAGCAAGCAAGTGGTCCCCTCGTCCGTTGCGAGACCCATACACCACCATGGTCTCCCCTCTGCGCATCCCGGTGTTGTCAAGGAACCGGCTCCACTCGCGGCCTATGATGCGGCAGTAGCCGGTGCTGGCGTTGCGGCTGAAGCTCATCTCGTACTTGTTGCCGAGCCTGTCCAGCACCTTCACCGGCACGGGCTGCGGCGGCAGCGGAGCGCCCGGCTCGCCCGTGGCCCTCCTCTCCAGCTCCCGCAGCGCCTCCACCTTCCTGATGTCGTTGCGGGTCAGCTGGTACCGGTGCGCGTTGTGGTCGGCGTCCGTCTCGGTGATCCCCTTCGACAGGTACAGCGCGAGGGGCGGCATGCCCATCTCCGCCGCCACCTGCTGCAGGTGCTGATGGCACGGGAGGAGTAAATTGGGCCCCGGCTGATCGAGCCGCCGCCATAACGAGTTGACGTCCTCGTACCACCTCCTCCTCCTCCTCCTCCTCGCGTTGTCGCCGCCGCTGCTGTTGCTCTCCGTCATCGAAGGTGGCGGGACCAGAGTGCTGTTGTGATCATGAGACTCCAGGAAGCTCTCTTCGCACTCCAGCGAAGGCAGCGCGACACGGCGGCCGCTGCCAGAAGAAGAGGAAGGTGGAGTGCTGGTGGTGGTGGTGGTGGTGGTGGGGTTGTCGACGACGTCGAATCGAGCCACCAAGAACCTCTCCCTCTTCTTGAATGGTAACATAGAATCTGGGCTCGGAGGGTCTCTCTCTCTCTCTTCTTGAAGGTGGGTCGTTCAAGCGCGGGGGGTTTGATTTGTTTTATACGGTAGAGTTATTCCCGGCTGTCTTAGTAGAATAAGAATTAGGATTGCTATTCCTATTAGAACGAGAAACACTCACTACGGAAGATTGTGTTCATTGGAATCCAATTACGGATTCAATAGCTGACTTACATGTAGTCCGAATAATTTAATTTTTCTATTCATCCATATAGCAATAAGAATCTTAATTTATTTAATTTTTAATAAATATACTTTCATTAGTCTTATAATCTTTCTATTACCTAAATCAACAATGCTATTTGGCCCGCCGACGGGTCATCCCGCCCGCCACGTGGCACTCCCCCCATTGGCAGGTCAAAGGCATGAGTCCCATGCTACAGGAGGGACCAATCGGAGAGTACCACACAGGCGGATACCTAAATTCATAAAATACCCAAACGATATTTTCAGAAAAGCTAAAATATTTCCAATGAGCTTGGATTTTACTTTCCCTCAATAATGGAAATATAAAACCTCTCATATTCTCCTTCCAAATTTCAACATTTTCAATATTAGACATATCAAACATGGGTAAGGAATCAAAAACTCATTTTCAAGCCTCCAAAATTTGAACCAAACTCTCCCACATGGTTATTGGGTCGTCAGAAAAGGGCCCGGATTCATATCGGATTATTGATCATAATCCGAATTGAACTTGGTCCGGTTGATCATTGTCCCTATTTAAATTGGTTATTTATAAAAGCACAGCCCTATTATTACAGGACAATACATGATAGGGGCTATAATAGGATTTTTTTGTTAGCAACTATCAAAAAAATTGATTGATGACAACATGTTCTTCTCTCTCTTTCCTAACATCCCATTTTTTCCCTCTCCTTCCTACTTTTTTTTTTCCTTCAATTATAGATTTTAAATATCTATAAAGTTCTCATGCATTTTTAAACATTATTTTTATATTTTGGGTTAAATAATTTAATAGATGTTTTACTAAAGTTTACATTCCAAAATTATGATTTCCAACATCAGACATTCTTATTGGGAGTCAGAATCCTATCGGTCCTAACAATAGTCAAGACTACAAACTCCTTAAAACAATTTAGATGTGGACTACCCTGATTCTGCCAAGATATTGACAGTCCTAACTATTGGTAAGCCTAGGACTGCGACACAAAAATTATCTTATCCTCTGATGACATATAACAATTTTAAGGGAATAAAATAAAAAAGGAAGGATTTTTTTTTTAACAATTTTAAATAAATATTTATTGTATTTTGAGGACATTCAATAATAAAAGAATTTTTCTAAGGGCACTACAAATTTTACTTGGGGCTAGCCCAAAAATGTTTTAAAAATATTACAAGTTTGCCATCTATTTTTTTTACTTGGGGCTAGCCCAAGCAAGGTATAAATAACAACTTTTTTTTTCTTTTTCTCTCTCCCTCTACTTTTTTCTTCTCTCCCTCTACTCTTTTCTTCTCTTCCTCAACATTTCTAGGATATAGAATTAAACCCTAGCCCAAAATTTTCCCCAATCTACATTTTGTGAAGATTGTTGGTAAAATTTCTAGTAATAGTGTCATTGGTGTAATGCCCTGAATCCGTTGCGGAGCACGGTGCGGGCTAGCGGCCGAATGGCCGAGTCGGATGAGAATTGGGGAAACTTTACCAGGATCGCGGGATAATAAATTGAGATCCTTTCCTCGTTATGGATTGGACTCTTTTGAAATGATGCCCAAGATGCAGTGGCGCGCGTCTTGGGGGAAGAGTTCTATATAAGAGTCGCTTGCCCCGAGACCGTTGCCCTGCTGGTTTTCGATGTCGCTTTTGCTGTTGGCTTTTGTGTGCGTTTTCGTGATTGTTTTCGATGAATGTTTTCATGGATTTACTTTCACCGTCTACGCATTTCATATCGAATAACTGAGAGAAAGAGAAGAAGTATGCTGACCAGACGTTGGTGCCAATGCAGGTGCTAACGCGGTGAACCTCGGGTGACGTTGCGTGGAAGACCTCTTTCTCTCGGCAATTCACCAACAAGTGAGTGGCTTTGATCCTTCGACGATCCTTGATCTTCGCGCATAACAATGGTAGACTTGTTATTGCGTTCGGTGCTTAATAAAAGATGCCTAGTAATAATATGGGAAAGATAATGAAAGATAAATTATCACATGGCTAGGCTTATGTTGCAAATCGAATGATGCTCGTATGCTATATGAATTGTTTAACAGGTGATGCAAAGACCCAAGTATTGGGCGGTAAGTATATCGGACTTCGGTTCGAAAGAATGGGTTAAACATGAATAGTCCCTTGGTTGGATGAACGAATATACGAGCCTATGGCTCAAGGCAAGTTGGTAAGATGGAAAGATGGGAAAATGGCAAGATGAAATGAGAACTACGAATATGTGTGGAAGATGCTATTATCATGCATGTCGTGTCTCTTATTAGTTAAGTTGCATTGCATGCATGGTCATGGACAACTTGTATACAAGGTAGTTCCTCGAACGGTACTCCGAGGCCACGGAACCGATTCGGCCTAGGAGGAACGCCGTGCTGAAGTAGTAGCACAGTGCTGAAGTAGTAGCACGGTCTTTCGGGAACCTTCCGGATGGGCTAGCTACCCACCGATGAAGGGGAGCCGTCCGACCAAGAAGTCCCAGATGGCGTGTAGCCAGTGACCTTCATATAGACAGGTGGCATAGCTAACATTGTCTTATGCAGGCAGAGTAAGTGGTATTCATAAATATATACAGGGATGGCTATCGACCGTGGGTAAGATTCACCAAATTGGTGATCAATATGAACTGCTTATGTTAGATCAACATGAATTGCTTATGTTTCTAACATCACTGTATGCTTCTTATATTTCTCATCAAATATATGAATTGTTAATGGACCCTAAGGCAAGATAGAAAGAATACAAATCAATAGTGAACATTCATGTAATTTTACTACTGTTGATTTATGGTGAGATTGGTTACGGCCGCTCACCAGTACATATGTGGCAATGTACTGACCCTCGTCTCCACAGGTGCCGGGAACCTAGTGGATAATCATAGACGCTGAAGGCTTGCTGTCCGACTCTTTAGAAGCTTCGTACATCTTGAAGTTTCCACTTGAAGAAGAAGGCATTTTGCTGAAGGTGGTTATTGCTGCATTATTAATAAAGGGATATGATGTATGGAACAAGTTGTATCTCATTTCAATATTTCTGCAATGTTGTAGCCAAGTTTGGCCTTTCATCTCGGCTGTTTGAGAGCCTTATGTTTATGCAATGTAATTTCAAAGATATCAATAAAGAACTTATTTCAGATCATATCTGTGTTGCCAAAACTTCTCTATCATCCGCTGCGAATCTCTATTCAAAATGTCTCTTTTATAAAAGGAACACGAGCACGCCTTGTACAAGTGCAATTCCAGACTTGTACGGCATCACGCCTTAGCGAGGACGAACGATTCGGCGTGAATCTAAGCGGAGGCGAACGATTCCCGAATCGGGGCGTGACAGTTTGGTATCAGAGCACGGCTTTACATCCTTGGGAATTTCTTGGTTTTAAAGATTTCGAAAAACGACACAAGCTTTATTGCTTCTCGAACAACTTTGGTTTTAAATGTCCCGAAATGAGATGTTCCATACAATAAGTCCATAAATATATTATGAGACTAACAAGCTCCTCTGTTTTGCAGAGATGACAAAGGCGGGTACGACAAACAATGCGAGTAGCTCAAGGGTGGTAGCCTCAACCGACCCTATGGAGAGGATGCTGGCTATGATGGAGAGCCAGCAGAGGCAGAACGCGAAGCAATTCGAGGCCCAACAGAAGCAGCTAGATACCCTGCAACAGTTGGTCCGAACAGTGGTGAACAATGGGGCTCAAGGCACTCCAGTCTCCCGAGAGAGCGAACTAGTGGAGGCAGAGGAACCCCCGACGGCTAAGAAGACCACTGCTGTGGCCGACATTACAAAGTTTAAGAAAATCTGCAGCAAAGAATTCAAAGGGACAGAGGAAGCCACCATTGCTATGGATTGGCTAGTTGAAGTGGAAGACCACCTGGAAGCTTTGGGTATTGTTGGATCTAAGAGGGTCTCGTGTGTGAAACTACTGCTGGTTTCCAACGCACACTACTGGTGGCAAAGTCAGAAAAGAATTCTCGCGGGAGTGAATGGAACGACAAAAATTACTTGGCTGATGTTCCGCGAGGCATTTCTGGCTCAGTACTTCTCTTCGACTGAGCAGCGAGCTAAGGAATTGGAGTTCCAGAAGCTCGAACAGGGGAACATGACGGTGAAGGAGTATGAGGCAGAGTTTTCTAGACTGTCTCAGTATGCGATCACGAAGTTTACTGACGATGCATCTAAGGCTCGTCGGTTTGAGCAGGGCTTAAGGCCTGCTCTGAAGGCTCAAGTTGTGGTTCAGAAATATAAGACTTTTCAGGAGTCTTATGAGCACGCGAAGTAATTGGACCCACACTATCCTGCGACGGCGCCAGTGCAAGCGTCGGTGCAGAATCTGCATAACAAGAGACCGAACAACGGTGGCAGATATGAGGCGCCTAAGCGTCAGAACCACGGTGGCTTTCAACGACCCAACCAGGGTGGACCATTCTGCAACAAGTGCCGCAACAAAGGGCACTTTGCTAACGAATGTCAGGCGCTAGAGGGTGGATGCTTCAAATGTGGTCGCATGGGCCACGGATTCAGAGACTGTCCAGGGAGGGGCCACCAGAACCCTCCAAGGCAGCAGCATCACCAACAATATCAACAAAATCGTGGACAGGCACCACGACCTCCTCAGCCACAACAGAATCAGAGGCCCGGTGCCCAGGGCCGAGTCTTTGCATTGACTCAGGAGGAAGCATCATTTGCATCAGATACTGTCGTGACAGGTATATTGTTATTTAATGGCATTCCTGCACGTACTTTATTTGATTCTGGTGCTTCACATAGTTTTATATCTAAAGACTATGTTAAGGAACATGAAATAAAAATGACAATGTTGGATATGTACCTTAGTGTTAGTACTCCATCAGGAGTGGAGATGCCTACTAACATGATGTGTAGGGACGGTTACATATGTATCGGGAAGAGAAAGCTACCATTAGATGTAGTCGAGCTTGATATGAAAGATTTTGATATCATTCTGGGAATGGACTGGTTAAGTGCATGTTGTGCGACGATTGACTGTGCGAAGAAGCGAGTTATGTTTCGCCTACCTGGAGGAACAGAATTCTCTTACTCGGCCAGTTCATCGGCGAAGGCTTCGATGGTGATTTCAGCTACTACGGCCCGGCGATTGCTTCATTCTGGCTGCGAAGGGTACCTTGCTTCTGTTCGAGACACACGCAAGAATGGTGCAGACTCAGCTAACACTGAAGTCGTGGCAGAATTTCCTGATGTGTTTCCTGACGAGATACCCGGAATGCCTCCGGACCGAGAGATTGAATTCACTATCGATACATTTCCAGACGCTCGTCCGATCTCAAGGGCACCATACAGGATGGCGCCTGCTGAATTGAAGGAACTCAAAGTACAGCTACAGGAATTATTAGACAAGGGATACATCAGACCCAGTGTTTCACCATGGGGTGCTCCGGTGCTATTTGTGAAGAAGAAAGATGGATCGATGCGGCTGTGCATCGACTATCGTGAGCTAAACAAAGTTACAATTCGGAACCAGTATCCGTTGCCTCGAATAGACGACCTCTTTGATCAGTTGCAAGGGGCGTCTGTATTTTCGAAGATTGATCTTCGCTCAGGCTACCATCAGTTAAAGATCAAACCAGATGACATTTCTAAGTCCGTATTCCGAACCAGATACGGACACTATGAATTCTTGGTCATGCCCTTCGGACTGACCAACGCCCCTGCCGCTTTCATGGATATGATGAACAGAGTCTTCCGGCCCTTTTTAGATAAATTTGCGGTCGTGTTCATCGACGACATCCTGATCTACTCGAAGAACAGAGAAGACCATGCAGAACATTTGAGGACAGTGTTACAGACTCTACGGGACAATCAGCTCTATGCCAAGCTGAGCAAATGTGAATTTTGGATGAGTAGCGTGTCGTTCCTAGGGCACGTTATCTCGGCGGAAGGTGTGTCCGTTGACCCAAAGAAAATTGAAGCCGTAGTGGATTGGAAGCAACCCACGTCGGCGAGCGAGATCCGAAGTTTCCTCGGCTTGGCAGGCTACTACAGGAAGTTTGTCAAGGATTTTTCAAAAGTGGCAGCGCCTTTAACTCGGCTAACCCAGAAGGGAGTTGCATTCGATTGGACTGATGAGTGCGAGGCTTGCTTTCAAAATCTGAAGCAACGTCTCGTATCAGCTCCAATCCTTACACTTCCAGACGGCGTCGAGGGATTTCAGATATACAGCGATGCGTCCGGACTGGGTTTGGGATGTGTGTTGACTCAGAGAGGGAAAGTGATATCTTATGCCTCGAGACAGCTTAAGCCGCACGAGAAAAATTATCCAACGCATGATTTGGAATTGGCAGCGATAGTGTTTGCATTGAAATTGTGGAGGCACTACTTATATGGAGTGGCTTGCGAGATCTTCACCGACCATAAAAGCCTGAAGTACATCTTTACTCAAAAAGATTTAAATTTGCGGCAAAGACGTTGGTTGGAGCTTATAAAAGATTATGACTTGACGATCGCGTACACCCCAGGAAAAGGCAATGTGGTGGCGGACGCGTTGAGTCGAAACTTTGTGGGATCACTCAGTGTTGACAAACGAATACTGGAGGAATTAGAAAGTATGGGAATCGAGCTCCAGATTCGTGGCCGAAATGCACAATTGGCTCAACTTCAACTTGAGCCGAGTTTGTTAGAAAAGATAAAGACGGCACAGAGGACAGATGAGTTCTTGATTAAGATTGGCAGAATAGTGGAAAAGGGTGAAGCCAGCGACTTCACCAGGCACGAGGACGGATCATTGCGACTCAAGGGGAGGCTATGTGTCCCGAAGGATGAAGAACTCCGGAAAGAAATCTTGACAGAGGCCCATTATGCCAAGTATTCTTTGCATCCGGGAAGTACAAAAATGTATAAAGATTTGCGCACGACCTTCTGGTGGCACGGCATGAAAGGAGATGTGGCCCTCTTTGTCTCGCGATGCTTAGCGTGTCAACGAGTCAAGGTGGAACACCAGAGGCCCGGCGGGGAGATGCAGAACCTCGCGATCCCAGAATGGAAATGGGATCATATAACCATGGATTTTATAGTTGGCTTGCCGAAGACGCAGCGGGGGAATGATGCAATTTGGGTCATCGTTGATCGATTAACCAAATCTGCACATTTTCTCGCAATGAAGACAACATGGAGCGTCGACCGGTTGGCTCAGCTATACTTGGATGAAATTGTCCGACTGCATGGAGTGCCGGCATCAATAGTGTCGGATCGGGATGGGCGATTTGTATCGCGTTTCTGGGTCAGTTTGCATGCTGCCATGGGAACACAATTGAAATTTAGTTCTGCATACCATCCTCAAACCGATGGCCAGACCGAGAGGGTGAATCAGATACTTGAAGACATGCTTCGGCTTTGTGCTATTGATCTGAAGACTAGTTGGGATACTCACTTGCCGCTAGCAGAATTTGCCTACAATAACAGTTACCAGTCAAGTATAGAAATGGCCCCGTATGAAGCACTGTACGGGCGAAGGTGTCGGTCTCCGATTTGTTGGGATGAAGTCGGTGAACGACAGGTACTTGGTCCGGAGATGGTGGAACAGGCCGTCGAGAAGGTCCGCATGATTCGGGAGAAGTTACGTGTGGCGCAAAGTCGGCAGAAGAGTTATGCGGATACTCATCGACGACCATTGGAATTTATGGTGGGCGATCACATATTTCTGAAGGTGTCACCGATGCGCGGAGTTATGCGATTCGGTGCGAAGGGGAAGCTAAGTCCGAGATTTGTTGGCCCGTTTGAAATTCTTAAGCGAGTCGGCCCTGTTGCCTATCAGATCGCGCTGCCACCGGCATTGGATGGAGTGCACGATATCTTCCATGTTTCCCAACTACGGAAGTATGTACATGATCCAAGCCACGTGGTAGACTTCGGTCCGTTAGGGCTAAAAGCTGACTTGTCTTATGTGGAGGAACCCGCGCAGATCTTGGATAGGAAAGATAAAATCTTGCGGAACCGAGTTGTTTCTTTGGTTCGAGTGCTTTGGCGAAATCATTCCGTCGAAGAGTCGACATGGGAACTTGAGGCAGAGGTGAAGGAAAAGTTTCCTTCGTTGTTTGACCTAGGTGGGTTTGTGTTTAAGTTTCGAGGACGAAACTTTTTGTTAGTGTATTAATATGTAATGCCCTGAATCCGTTGCGGAGCACGGTGCGGGCTAGCGGCCGAATGGCCGAGTCGGATGAGAATTGGGGAAACTTTACCAGGATCGCGGGATAATAAATTGAGATCCTTTCCTCGTTATGGATTGGACTCTTTTGAAATGATGCCCAAGATGCAGTGGCGCGCGTCTTGGGGGAAGAGTTCTATATAAGAGTCGCTTGCCCCGAGACCGTTGCCCTGCTGGTTTTCGATGTCGCTTTTGCTGTTGGCTTTTGTGTGCGTTTTCGTGATTGTTTTCGATGAATGTTTTCATGGATTTACTTTCACCGTCTACGCATTTCATATCGAATAACTGAGAGAAAGAGAAGAAGTATGCTGACCAGACGTTGGTGCCAATGCAGGTGCTAACGCGGTGAACCTCGGGTGACGTTGCGTGGAAGACCTCTTTCTCTCGGCAATTCACCAACAAGTGAGTGGCTTTGATCCTTCGACGATCCTTGATCTTCGCGCATAACAATGGTAGACTTGTTATTGCGTTCGGTGCTTAATAAAAGATGCCTAGTAATAATATGGGAAAGATAATGAAAGATAAATTATCACATGGCTAGGCTTATGTTGCAAATCGAATGATGCTCGTATGCTATATGAATTGTTTAACAGGTGATGCAAAGACCCAAGTATTGGGCGGTAAGTATATCGGACTTCGGTTCGAAAGAATGGGTTAAACATGAATAGTCCCTTGGTTGGATGAACGAATATACGAGCCTATGGCTCAAGGCAAGTTGGTAAGATGGAAAGATGGGAAAATGGCAAGATGAAATGAGAACTACGAATATGTGTGGAAGATGCTATTATCATGCATGTCGTGTCTCTTATTAGTTAAGTTGCATTGCATGCATGGTCATGGACAACTTGTATACAAGGTAGTTCCTCGAACGGTACTCCGAGGCCACGGAACCGATTCGGCCTAGGAGGAACGCCGTGCTGAAGTAGTAGCACAGTGCTGAAGTAGTAGCACGGTCTTTCGGGAACCTTCCGGATGGGCTAGCTACCCACCGATGAAGGGGAGCCGTCCGACCAAGAAGTCCCAGATGGCGTGTAGCCAGTGACCTTCATATAGACAGGTGGCATAGCTAACATTGTCTTATGCAGGCAGAGTAAGTGGTATTCATAAATATATACAGGGATGGCTATCGACCGTGGGTAAGATTCACCAAATTGGTGATCAATATGAACTGCTTATGTTAGATCAACATGAATTGCTTATGTTTCTAACATCACTGTATGCTTCTTATATTTCTCATCAAATATATGAATTGTTAATGGACCCTAAGGCAAGATAGAAAGAATACAAATCAATAGTGAACATTCATGTAATTTTACTACTGTTGATTTATGGTGAGATTGGTTACGGCCGCTCACCAGTACATATGTGGCAATGTACTGACCCTCGTCTCCACAGGTGCCGGGAACCTAGTGGATAATCATAGACGCTGAAGGCTTGCTGTCCGACTCTTTAGAAGCTTCGTACATCTTGAAGTTTCCACTTGAAGAAGAAGGCATTTTGCTGAAGGTGGTTATTGCTGCATTATTAATAAAGGGATATGATGTATGGAACAAGTTGTATCTCATTTCAATATTTCTGCAATGTTGTAGCCAAGTTTGGCCTTTCATCTCGGCTGTTTGAGAGCCTTATGTTTATGCAATGTAATTTCAAAGATATCAATAAAGAACTTATTTCAGATCATATCTGTGTTGCCAAAACTTCTCTATCATCCGCTGCGAATCTCTATTCAAAATGTCTCTTTTATAAAAGGAACACGAGCACGCCTTGTACAAGTGCAATTCCAGACTTGTACGGCATCACGCCTTAGCGAGGACGAACGATTCGGCGTGAATCTAAGCGGAGGCGAACGATTCCCGAATCGGGGCGTGACAGTTGGCTTATCCCGTTTATTGGTAAGTCATCGAATTAATATATGTTTAGAGTTTTCAACATGAAATTCACATATAAAAGTTGAATTATATGTGTTTAATGTAGAAAAAGATGAACACGGAAGAACCCGGGTCATCAAATATAGTAGACTCTCTTCCCGCTACGTCCGAAGAATACGTTGATGCTTTGGAAGCCCTCTTGGTAACTAAATTTTAACTTTTTATCCGGTGAAAGTCGGTTTGTGACACAGAGAACTGCCACCTCTCTGGCAGTCCAGATCTTAGGACAGGACTGTCAGAGAGGAGGCAGTCCTGCATATTATTAGGACTTCGGGCTTGCTGCAGTCCAACATATTATAAGGACTGCCTCACTCCCTGCAGTTCTATTTATTTGCAAAAAAATTCACATTTGATTTGTGTAGTTATTTAGTTTTATTAACTTTAAGTTCTATTGTAGGAATTATCATCTTCCGATATTGCGGTACCTGCTCCAATTGCAGTCGATGTAGGCCATTTATTCTGGACCGATCTTTGGTTTGAATCAAGCAACGGTGCGCTACAATGGTGCCGAGAAGTTGGACGGAAAAATAACATAGTTCTTGTGATATCCAGATCGGTCCGAAATCGTCCGGGACGACAAATTTTGGTGGTTGGATGTGAAAGAGGTGGTGTGTTCAGAAGCCATAAGAAAGATACAGTTATCCAAAGTAAAGTTCCCAAAAAAAATTGTTGGAACGATAAAATGTGGTTGTCCATTCACGATTCATATTAGAAACGAAGAAGAAGAGAAGTGGACAGTCAAAGTCAATAATGGAATCCACAACCATGAGATTGCCGAAATACTATTGGGTCATCCGTATGTCGGACGGTTGAACAATACGAAGAAGAAGATAGTCGAAGACTTGTCCACTTTCGGAGTTGCATCGAGACAAATATATTCCGTCATACGACATGAAGATGTGAATAACAAGTCTACAATGAAGTCAATATACAACGCCCTATCTACTTCGAACGCTATTCGGACAAAATCAAGAATGGCGATGCAAGAAGTGCTTAAGTTGCTTGCCGATAATCATTATGTTGAGTTCCATAGAAGATATCCCCAGAGTAATGAAGTCATTTCACTCTTTTGGGCTCATCCCGATTGCACACATTTGGCCAGGTCTTTCGCCGATGTGTTAATCCTTGATTGCACGTACAAGACCAATAAGTTCAAGATGTCTCTCTTTCATGTTGTCGGATTCACCTCTACTTGAAAAATATTTCTAGTTGCTTTTTGCTTCATGAAAGGTAAAAAACTTGAAGACTACACATGGGCGTTGGAGAAACTGAAAACACTTTACACCGGTCATAGAGAGCCGTCTGTTTTTGTTACCGACAGAGAGTATGCCCTAATTAATGCTATTCGTATTATTTTTTCTTAAGCGGATACATTGCTATGCACTTGGCATGTCAATCGTAATACTCAATCCCAATGTAAGTTGAAATTTCGGAAGGTGGATGGTAAACTTGACATGCAAATTTTTGACGAATTCTACAATGAATGAAATTGTGTATATCGAGCCTCTACAATTGCCAGTTACGACGCCGCATGGTACATGTTCAAGGAAAAGTGGGAGGCGAGGGAGCCGGCATGCATTTCTTACATCAAAGATACATGGCTTGAACCGCACAAAGAATAATTTATCTCAACATGGACGAATGTGGTGAAGCATTACGACATGACAACTACCAACCGTTTCGAAGGAGCACTCTCAGTATTAAAGAGACACCTAAGCTCATCTCTCGACAACTTTGTCTCGGTTTGGCAAGCTATACATCTATCGGTTGACCGGACAGTGAACGAAATTAAGGCATCTTTTGAGATGAGCTTAAATATAGTCAAGCATGAGCATAGAAAGGAAGCACCCTTGGATGCTTTAATGCGTGTGGTATCTCACAAGGCGTTGGCATTAATATTTGATGAGATTGTGTAAGCCCTCTGAATTTAAATTAGATTTTTATCTAGATTAATTAGGGATTAAATATAATTAATTATGATTTTCTAAGTTACTAATGATTTCCCACTCTCTTTTTTTACTATCATTTGCACGTTGCCATGACTTTCAAATTAGGAGCACAAGACTAGTCATTTTCTCTAAACCAACTTGTCATACATGATCTACTCGAGACACTCTTCACCCGTGACCTTCGTGTCGCACTCAGACATACCATCTTGTGCTTCATTTTTATCGCACAACTTTTTTGACATTTGACCCAATCTTGATTCACCCCATGGAGTCACATTTATTTTTAACTCAAATTGGGGACACCCATTAGACCCAAACTTGTCAACCCAATATATGGACACGGCCTATTTTGAGCCTACTACACACATGCCACTTGTGTCCCTGCATGCTATCCGTAGTGCCCCGTTTTCGATAGGCGACGAACTTCATAATATGTTTGCGCTGAGTCAGATCGGTCGAAAATTTAGATGGCCATATGACTCGATCGCTGAGCCTGGTAAACGATAACACCTTGCGGCATCGATCAAATCGATTTGGACGGATGTTATGAGAATCGATCCAACTAATAGAACGACTTCTGTTGGAATAAGTCCTAGATGCAGCGGGCTGCGTCTTGGCGAGTGAGCTCTATATAAGAGTCCCTTCGATGGGATCGGACTGTTGTATGATTTTCTTGGAGCTTTTGCCAGTTGGTTTTGATGAAGTGCTTTTGCGTCATTTTCTGAATGCAATCTACAAATTTTGAAGCGAAGGAATAAAGAAGGAATCCTAACTAAGTGTTGGTACCATTGCAGGAGCTCGCGTAACTAAAGTTTGAAAGTTACGAAGCACTTCGACGGTCGGCACGATCAAAGAACTTGGTGGGTGATTCGGCCCCTTCTTTCCTACTCTATCCCGCAAACCAAATTCTTTTGTCTCGAATTCATTCAAATAGACGATGCCAAGTTAAATGCATGTCAATCCACTAAGGTCAAGAACTCAAGGAAAAACGTATCAATTTAATCTACTCTGAAAATACAAGTTTCGCACATAAACGAAAAAGTTTGAGGTTTTAGTAAGAAGATAGACTATTTCACGTGCAACAAAATAATATGAAACGTCGATCGTGGGTTATGATGCCTCGGGCAAATTTGGCGCCTACCGAACGCTAAATCGGGAGTACGACTTTGGAGAAAATGAATCGTTGCATGAGTTGGGAGAAATGATAATGCCGTTCAATACTGTCCGCGCTATACAAATATGTTGCATATATTAAACTGTCCACGCATTGGCATGGCCATGGATAACTTGTGCACAATTTCGTTTTCCTCGAAACGGTATCCGGGGCATCGGAACCGATTCGTCCTAGAGGAAATAATTTATCATGCTTTGGCGCGAGGCATGCAGGACCTTCAGTAAGGCTTGCAACCTAGGCTGAAAGGGTAGCGTCGCATGCCAATTTCGATTAAGTCCCAAGTGGTGTGTAACACCAATGACCACATGTAAGATAGTAGCATGCTCATCTATTGTCTTATGCAGGTATAATTACTATCTCTGTTTTATGTAGGAACGAGCACGGCCGTGGTAAGAATTGTGATAAATCATTATGTTTCATTGTATGCTTTATTACTCCAAAGATGGCTGTCGATATGAACTGAATTCATTTAGTTCTAAATAGAAAAAAAATCTCTAAAGCATGCCTACCTTAACAATCAGAGTCGGTTTAGACGAGTGGGTTCGTCTCGTCCACTTAGCAAGTGTGCTAACCCCCTCCCCCAATTCCCCAGGTACGGCGGGAGCTCTAAACTGAAGCTAAAGTGTGGAGATGCGTTTTGAAGCTCTTCATATTCTGAAGTATTTTGAAGCCAATTCATCGAAGGCTTATGTATAAAGGGGCGAATATATGGAACGACAAGTGTTAGTTCAGGCATCTTGTCGAGTATATTTCTTTTGTTTCAATCAATGTAGCCGCAACGACATCCAATGTAATTATGACTTGCACTTCATTACAAGCTATGAATAAAAAGTATATTTCTATCTTCCTAAACTGCATCCTATATTCTGATGTGAATTGTGAAGTTTTAACTTGGCGTCTCAATATAAAATCAACGTAACGTTTTTGCCTTGTACGAGTACAATTCCAGATTCGTACGACATCACGTCTTAGCGAGGATGATCGATTCGACATAATAACACCGGAGACGTACGGTATATCGACTCGGGGTATGACAAATTGGTATCAGAGCACAGTTATGCTTCCTCGAATTTTCGAAAGATATTTCATTGTTGGAATGTTCGTTGCGATTGCTTGATTGAATGCTTGTCGACATGTTACGAGAAATAAAAGTTCTATACAGGTAAGCCCGTTGATATTTTGAAAAATACTAACGGGTTTACTTTGTTTTGTAGGGATGACTAAGAAAAATAAGAACAATCCCGGCACAACAACCCAAACCGTGGATAGTACGTCGAGTTCAAAGAGTACTGGCCCTAGCGAGACAATGATGGAAAAAATGCTACAGTTGATGGAGCTGCAGCAGCAACAGCTTCAGATGCAAATCAAAGCCCAATTTGATGCGCAGCAGAAGCAAATGGTCGACCTAACGCAGATCGTAAGCAAGATGGGAGGCAATACCAAAGCAATGGTCGTGGTATCCCAAGAGAGGCAAGATGTTCAAGATGAAGTCGAGGAGGAAGTCCAACCGCAAATGATAAACTCTTCTTCCCTGTTCAAAGCAAAGGAGTTTCGCAAGATGAACCCGCCTAAGTTCAATGGCCGAGCAGAGCCCGATGTGATAGTGGGATGGCTCGCAGAAATGGAGGACTTGTTTGATCTTCTCTGCATCGAAGGGTCCCAGAGGGTGGCCTGTGCGGCGCTACAACTACAACTGAGAGCATACGACTGGTGGACGGCGAAGAAACATGAAACCTGTGAAACCGATCCCAACACCAAGATTTCCTGGAAAATGTTCAAGACAGCCTTCCTTGAGCAGTACGTTCCCCGCGCCATCCGTCGACAGAAGGGGGATGAGTTCATGATGTTGAGGCAAGAGAATATGACTGTTGAAGATTATGATGTAAGCTTCTCAAAACTTACAAAATTTGCCGGCGCCTTCCTACCCAACAAAGAAGAATGGTACAAGCGTTTTCAACAAGGCCTTAACGACGAATTGCGTAAGGACGTCATGAACCAGCGATGTCGAACTTATCGTGAATCCTACGAAGCCGCACTTGATAGCGAGGGAATCTTTTGCCGTATGTCGCAACGAGCCGTGTCGGTCGTTCGCAACAATATTAATAAACGATCTAACGACGTCGGGGGATCGGGGGTGCCAAAGCGTCAAAATACGTCTGAAAATCGAGGTCACTTTTTCGCAGTAAATTACAACAGATGCGGCAAGAGTGGGCACCGAGCACCCGATTGTAAATTAAGAACATGCTTCAAGTGTGGCGATCTAGGCCACTTCAGTCAATTCTGTCAGGTGGGAAAGCCAAATCAACACCCTCCAAGAAATGTTCCAAATTCGTATAAAGTGCCTACACTGCAAGGTGCGAATGCGGTACCAGTGAACCCGCCGAATCAACGCCATGGAGTGTAAGGTCGAGTCTAAGCATTGACTAGAGACGAGGCATTTGGGTCCGATACTGTTGTAACAGGTATATTACTCTACAAAAATATACCTGCTCGAGTACTATTCGATTCGGGTACGACGCATAGTTTTATATCTGCTGATTATGTAAAAAAATAAAATAACCATGCAATCACTACACATGAACATTAGCGTTAGCACTCCATCGGGAGTCGATATGCTTGTAAACTTTATTTGTAGGAATGGCCATATTTGTATCGGAAGAAGAAATCTATCCTTGGATGCCATCGTACTAGACATCAAAGAGTACGACATAATCCTGGGCATGGATTGGTTGGGCGCTTGTCATGCAACAATCGAGTGCACGGAGAAGAGAGTGGCGTTTCGTCTTTCTAGCGTGACGGAGTTCTCATATTCGTGTGGTACGGTTTCGAAAACGGCAATGATGGTATCGGCAATCTCGACGAGGCGTATGTTGCGTTCCGACTGTGCGGGATACTTGGCATCAGTTCAAGATACGAGAAAGGATATTCCAGACACAATACAGACTGATATTGTGGCAGATTTTCCAGACGTTTTTCCTGACGAGATGCCCGGGATGCCGCCGGATCGAGAAATAGAATTCAGCATCGACATATTTCTGAATACGCGGCCTATATCAAAGGCGCCTTACCGAATGGCTCCAGCAGAACTGAAGGAGCTGAAGGTATAATTATAAGACTTGCTAGACCGCAGATTTATTCGCCCTAGCGTCTTTCCGTGGAGAGCTTTTGTACTATTTGTGAAGAAGAAGGATGGATCGATGCGGCTATACATCGACTATCGGGGACTCAACAAGGCGATCGTGTGGAACAAGTATCCCTTGCCACGAATCGACGACTTGTTTGACCAACTGCAAGACGTGTCAATATTTTTAAAAATCGATCTTCGTTCAGGCTATCATCAGTTGAAGATCAAGTCCGACGACGTATCGAAGTCTGCCTTTCGTACTCGATATGGTCATTATGAATTTCTATCATGTCGTTCGGTTTGACGAATATCCCAACCGCTTTCATAGATCTGATGAACCGAGTCTTCCAACCCCAAATCTATAAATTTGTAGTCGTATTCATCGACGATATCCTTATCTACTCAAAGAATCAAGAAGAGCATGTAGAACACTTGAAGACGGTATTGTAAACCCTGCGTGAAAACAAATTATATGCCAAGCAGAGTAAATGCGAGTTCTGGATGAGTAGTGTGACATTCCTCGGACATGTAATCTTTGCCGAAGGTGTCGTGGTGGACCCAAAGAAGATTGAAGCGGTGGTAGATTGGAAATGACCTACCTCGGCTAGCGATATTCAGAGTTTCTTGGGCTTAGTGGGCTACTACTGAAGATTCGTGCGGAGCTTTTCAAAATTAGAGTCGCCTCTGACTCGCCTCACCCAGAAGAGAGTAGTATTTGAATGGAGTGACGACTGTGAATCCAGCTTTCAAGAGTTGAAGCAATGGCTCGTCTCACCTCCAATCTTTGCACTTCTAGATGGTCCAGAATGCTTTCAGATATTTAGTGACGCATCGGAAACTGGCCTCAGGTGCGTACTCATACAGAGAGATAAAGTCATCTTCTACACTTTACGGCAGTTGAAGCAGTACGAGAAAAACTATCCGACGCATGACCTAGAATTGGCGGCGATCGTATTTGTATCGAAGCTCTAGCGACACTATCTCTATGGTGTGGCTTGCAGAATCTACACAGATCATAAAATCTTGAAATACTTGTTTACGCAAGGAGAACTCAACCTACGACAGCGACATTGGCTCGAACTCATAAAAGATTATAAGCTAACGATCGAGTATACGTCGGACAAGGAAAACATTGTAGCCGACGCGCTTATCAGAATGTTTATGGGATCACTGGCCATAAATAATGAGATACGGCGAGACCTTGAAGCGATGGGTATCGAACTCGCAATTGAGTATCGACACCTGCACCTAGCTCAGTTGAAGTTGGGATCGAGCATGCTTAGCAAAATAAAGAGCGCATAGAAGGACGATTCATTCCTGAAGAAGATGCACGAGTTAATTTCAACAAAAAGGGCGACTGACTTTGCGGAAGACGAAGACGGGACGATACGACTAAAAGGAAGGCTCTGTATTCCTGAAACTTCCAAGCTCAGAAAAAATTCTGATGGAAGCAGATTATGCGAAGTACTTGTTACATCCTGGAAGCACCAAGATGTACAAGGAGTTGCGCACAAACTTTTGGTGGTACGGCATAAAAAAAGATGTGGCTGATTTTGTATCGCAGTGCATGGTGTGTTAGCAAGTGAAGGCAGAATACCAAAGGCTAGGCGGAGAGCTGCAGAATCTCGCCATTCCTAAGTAGAAGTGGGACAACATCTCGATGGATTTCATCATAGGATTTTCGAAGACGCCGCGGGAGAATGATACGATTTGGGTCATCGTTGATATATTGACCAAGTCGGCTCACTTCATCGCAATTAAAGTATGATGGAGCGCCGATCGGTGAGCACAAATCTATATCGATAAGATTGTTCAACTGCACGGGGTACCGGCCTCAATAATTTTGAACATAGACGGGCAATTTCTATCGCGTTTTTGGACGAGTCTGTAAGCGACGATGGGGACCAAACTAAATTTTAGCTCTGTGTACCACCCCCAAACAGACGGTCAGACGGAGAGGGTAAATCAAATCTTAGAGGATATGTTGCGTCTGTGTACAATCGATTTAAAGACTAGTTGGGATACGCATTTGCCGCTTGCGGAGTTTGCGTATAACAACAGTTATCAGTCGAGCATTCAGATGGCTCCATATGAAGCGCTCTACGGAAGGAAGTGTCGTTCTAAAATATACTGGGACAAAGTCGAAGAGCGACAAGTGCTCGGACCAGAACTGGTGGAGCAGGCAGTCGAAAAGGTCCGCTTGATCCGAGATAGGCTCCGTATCGCACAAAGTCGACAAAAGAGCTATGCAGATCTTCGTTGACGACCGTTGAAATTTTTGGTCGGGGACCATGTATTTTTGAAAGTAACGCCCATGCGTGGCGTGATGCGGTTCGGCATTAAAGGCAAGTTTAACCCGAGATTTGTAGGCCCCTTCGAGATCATCGAGCGAGTTGTAACGGTTGCTTATCGGATCGTACTACCTCATGCCTTGGCGGATGTGTACGATGTTTTCCACGTCTCACAGCTTCAAAAATACGTGCACGATCTAAGTGACGTGGTTAGCTTCGATCGGTTGGAGCTATGTACTGACTTGTCTTACTCGGAGGAGCCTATTCAAATTTTGGACCGTAAGGAGAAGGTATTACGAAATCGGTCGATGTCCTTGGTCCACGTGCTTTGGCGGAACCATTCAGTTGAAGAGTCGACGTGGAAAACGGAGGCGGAGATGAAGGAGAAGTACCCTTCGTTGTTTGTCTAATTTAAGATCAGACCCTTGTTCTTAAGTTTCGGGACGAAACTTTTTCTTAGTGGTACATTATGTAGTGCCCCGCTTTTGATAGGCGACGGACTTCATAATATGCTTGCGTCGATTCAGATCGGTCGGAAACTTAGATGGCCATCTGACTCGATCGCTGAGCTTGGTAAACGATAACACCTTGCGGCATCGATCAAATCAATTTGGACGGATGTTATGAGAATCGATCCAACTAATGGAACTTCTGTTAGAAAAAGTCCTAGATACAGCGGGATGCGTCTCGACGAGTGAGCTCTATATAAGAGTCCCTTCGACGGGACTGGACCATTGTATGATTTTCTTGGAGCTTTTGCCGCTTGGTTTTGAGGAAGTGCTTTTGTGTCATTTTCTGAATGCAATATACGAATTTTGAAGCGAAGGAATAAAGAAGGAATCCTAACTAAGTGTTGGTGCCATTGCAGGAGCTCCCGTAACTAAAGCTTGAACGTTGCGAAGCGCTTCGACGATCGGCACGATCAAAGAACTTGGTGGATGATTCGGCCCCTTCTTTCCTACTCTATCCCGCAAACCAAATTCTTTTGCCGCAAATTCATTCAAATCGACGATGTCAAGTTAAATGAATGCCAATCCACTAAGGTCAAGAACTCAGAAAAATGTATCGATTTAGAGTAATATACTCTGAAAATACAAGTTTCGCACATAAACGAGAAAGTTTAAGGTTCTAGTAAGAAGATAGACTATTTAACGTAATGTAAAATAATATGAAACGCGATCGTGGGTTATGATACCTCGGGCAAATTTGGCACCTACGGAACGCTAAATCGGAAGTACGACTTTGGGGAAAATGAATCGTTGCATGAGTTGGAAGAAATGATAATGTCGTTCAATACTGTCTGCGCTATACAAATATGTTTACACATATTAAACTGTTCGCGTATTGGCATGGTCATGGACAGCTTGTGCACAAGTTTGATTTCCTCAAAATGGTATTCGGGACATCGGAACCGATTCGTCCTAAGGGTAATAATTTATCGTGCTTTGGCACGAGGCATACGGGACCTTCAGTAAGGCTTGCAATCTAGGCTGAAAGGGTAGCGTCGCATGCCAATTTCGTTTAAGTCCCAAGTGGTGTGTAACACCAATGACCACATGTAAGATAGTAGCATGCTCATCTATTATCTTATGCAGGTATAATTACTATCTCTATTTTATGCAGGGACGAGCACGACTGTGGTAAAAATTGTGATAAATCGTTATGTTTTACTGTATACTTTATTACTCCAAAGATGGTTGTCGATATGAACCGAATTCATTTAGTTCTAAATAGAAAAAAAACTCTAAAGCATGCCTACCTTAACAGTCAGAGTCGGTTTAGACGAGTGGGTTCGTCTCGTCCACTTAGCAAGTGTGCTAACCCCCTCCCCCAATTCCCCAGGTGCGGCGGGAGCTCTAAACTGAAGCTAAAGTGTGGAGAGGCGTTTTGAAGCTCTTCCTATTCTGAAGTATTTTGAAGCCAATTCATCGAAGGCTTATGTATAAAGAGGTGAATGTATGGAACGGCATGTGTTAGTTCAGGCAGCTTGTCGAGTATATTTCTTTTGTTTCAATCAATGTAGCCGCAACGACATCCAATATAATTATGACTTGCACTTCGTTGCAAGCTATGAATGAAAAGCATATGTTTATCTTACTAAACCGCATCCTATATTCTGATGTGAATTATGTAGTTTCAACTTGGCGTTTCAATATAAAATCAATGTAACGTTCTTGCCTTGTACGAGTGTAATTCCAGACTCGTACGACATCACGCCTTAGCGAGGACGATCGATTCGACATAATAACACCGGGGATGAACAGTATGTCGACTCAGGACGTGACATTATCTATTTATCTGTGATTATAAATGACTAGTTTAAGCTATTTAATTCACCAAGATCGATTATGACCCGATCCGACTCAATTAGACTCAACCCAAACACCATGCCATCTTCCTCATCCATACCCAGACACACAACACCAACTTGTCCATACAAAACACCAAACACCCTAACACCATTCCACTTTAATTCAAATGACAAACTCCTAATCTTGAATTAAGGAGAGATCCTTAATTAAAGCTATCACTACAAGAAAAATGACGATTCTTGACGGTTTATAAGTTGACGGTCGTCGAAAACCGTCAACAATAGGATTTATTTTGACGGTTTTAGGCTTACATCAAGAGATTGCCTTTTTTTGTTACTTTAGCTCATTTATAGCATGTATGTTGACGGTTTCGAGGGATCCGTCAAGAAAGAGCATCTTTTATATTGACGTTTTGTTGATAACCGTCAAGTAATGCATGTACGAAAAAATTGTCGCTATTTTTTGCTGTCATTATTATAATTATTTCAAATTTTTACATCTATTGACATTTATGATTTTTTTATTGGAGAGCAAAACAACTTTTTCTCGATCTCTCGTAAACTCTCCCTACTCAATAACTCTCTGCTCTCCCTTCCCCCCTCTCTCTCTGCTCTCCTTCCTCTCTTCCTTCTCTCATTCGCAGTAGATGGAGAAGGAAAGCCCTTTTTCATCATTTTCCTCCTCTTCTTTTTCTTCCTCCTCATTTCTCTCTCATATAACCCTAATCCCTAAATCCATCCGATGTTATCCCCAAACCCTAACCCTAAATCAAAGTCTTTCCTCGAGGACTCTGTCGATGGTGGCGACAACCGTGCGAAAGAAGGTCCGGGAGCTGGTCTCGCACGTGAGAGGGCGGACGGGCCGGGCGGTGGACGTCGGGGGCGCGGTGTTCGACACCGCGCTCAATCTGATCTCTGCCACCGCCTTCTCTTCCGACTTGGTATTCCTAACTCCAAATTTTGAAATTATTCTGGTTCTAGTTTTTTTAATATATTATTATTTAAGTTGGTAATTGCAGCTGAGACTATGTACCAGTTTTGCGTCTGTATATCCGAGTCCAGAGCCGGTGAGAAGAACCTTCTGGTAGGAGCTTATTTTTCTTCTGCTGGAGCTGGGTATTATTGTAAAAAACAATCCTCTATGTCAGTCTTCAAGACTTTTACATACCAAATCTATCATTCTTATTTTAATTTGTTAAATAGAACAAATTATGGAGTGAGATTCCTGGCCTTGTTGGCTATTGCGAGCTGTCTGATGGGAAATATAAATTATTGCAATACTAGTTCCTTTTCTTGTGTTAATTTTTATTGCAACAGTAGTTCCTTTAACCTACAATATCTATTGCAACATGTATTCTTAATGTCTTTGTCTATGAAGAGCAGGAGGGACATCTGATTTTGGCTTTTCTTCCACTGTAGAAGATGTCACCCAAGGGGTTGATGCCAGCCATCTCACTGTCATTGTCACAGGTTCTTTTATCCAGTCCTCACTTATATTTTCTCTTTTTTTCATTTTACTGTTTGTTATATTTTTTTTTCCATTTTTTCCATTTCTAAGCAACTTTAGGAGATTGCATTTGAGCCCTATGTGAATCAAGGTTAATTCACTATTACATAGCTATACTTTCCAAAGGGTTCATGTATGAAGTGCATCCCCTTCTCTCTTTTGAGTAAACGTTGGGAGCCCCTTCATTAATGGTAATTAACGAAACAAAAATGACACAAAGGTTTGAATATAACTAGTCATAAATGAAACAAAGACCGAATTCAAGGAGACAACTCTTGAAAAACAAGAAGATTGACATGATGAAATCCAAACTCTGAAAGAAAATATCAACGATGTATCGGCTAGTTAAACATTGTTGTAGCTAATCCACCTCTTTTGGTAATAAGAGGCTGTGATATATCTTGAGCTTTTTGTCTTCTTTGCAATTACGTCCAAAGTAAAACTGAGAATAATTTCTACTTAACTTTATTAAGATTGTAAAGAAGGATATGTTTTTTCTGATGTTACAAGGAAAATGTGTTTACCAAGGCATGCTTGAAAATAAAGAACATTATGAGATAGGTGATGAGTGGAAGAAAATGTGCTTACAAGGAAAATGTGCTTACCAAGGCATGCTTGAAAATAAAGAACATTAATTCATGGAATTCCAACTTTATTTGTTTGCTTGTACTAGTATTTGGGCATTCCTTTTTCTTTAGTTACAGTTAGCTATGTGTTAGTATCAATGCTTTGGTTTAAGATAAAGGGAGTGAATGATATGCAATTGTATGTAGTGTAAGAGTGCAGGTATGTAAGTCATGTAGGCGTGTGGCAAGATCCTAATGTCAGGTTTAGAGGGTGAGAGGAGAGTTGGTATCAGTCATATGTAGATTTAGGAATAGGCTCAGGTATGGTAGTCTCTGCCCCCCATTTCAGTTTAACAGCCCTATTTCCTTCATTTCAGTCACAATACTCATATGTCCTGTCCTATGGTATTAGTCCAGCCTTTAATTCCTAAGTCCAGATGTTAAGATATTGTTTCAGTCCTAGTATAAGTGCCTTGAGTGATAGTGAATATGTGAGTGTCTTTATGAGATAGGTGATGAGTGTTAGAGAAGGGGTTTCCTTGTCCTGCAGCAGGAAACGACCCTTGGCAACAAGACTTGTGGCCTGCATTGCAGGTGGCAGACAAGCATGCCTCTCCCTCAGCAGAGAGGGGGCTTCCTGCAGGTGAGCAGTGGTCGGGTGCAGGTAATTGGCATAAATTGAGGAATTATATGTATGTGGGAGTGTGGTAAGTAAATGCATAGGTTCATGTGTGGGCATTTGTAGTTGTTGATATATATATATATATATATATATATATATATATATATATATATATATATATATATATATATATATATATATATATATATATATATGTATGTAAAAGGCATATAGGCTCTGAATGTTAGGGTGTATTCATTTTCAGGTTGACAGTTTATATGAGGGGAAGGTAAGGACAGAGAGTTCGAGTGGCAGCATGCTTGCTGCCAATGTAGTAGCAGTAATTGGAGAGGGTTTGTATGTATAAGTGATCAAGGCTTGGGGCTTTGCAGCAGATGTCATGGCTTGGTTTAGTTAGGTAGGGGACTTAGAGACCCTGCCCTGCACTGCAGGAAAAGGAGGCCACCATGTGCAGCAGATGTGAAGAGGCCTTAGGCCTGTGTTGCGGAGGGCTTAGCCCTTAGCAGCAGGACAGATGGGCAGGCCATAGGCCTATGGGTGATGGTGTTAACAATGTGAGTGTTAAGAGTGTTACGAAGTGTGTTAGTGTCTCACTTGTATCAGTTGAGCCACTTGACCATGTATCAGAAAACTTAGATCTGTCCTATGTCTAACCAAGTAATTGGTGTGAATGAGTCTATATGAGGATGAGAGTATCAGAGGTTTAGAGAGGGAGGATTTGAAGAATAGGTGGACATCAGGCATTGTTTTGCCTTGCTCGAACAGTGGGGCAGGTATGGGTATGGTTTGGCAGCCATTGTGGCCTGGCATTGACCATAGTCCAGTAGAAGTCAGTTCCAGATTGGAGCCTTGGCCATTGGCCAACGTGAGTGAATAAGTATCAGTTGAGATACTTAGTGTAGTGTATCAGAGATGTGAGGGGAATGTATATATATATATATATATATATATATATATATATATATATATATATATATATATATATATATATATATATATATATATATATATGAATGTTAGCAGTAGGCTTATGCGAGCTAGATAGCTAAATTGATAGGGCTATATAGGTGGACGGATAGGCAAGGGGTTTAGATGGGGGAAGAGGCATGACACTTAATCTTAGGCCTGTGTTGGCTAGTGAGGGAGTGAATTTTAAAGTGAAATAGTGTAGCAAGTTAGGAAGGAATTATGTGTGCATGTGAGTTGTATCTCTGATATGAGAGTGAGAGTTAGTAAGAAATCAGAGCATCACTAGTTAATGTCCTGAATCATGTATCATATATATGAGCCTATTTTTGTATTAGTTCTATATCCTTTCTATCATATATGTGGAAAGGAATAAGGAAATATTGTTACATATGAGAGTAAGGATAACTGGCATGTTTGATATATGGTATCAGTATGAAGGGAAAACAATAGCCTATAACAGTTACTTTATATCTATGTAACAGTTAGTTGGAGGACTAAAAGGAGGAAATGTGAAGGCCTAGGCTTGTGCAGGCCTTGGTGGCCAATGGACAGGTGAGGCCGTACCTTAACCTGCTCTTGACAGCAGGGGTGAGGGCCATGGGCCATGAGGGTTGCACAGGTTAGACAAAGGGTTAAACCCCCTGTACAGGCCATGTTTGGCCAATATGTGAGTAGGTATGGGCAAAGGAAATGAGAAGGATAAGTACCTAGTGTTTAAGAATAGGTAAATACATGTGATGATGGTAGGTGATGCCTAACCTAGATAATAGAATATTACCTAACTAGAGATAATATTATAGAAATAGATTAGTAGGTAGACAGTTAGGAATTTATATATATGTATATGCATATATGAAATGGGATATGAACATCGGTATGTGGCCTAGGCCTAAGAGTAGAATTTTGAAAATGGCTAGGGTAAGTGCTTAGACTAAGGTAAATTAGAAGGTAGATGCCATAAGTAGAAGTCCATAATTTGGTAAAGTTTGTTTTTATTGCATAGTTATGCTAATTGAAAACCTATTTTATTTGTTGTTAATGACTGACTGTTTTTGTCCAAATGCTTATTGTCGACTAGTTTTTTCCCCGCATTTATGGAAGAGAATCCACAATTTCATAATTCATTGCCTAATTCACCTGCTAAGTTATTCCTTATTTCAGAGAGATGACACCGGTTTAAAAGGTTGATCTGAAATGAATAGATATTAGAATTCTTACTTGAACTTGAGACCGTTGTTATGTCAATATTGCAGACAATGGAGAGAGCAAGAACACAGGAGACTGGAATCTTCAAGAAAAAGCCTGCAGATTTCATGCAGTTATTTAAGGTATCCTATGTTAAAATTGTTGAATGTATTATCTTGCTATAATTTTCCTTCCATATAACTGGCCATAATACTTGAAAAGATATTATTAGAATGCAGTTCAGTATATTGACAATTTGTGTTCTTGTTCTCTCAGGAACTTGCTAAAAAATAAAGCTGCATGCATGCTGTGAATAGGGGAATACTGTGGATATGGGAGAAGTGCTCCGATCTGGTTTGCTATTTTTTTGGTTTCATTTTGTATGGTTGGATTATGTTTTGTAGTGACAAGTGATGGATGTCAGTGGTTTGGATGTTTAAGTGATATGGAAACAATAGATGTGAGATATGTGTACTTTGTGATTGGATTATGTTGTGATTGGACAAGTGATTCTTATATGTGGTGGGATGATATTATGTATTGGAAGTTTTTGTAGTATGAACAATACAGTTTGTTAATACAAAATTTGGATTTTATAGTAATTTGATGTGTGTAGCTTCTGGATTGATATTATATGTGTTTGATTAATATTATATATAATTCTTGATGGAATTTTGGCAAGCTTCTCTTGACGGTACTTTGGATAGCTTCTCTTGACGGTTGTCAAACGTTAATTTTAATTCAAATTATGCTGCATAATATCCTGTGAATAAATGTTTTTCTTGACGGCTAATAACCGTCATCTAGGCCGGAGTCAAGAAAAGTTTTTGCCTACATTGACGGTTTAAAAAAATAGTCAAGAAAACTACTTAATATGACGGCCAAAAATCGTCAAGAAAGGTCCTGCCAGCGTCCGTCAAGAAAATGGGGGATCTTTTCTTGACTCAGGCCTACTTGACGGATATGCAACCGTCAAGATACCCCTTTCTTGACGGGGAATCATTCTTGTAGTGTATTTAATTTCCTTCATGTCAATTATACCACTGTTGGCCATGCACAAATATATTTTGGGAGAAAGTTACATGACACACCTAAAGCTATGGGCCAATCACTTCACACATCCACCCACTCTCTTACACCCTCTCTTTTCCTAGGAATCTCCCCCTCTCTCTAACTTTCTCTCCTCTATTGACTTTGTAGTGCCCCATCCTGCTCAGTCAATCGGAGGAATCGAAACGCCGACGGCGTTCGGACTTAGCCTTGCAACGGCTGCTCGAAGACATCGTTCGGTCGAGGCGACCGCTCGCTCAGGTGGGGTAGTTTCGGTGAACTCGCCTCATCTTTGCCTTCATATAAAAATTTGTATGTTTTCAACTTGCACAAGTAGGCTTGATAATAAAAGAGACAAATTCACATAGCTAAAGGGAATAATTCCGACGGGTCGAATTGAGTTAGAATATGGAAAGGTCCAACGGTCGGCTTAGAGTTGGTGCACGGTGTGCTTTGAAAATGACACTCGATCCTTCGTCACGTGGCTTGGGAGAAGGAAAAGTTGGTCTTTGACACAAAATGGGAATTAGCCTAAGTCATAGGCATCGCCCGCGTAAATGCTCGATAAAACATACACGCTTCCACGACGCAAGGCTTGACATAGCCTTTGCTCATCCCTTGGGTTAAGTTGTAGGCTTGATTAAGTTAGGCAAGTGATGGTGGTCGACCTAAGACATTCCAAGCACGGTCCTATGAGTTATACGGCTGAGTATAGCCACAAAGTCCTACGGTTTCAAAGTTAGTCTTATGGAGTATGAGTTGGGCGATAGTGTCGCATAGAGTACGATGGGCCTAAGGCATGATGCACGGACTTAGTGTTTAAGGCATGAACCACGGTTGATTTAATGAGTTTTGGAGAAAGGACTATCGAATAGGCGTTCATGAGTTGAATAAAATAGTGTGGTAATATGGAAAGAAGGCTCGCGACCATGGGTCGTCGAGGGATCTCAAAGAGCATCAAGGGAAAAGGCTCGCGACCCTGGGTCGTCGAGGGATCTCAAGGATAGAAGTCTTGATATTGGTTTGAAAGAGGTGGTAACATTGGAAGAGGGATGACTGTGTGAGACATCAGTTTGTGTCGAGTCTTGCATGGTTATTGGACAACTTGTCGACAAGGGTGAGTTTCCTCGGATCGACAACCTGGGGCCCAAGGACCGATCCGGTCTAGGGAAAACACGGTATAGCCGTAGTTGGACGAACCGCTCGGGTTATTCGTGAACTTTCTTCGGGACTAGCTACTTGCGTTGAAAGGGTCACTGAGTAACAAGGCTATAGTCCAGGATAGCTTGTCATGCTAGTGACTAATTCATATAGATGGGTCAGCACGGGCGGCAATTCACGTGTGTGCCTTTGGATTGAGTCGAGTATTGATTTCACTATATCAAGGAGTCGAGTTGAATGTGTGTGTATAGTTTGAACACAATGTTGGGCCTAAAATTTGGTTGTAACGTAGACGACGTGCTTCGGCACGAGATGCGACGTCGAGTCTTAAGTTGTTGGCATATAATTTGCATAAGTTGGTTTGAGTCGTATTGAGTTTAAGTCAGGAGATGCCGCAAGAAAAAGTCGGTCGAGTGGCATTTAGTCCTCAAGTCCTGATTGGGTCAGTTGGTGATTGAAATGAAGGGCCGCGAGGCGGCGATATGATTGAGTCTCATTGAGTTGCGAGGCACGACCTCAATAAGGGTTTGTAGCACGATCACACGGAAATGGAGTCTTATCGCATAGTTGTGTCTCTGATTTTGGCCGTAAGACAAGCACGACTTGATAGGTTAACACTGTGGGCACAAGGAGGGTCTAGAGGCAAAGCATGAGTAACATTGTTAACGCAAGCACGAGATGGTCTAGCGATACAGAATAGGCCAAGGCGTCGGTCCTAAAACTGATCCTAAGACAAGAGTAGAAAGACAATCGTAAAGGGGCTTGTATTGCACAAAGTAAATCAAACGTGTCGGTTTTGTATGGGTGGGCGAGGAGCTCATTCCACCAGTACAGTTGAGTACTGACACCCACATAGTTTTACATGTGCAGGCACAGGTAGAAGCTCGTGACGCGGAGCTCGCTTGGATGCATCGAGGCACGGAGTTCCTTGGCGATTCGAAGTGTACGGCCGCATGTATTCAGACTTATACAGGACATAATGTATGGACATCGCCTTCCGAAGCTTCCGCTGGCTCAAGACTTGTAATTGAGAGATGAGAGAGAGCTGAGTGACTTGTAATGTGAGAAGAGTGAGCTTGAGAGACTTGTAATCTTGGCCTTGCGTCCCATTGTAATCTATGTTTTAATATCAATAAAGAGCTTCTTTTGAATAACTTGTGTTTGTTCTAAAATTTTTGCTGCTATTATTCAATATCTCTGCTTGGGACTTCTGTGCGACGACCCCGTCGCAGCCGCTGAAATCGGCCGTTATAGAACCCGTCTTGCACGAGCGCAATCTAGGTTCGTGCGGCATCACACCTTAGCGAGGACGATCGCTCCTACGGGAGTGGGGCATGACATAATGGTATCAGAGCCCGGCTTTACGTTATTGGACTATCGATTGAATTTTTTAACTCCGTTGTTTCCGCAGACTCTGAATTATGCTTCCGCAAGTTGATATCGTTGGTGCGCTCTCTCTCAATTGTTCCACGGGATATCCATACAATGAGTCTAACTATTTTACAAAACATATGTTTTCCATAAATAAATTCTATTTATTTATTGTGTTTCTGAGAAAATTACAACTGTAGGAATCTGATCTAGAAGACGATCACTTTATCCCTTGGACGATGCGATGAAGAAAGCTTGGATCTTGAAGAACTTGGACAGCAACTGAGCAATCTCTCTGTTCTCTCTGAATTGAATGTAGTCTGTTGAAGGTGAAGAAACTCTCTTTTATAGAGTTCTGGATAACTGCTCTGGGCATACGCTCAGTCAGTTACTTGACGTATGCATAACTGCAGGGACGCGTGGCGAATTTTGGTAGAGACACGTTAGAGTGCGGTTGAGAGTGGTGGAGTATATCCAGGAGAGATTGGTGGCATGAATGCCATGTTGCATAACTTCTGAATGAGTGGGTAACCGAATACAGGACACATGAAAACGTGTGTTGACTGTACATTTGAAGTCATTCTGAATGCATTTGCTTTCATACGATGTCTTTTGGAGAGGCATACACTGTCTTGGATGACAAGGAGTCATATGGAATCTATACGCTCACTTAGGTGCCAAGAAGTCGTATGGAGTATATACGCTCACTTGATGAGGAGTCGTATGGAGTATATACGCTCACTTGATGAGGAGTCGTATGGAGTATATACGCTCACTTGATGAGGAGTCGTATGGAGTACATACGCTACCTTGATGAGGAGTCGTATGAAGTCCATACGCTGCCTTGATGAGGAGTCGTATGGAGTCCATACGCTGCCTTGATGAGGAGTCGTATGGAGTCCATACGCTGCCTTGATGAGGAGTCGTATGACTGGAGAAGTAGACACGTGGCTGTCCTCAATCTTCTTAAATATGCCATATCTTCTCAATAACTGACAAATATCTCTCGAGCGTCGTGTTGCGGATATGACGGCTGACAGACTGTCAGAAATGACAGTAATAATGGCTGTGCATTTATGATGGCTAATGAGCTGTCCTCGTAAAAGACAAAATTAACTCTCGAAAATCCATACGACGGATAATTCTCCTAAGACAACTGTTCTTTGCACGAAAGACGAAGTGTCAGATTCATTGTCCACTGAGTGTATGCTGTGCTGTCAGTCGAGAAATAATAATATATTCACTGAGCATATGACTTTTGTACTGAGCGTATGGCCTTTGGCTGAGCGTATGGCCTTTGGCTGAGCGTATGGCCTTGATCTTATGTCAGCGTGTCATAATTTTTCACACCCTACAAGACCCCCTTCAAAGTTTTCGAACTTTATGATTTTCAAAAGTTCGAAATTACTTTGAAATCCAAGTGAGAATAAGTCTTGACACGCTGGCATGAGTTTGTTATTTCCTCGATATCAGCGCTTATCTCTAGGGATTCTGTAGTTTGAAAATGCTGCCGTTTGGGCTTCTCTTTCTCCTATAATTAGGCTTTTAAGAACTTAATTTCTTTCTTTACTTTTGCCTTCGTCTTCGAGAGAGAATCCAGAGCTCAAGCCTTCTTCTTCTCCAATCTAATCTTCGTCAATGGCACCCAAGCTCGACGCTGCCGCGAAGGGGAAAGGCAAGGATCCTGCAGAGCCGTCTCAACCTGTCGCTGCCGTCGCAACCACTAGGAGAACCGCCGAGCAACGTCTTCCACAGAGCGAACTTCCATTGAAACCCCTATATGGTGAGGATGGGGACGATGAACAGTAACCATCCCTTTTCAGGGCTCTGGTTAGGACAAAATCAGAAAATGTATCCCCTTTTTAGGGTCAAATACGTCAGAAAATACGCTTCCCTCTTTAGGGTTTAGTCGTATTCCATGTTTTTCGTTTATACGAAAAATATGTTTTGAGCGTATTTCTGTAAGATACGCGTATCTTTGATAGAAAATGTCAGAATACACTGATCTGAAAGAATACGCTATGTCAAGTCGTCTCGTTGAGATACGCTAACTCTTTTGTTAGCGTATTTTTTATGAACATCTTGATAACACTGCTATTTAAAAAATTCCATACGACTGCTTGCTTTGGTTAGACATACACATAGCTGAGCGTAGATTGAACTTAGCATCTGTCATACGCTTAGGATAAACTGAGCGTAGGTTAATCCTTGAACTTGACATACGCTTAGGATGAACTGAGCGTAAGTTGTTCTTTGAACTTGACATACGCTTAGGATGAACTGAGCGTAAGTTGATCTTTGAACTTGACATACGCTTAGGATGAACTGAGCGTAAGTTGATCTTTGAGCTTGACATCCCTTTGTATTTAAGGATTTTTTTAACCTCTTATTTCTCCTTTGTAGTGGATATTCTGGCCCAAGAAGCGCAGTTTGAAGGATGTGCAGGGAGCAACTATAAGAGTGATCTATCCCATGTCCACTTTCCACAGTTTGATGAACCTTCTACAAGGATAGCCATTTTGAAAAATCAAGACAGTGAAACCCTGCTGAGTCTGATAAGTGGTCAACCATTGCAGAGTGTGGACAGTGCTACCCACTCAAAACCGGCTTTTCTATTCGGGGATGCTATTGACAGAGACTCCCAGCCAGCCTCCGATAAAGTGTCATACTCATATTACCGGGATGGTGATGCGACTCAGCCGATGTATTTGACTGGATTGTCTAAGAGTATCAACATAGCTCGCTTATTCCATGCGAGTCACCAAAGGCACATGAAATGGGATATCACTCCAACTCGTCAAGCAAAAGCTGGATGGGTAGGATACAGACAGGGAAGATTTCGCAGTGGTACTGAACCGCATGTTTCAGTTTTGCGAGGATTATTGCCGGACATGATTCCTCATGAGGACTCTGCACTTCTGATGCCGGTTAGAGTTCCGATATTCGCGAACGAATTTGCACAGCTAGAAAACGCTGTCTATCCGAAACAGTCCATAAGACTCACTGGTCTCGTGAACCCAGAGAATACCAGATGGACTGCTCTCGTGAGATGGATTCTGAGAGATTATGGAGAACAGTTGAAGGCGATAGGCCTGTACAATGCCATCAAGTGCACTGTTTATGGTTTTAGGCCGAACCCAGATTTGTTTCTGGCACTTGCAGAAAGGTACAACTACCGTACCGGAACTTTTATGACTCCGAGAGGCGAGATGGGATTCGCTCTCCATGAAATGGCGTATATTTCTCAACTGCCGACAGGAGATCTGCCGTATGAGGAATATATCCCTTTTATTGATGAGATGAACAAGATTTTAGACGCCAATCCGTTAATTCTTCATGTATTCGAAGAATTAATGTGCCACTATAGTATCTGTAAAGCCTTTTATAAGGCAAAAGATATAGATTCAGGTTGCTATACCTCGAAGTGGATGGCCTACTTATTCCAAGGTCGCACCGAGGAAACTCAGAAGAAGAAGAAGAAGACCGAGCAATATATTGGTCGTTTTAAACCTCTGAGTCAAGCCGAAATTGACAGATTAATCCGGGAGACCGCCCATGATGACATCATAATTGAAGAAGATGAAGGCACTTATAAAGCTGGTGATAGGTTAGAGACCTACATAAAGCAAGGTGGCCGGACTTTATCTAAAGAAGGTCATCTGGCTGGGTTTCTATCCCTTTGGCTGAGAAGATCCGTAGTGCCCGGCACCTGTTCGGCAGACAGGATGCACCGCAGAATCGTATTTGCAGCGGTCCGTCTGACATTCGGGTACAAGATGGACTTGCTAACGGCGATGACATGCCGTCTGAATGCCGGTTTACGAGCATATGTAGACAGAATGTTTAACCTGGCGAAGAAGAAACTAACAGCTTTTCCTCGGGTAGAAATGCCCTTCACATATTTGTATGGATGACTGCTCCTCCACTTTGAGTCTCTTATGAGTGCTGGACTGGCCAGACCAGATGATACTTTCCTAGAAAGATACCGTCATACGCCCAAGTGGAAATATGACACCCTGACATACTGCAGGACCATACTGAATAGGGGAGAACTATGGAGTTTCACCTGTGTTCCTCTGTCTATCGGTTATGAGACTATGCCTGCAAGGATGATTGATGGCACCGGTGCCAATGAACTGGATGATGTTCAGCACGAATGGCTGAAGAGGATCAGACCATCTCACCTGGTCTGTCGCCATGATGACATTACTTATTTGGAGCCATATCTTCCGAGTAGATTTGCTTGGCAGTTCAGCTATGATCAGTTGCATGTAGGAAATACAACGACATGCTTCTACCACCAGGGTGGATTGATTGATGGTGCGAGAGCCTGGATATATTATATTGCCAAAGGTACCGGAGCTACTTTCACAATGCCAGATCCGGTGAATCATCGGAGAGGAGCTAAAATGTTGGCGTCTTATGCCAAATTCTATGTCTCTGCGAATACCTTTGATGAGAAGTTCAGCATCTTGGGTAAGAGCTTCATTTATATTACTAAGAAATCAACCAAGTCAACTTTGCCAGAAGATTGTCACGATCAGGAGGATCCTCTCGCTACTGATGAAGTTTATGAAGAAGTTTCAATAGGAAATCTCTTTTCTGATGAACTTCATCAGCCACTACACGTACCGCTTGGAAGTGTCGAGCAGAGTGTATCTGCTGAGGTTACACCGAAGCGAAAGCGTGGCAAGGGTGCTTCTGGGCCTACTCCAAAAAGAGTTACTCGAGCAGAAGGTCGTAGTCGCATAGGAATTACTATCCTGGGGACTTCTCCTGCTTCGAGTCAACAAATCAGAGATGCTGACAAAGAAGGTAGTGATTCCAAAGAAGGTTATCCTACCGTTCCACTAATAAAAAGGGTAGGAAAAAGAAAAGTGGTAGTTTCAAAGACTAAATCTGTAATTTGTCTTGATGCAGAAAGCCCCACCAATCGTGCTGAACGATTGGCTCAAGAGAAGCAAACTGTCCTTGCTCCTCAGCCCAGAGTTGAAGTGGAATCTTCTACTGCCAAGAAGATCATTGAAGTTTCCTCTCCTGCACCCTTGGAAATGCAGCCCATGCAGGACACTAATCCAGAACCTGTAATAGAAGAATCGGTAGCTAAACCATCTACTGATCGAACAATACCGACTACCGAGGATCCTTCCAGGATAATGGATGAGCGTGCTGAACCGTCCACTCTCGAGCCACCTGCTGATTTAGCTTTGATTAAAGTTTCGGAGAGCGGCAAGGATGACGAAGAACAGGTTGACTATGAACCTTCGTCTCATTCTTTTGAAGATGAGGATATGGAGATTGAAGATGAGTCACCAACTGGAATCCGTATCGACGAGTTGAAGACGGCTGGCCAACATTCAGGGTTGACTCAAGAGTCAGAGAACCTTCTACAGATAGAAGCCCATGTTCCGAGCACTTCTGGGGCAGGCAGTAGTGAGATGAGACCAGTGTCAGAAGACACTTTGAATAGACTGCGAACAGAGCTGAACGATCCTAGAGAAACAGAGTACGAGCCAACTTCAGATAATATTTTATCCAGTGAAGTTTTGTCTTTTCTTGCTTTATCGTCTTTAATTTTGATCAAGCTTCTTTGATTTCAAAAGTTGTAGGAACTACACCAGCGATGAGCTCGACTCATACTTCCCCTGTTCAGACTGATGTTGGTGAGGGAAGCTCACATCTACCCAGTTCTCCAAAAGCACATACTTCTATTTTCGGAGTAGAGCCCGTTCCAGCTACTTCTTTCACAATGGCAGCAACTCCTGGTTTTGAAACGGGGATAGCGAGGACCATGGCAATGTATTCAGATATTATCTATTCATATCTGGATACATTCTCCAGGCGATTTATGAAGGACGAAACTATGCCCTTTTCTAATCTCCGAGCGCGATTAATTTCTCGCTCTTGGCTTTGCGACAGGCTGGTTATGAAACTTAGTGCACTTTCTTTGAGCATCTCCTAGATGATTTGGAAGTAACCATCCATAAATACTGGGAGATCAAAAAAAAAGATATTAAATCTTTGACTGTGGCTGAGATTGCTCAACTAGAGCGTGAAGCTCAAAGCCAGCAGGCTGCTTTAAAAGAATTCCTCGCTCTGTCGTCTGAGAAGTTAATGGCGAAGGATGAAGAGATAGTATCAACTCGTCAGAAGATACAATGTCTGGAAACTGAAGAAATATCTAGAGCTGGAGAACTCCAGAAGCTGAAAGAAGAATTAGCTCGTCTCCAGGAGCGCATTGCATCCGCAGAAAAAGAGCAATCTGATATTATCGCTGCTCGTATAACTGAAGCTACTCGCTATCAAATTCTACAGCAAGAGCGGGAACAGATGCAGACTGATCAGATAGAAGAGACCAATCATCATAGTTCTGTTATCATAAATTTTGACCAACAGATAGTTGCGATTGAAGCTACAGAGCGAATCCGTAAAGCTCATGAAGAGAAGATGAATAATGTACTTGCTCATATTCAGGAGATTATTACTCCTTCTAAATAGATTAAGACTCACTTGTAATCAATATTTTGATTTTGACTGAGGAAATGAGCATTTGATCTAATTTCGATTTTGTGTATGATGTTTTTGTAGAAAATATGTTCAGAGGTAAATAATACATGACATATTTCAATAGAATAAAATATACAAATAAATTTTGTAATTTCATCAGATGATATTAAACCAAAAAAAATTTAGTTTAATACTGATTAGAGAAAACAGAATTCAGATATAAAGATATCTTTGAACTCAATTTTCCATGATCTTTGGACTCGGAAATCAAAAGACTAGATATCATTTTCATAGAATAGAAAATATGATACTGAGATAGAAAATTCAGAGGTAATATGGACGTGATTTTCTATATGAGATCTTTATTAAATCCACTGGGGATCAAATAAGACGGAATATCAAATTCTCTAGGAAGATGATATGTGTTAGAATATCAATTTCCGTGGGGATAACGATATCGAGATAATATTTGTGGGAAAGAATAAACTCTGATTTTATATTTGCTGGGGAGTAATCACAGCAGATGAAAATATCATATATTTACGAGATTTATACATAATACTTCTTTAAGAATTTGCCGTTGATAGGCATCATCGTAACTTTACCATCCATAGAGGTAAGATGATATGCTCCGTTTGAGAAAACTTTATTTACGACGATTGGGCCTTCCCATTTCGCGTCAAACTTGCCTTTGCTCATATGTGTCATAGTCATCGGACGTTTGACGGTAAGAACAAGTTCTCCTTTCCGATATGCTCTGACTTTCACCTTCTGGTTAAAAGCTTTTGAAATTCGGGCCTGATACAGCTCGATATTTTGCTGAGCATACAATCGCTTTTCGTCTAGAGCTTCTAGCTTTTGAAGTCGAAGATGATCATTGTTCTCTGTTGTAAGTTCATTGGAGATTGCGATTCTCAGAGAAGGAATCTGGATCTCGAGGGGAAGGACAGCTTCACACCCATATACCAAAGAGAAAGGCGTGCACCTGGTCGTATTGCAAACTGTAGTACGGTAGGCCCATAAACATTCACCAAGCTTCTCACTCCAGTTGCGTTTGTTAGAAGAAACGAACTTTTTCAGGAGTTTGATGATGGTTTTATTGAAAGCTTCTGCCAATCCATTAGCTGCTGGATTATATGCTGTAGAAGCTAGGTTATTGATTCGATGATCGTCACAGAATCGAGTAAATTTCTGACTGACGAACTGTGGTCCATTATCATGGGTAATACGTCGAGGAACACCAAATCGATAGATGACATGATGCTTGACGAAGTTGATGACGTTGGAAGTTTTGACTTCGGATAGTGGGATTGCTTCAGCCCATTTGGAAAAGTAGTCGGTTATTGCTAGAATAAACCGGTGTCCTTTTGATGACGGTGGGTTGATGGAACCAATGATGTCCATGCCCCAGGCCTCGAAGGGCCATGATGCCGCTGTCGGGTGTAAGAACTCTGACGGTTGATGGATAAAGTCTGCATGGATTTGACAGGCTTTACATCTCCGGGCATATTGAATGGCGTCAGCCACCATCGTGGGCCAATAATAACCCATACGTCGAATGCGATCTTGAAGTTTAGGACCTGGTTGATGGGCTCCGCAGACACCATCATGTGCTTCACGGATAATCTGTTGCGCTTCTTCACCAGCGATGCATCGGAGGAGAAGACCATCATAGGCTTGACGATATAGTGTCTTTGTCGTATGATTATAATAGAATCTGAGAGATCGACGTCGGATAGACGCTGCTTCGCTCGGATTATCGAGAAGTATGTCATACAATACAAAGTCTAGAAATGGACGTCTCCAGTCTTCGTTCATGGCTTCTGTTTTGTTGGAAAAAACATATTCCATGGTAGAATCGGAAGACGAGGAGGATGCTCTGTCAAACCCTAATCCAGTGTTAAGGTTAGAGGAATTAAATTCATCAGGGTTGAGAAAATTTTCGTTTGGGTCATGGGGAAAACCCAAAGCCAAATTATTCTCGACATAGAATAGCTCCCGGTAATAAACCACTATCACTTGTTGACGTCTGACCGGTATGGCTATCACAGCGGCAAGATTAGCCAAAGCATCAGCTTCTGCATTACAGGCTCGCCGAACGTGTTCAATAAAGAATCCTTCAAAAGAAGAGGCCATAGAGAGTGCTGCTCGGTAATAAGGTATCAAATCCTGATGACGGACTTCATATGTACCTCTGATTTGATTGATGATAAGTTTGGAGTCTCCGTAAACTTCTAAATACTTAATATCCAGATGTTTAGCAAGTTGAAGACCGATGAGTAACGCATTGTATTCAGCTACATTGTTTGAACATGATTGATCCAGAGAACAAGCCCTCTGAATAGTCAGCCCTTCTGGAGATACAAGAACAATCCCGACTCCGGCGACCATATCGCCATTAGGACCCATTCTAGATGCTCCATCAAAGAATAGACGCCAGGTAGGAGTTTCTTCAGAAACCTGATTTGAATCCATAACTTCATCTGGAATCTCATCATATAATTTAGAATCCTCTGGAACTGCATGAGCTGCCAGAAAATCAGCAAGAGCCTGTCCTTTAACTGACTTTTGAGGAATATAATGCATATCATATTGGGCTAACAAGATTCTCCAATTAGCCAGTCTGGAGTTGAGAATACCAGGTTTCTTCATCATAATTCTGATGTTTCACTCTGGAAATGACATGAATCGTTTGACCGATAATGTAATGTCGTGTCTTCTGAACGACAAACATTAATGCTAGGCATTCTTTCTCAATTAGAGAATAACGCAGTTCAGCACCCGTCATTGTGCGACTGAGGTAATAAATAGCCTGTTTATGGCCATCTTTGTTTTTCTGAGCGAGCAATGCACCGAGAGAATGATCCATGGCTCGAACATATAGAAGGAATGGTATTCCCGAGACGGGAGGTACCAAAAGCGGAGGGTTCATGAGGTACTGTTTGATGTCATCAAATACTTTTTGACATTCTTCGTTCCAGACGAAGGACACACCTTTCTTCAGAAGTTTGTTGAATGGTCTGCAGCATCCTGATAAGTTAGAGATGAATCTCCTGATATAAGCAATTCTTCCTTGAAATCCTCGTAGCTCTTTTAAGGTGCGTGGAGGACGCATCTCTTGGATGGCTTTGATCTTCTTGGGATCTACGTGTATACCTTTAGCGGTAATGACAAAGCCGAGAAATTTACCACTAGAGACGTCCAGGAAGGACTTAGTAGGGTTCATCTTAAGTTGATGTTGACGCATTAAATCAAAGATAGTCTTCAAATCTTTGATGTGATCCTCTTTTTGTCGATTCTTGACTGCAATATCATCAACGTAGGATTCGACTATTTTTTTGAGATGTTCACGAAATATAGTGCTCATCGCTCGCTGATACGTTGCTCCTGCATTTTTGAGGCCAAACGGCATCTCTGTGTAACAGTATGTACCGATCGGCGTTCTGAAGGAAGTATGTCTCTCGTCGTCTGGAAACATTTTGATTTGGTTGTACCCTGAATACCCATCCATAAATGACATTCGTTCGAAACCACATGTGTTATCAATCATGACATCAGTGATCGGAAGAGGGAACTCGTCCTTAGGACAAGCCGCATTGAGATAACGAAAGTCTATACAGACTCGAATCTTGCCAGTCTTTTTGAGAACAGGAACAATGTTAGCCACCCACTCAGGATGTTGTTCCTCTCGGATAAATCCGGAAGCCATAAGCTTGTTGACTTCCGCTTCAATTGCATCCATCATGTCTGGACGAAATCGTCGTTGTTGTTGTTTGACCGGTTTAGCATTCGGCATGATATTAAGTTTGTGTGTTGCGATCTTCGGATCTAACCCTGGCATATCCTCATAGCTCCAAGTGAAGACATCGATGTAATCATGAATAAGCTTGATCATGTCTTGCTTCTCTGTTTTCGAAAGACTTTCACTGATGAAAATTGGCTTGGGAGATCCCTCCTCACCAACATCAATCTGGATTAATTTATCTTCAGTAGGAGGTTCTCTTTGCTCGAACCTGAATTCCCATTGGTTGTCTAATCTTTGAGCCCATTGTTCCGATTCGGATGATATTTCAAAATCATCTTCATCATTTTCTTGCGGACCTTCGACGGAGACCATATTGGCGGATAGAGTAGAACGATAAAAATTGCCAATACTTGTGTCGGAATCCCAAGAGAATGAATCGGAAAAATCAGATCGTTCGTCTCCGTCGAATTTTGGATCCTCATAGACTGTGTTGATGAAAGGGGTAGGAGTAATGTAACCTAATCCGCATTTTGTCCTTCCGTATTTTAAGGGAGGGATTCGAACAGGCATTCTTCTTCCTTTTTCTCTACTGAGGCCGGTTCTGAAGTCATAGCCATGTTCTTGATAATATTTTTGGACTGCTGACTATAGCGACGTAGTTGTAACCTTCCGGTATCATCGTTTTTGTCGTCGTCTTCCAGATTAGGAGGATTCTGGAGCCCCTTGCAGAAGAATATTGGAGCTTCTCCTGTCTTTCTAATAGGAACAAGGAAATATGAACTTTGTACAGACTCTAATGATACTTCTGTATGAAGAGTTGGAACAACTCCTATAGTTTGTGGTTCTAAGCTATCTAGCAAATGTAAATAACTTTGCACATGACTACAAACATCAACATACTGTAAAGGAGATGCTTTATTGATATCAGATGTTGTATTTACAGAAGGAGGCTGAGCCTTAGTAGATTTAGTCAAATTAATGACTAAAGGGGGAGAAGAAGGGCGAGAAGAAGTTTTATTTCGATTAAGGTCGATAACAAAAGGCTCAGAGGAGGTGAGCTCCCTTGAAGAGGATCGTGGATGAGTAGTGCGTCCACTGACTGGAATGACTAGAGTATCTGGTCTAGCCTGAGAAGATGGTGAGAGAGTGGTGCGTCCACTGACAGGGATTATCAGCGAACTTTGTGGAGCTTGGGAAGGCAATGAAGTGGTACCCACTGACAGGAACTATCAGTGGGCTTTCTTCAGATGATTTGGTAGACCGCGGATGAGTGATACGCCCTTTTACAGGAATAACAAAGGTGTCAAATTTCGATGTCTCATCATCATCCATAGCTCATAAGATTTTTGAATATTCATCTTTGTACATGCGAGAGTCACTGTAGTAGGCTTCGACTCCTCGAAAAGGGTTAATGTCCGCGACTTCCTTTTGAACTTCTCCCTTTTCATCAATGTATTTGAAGCACTGGTGAAGAGTGGAGGGGACGATATTGTGTTCATGGAGAAAAGGTCTTCCCAAGAGCAAATTGTAAGATCCAACTAACTCAATCACATAGAATGTGACACTCGCCCTGAAATTGCCTATTTGTATTTTTAGGCAAATTTTCCCCAAAGGTTCACTTTTGCCTTGATTGAACCCTAAAATGGTACTGACTGTCTTGACTAGACGGTGAACTGGAATCCTAAGGCATCCAAGAGACTCGTAGGTATAATACTTAGAGATGATCCTGGATCAATTAGAATACGGTTAACCTTCATCGTGTCAACGTACCCAGTGAAGTAAAGAGGCCGATCATGACGATTGTCTTCTAAAAGCATATCGTCTTGGGTAAAAGTGATGTTCGGAATGATTTCCAAGACGATGTTGCAATATAGGCAAGTCACCGGCTCTGCTTCCGGCTTCTTCAGATGAGTCAAGCAAGAGTCTACTTGCAGTAGAGCTTCACTTATCGTTTCCCAAGTTTCCTTGGATAAACGTAAGAGTTTGAAGATGGACAACCTGGCTGGAGTGTTAGCAAGTTGAGCCAGAATGTCAAAATTATATGGCTTCTGCAGTCCAGGAGAAAGAGACTTCTTGATTGGTTTGTCGAAGCGAGCAGGTTGCTTCCCTTTGTCGGCTGTTGTTGGTTTAGAAGGAATCGTCTCAGCAGGAGCATTTGAAGGTCCTTCGTTAGAGATGGGTGCTGGAGCTGCATCAGGAGTTTCCTCAGGAGCTTCAGCGTAATCTTTCAAATATGTTTTTCCTGACCGGGTTCCGGAGAGAGCTTCGACTTCAGGCTCAGGTTCAGAGTCTATCGAAACCATGTTGCAATCCTTCATCTTGTTCTTGGTTTTTTGGTGCTTGATGAGAGCTTCAGTCCAGAAACCGAGGCCAACACGGGATTGATTATATCTCAAAGTGAGGGCTAGAGGTGCTCGAAGCCCTTTGTCGGAATTCAAACCAGGAGCAGTGGCTAGATCATAACCCATCTTCGCCATTAATTCACGAGATTGTGAACTATATAGATGAAACGCAGGCTTGTACTTGTCTTCGGATCGAGGTACAGTTTCTGTCTCTGTAGGGAGTGATTTTCCTGCTAGGATGAAAGTAGAGGTTAGAGAAAGATTGGGTGTGATGCTAGAAGTCATATGGCATGACTTAGTCTTCCCAAGTTTCTTTTTAGACAGAGGAGCCTTCTGAGGAGAAGAGGAAGACGTCTCGAATTCTGTCACTAAATCAGGGTGGATCCACATAATCTCTCCCTTTTTAGTGGTAACGGGAATAAGTTCTTCATTCTGGGCTGGTGGAATATTCACAACTTCAAGGGTTGCTTTGGGGATAGAGACAATCCCATTTTCCACCAATAACGGAGGGAAGTCACCGAACTGCATCGAAATCACATTTGCTGTGACTGTCTTGTCTTTAGGTGTTAATGTCACAGCTCCTGATTTGATCATTTCTTGGATCTTTCCTTTTAACACGAAGCAAGACCGGATTGTATGACCCAGCATTCTGTGATATGGACAGTATTTTGGATGATCCGTCTTGTTGGCTTCATCAGGCTTTTTGATCTCTGGCAGTTGTATCTTGTTACCTTTAAGTAAACATTCAAAGATACCTTGAACGTCATCGTCATCGAAAGAGTATTCTTCTTTCGGTCGAGGAGGTCTCTGCTGTTGACTTGTTGGAGCTGGAGTAGCTTGGGCAGACATTACCTCTTGATTTTTGCTCTGGAGATTGACTTCGAGAGTCTCTTTTCCTTTGCGATTGTTGGGTCGCGTATTATTGCTAGTACCTTGACTTGATTCATTGGGAGTCATGTGTACCCCCAGACCTTTGAAAGTCTCAGCACTGACTTCGGCAGCTTTGGCACTGACGATGAAGGAAGGCCAGTCTTGGAATTGAGTGGATCCTGTCCACATGCTGATGATTGGTAAGAGGTTCGACTTGCAAGTGTCGATAGTGACAGCATCGGGAGTTCCGGGAGGCATTTTTAGGGCTTCTCTTCTGAATCTTTCAATGAAGCTCTCAGTGCTTTCATTATTTTTCTGTTTGATTTGTATAAGGGCTGACATGGTCATGTCGTTAATGCCTTCATAGAATCGTTCTAGAAATATCTGTTTGAATCCGGCAAACAAAGTAATGCACCCATCAGGGAGACTTCGATACCATTCATAAGCGGTTCCTTTAAGACAACCAACAAATACCCGAGTAAGGAGGGCATCGCTCGATTACAGTTGATCAGTCATTACCTCAAAATGATTGATGAACTGACTTGGGGAAGTGGTCCCATCAAAGAAAGAGATGGTTGGAGGCTTGTATTTTGGGGGGTATGATACATTCTTCCATTGTATGGGATAAGGTTGCTTGATACCCAATCTTTGTAAGCCGTCCTTTTGCTTGAACGCTTCGAATTGAGACCGAAGATTCTTTAACTCTTCAGTGACCGCTCCGGAAGATTGCGGTGTCATTGCTTGTTGGGTATAATTGGGAGGAGGGACTGCAGCATATGCACCACCCCCAGCTCCGGACTGACTTGGAGTGGGTTGTATATGAACATTAGACTGTACCCCCGAAATAGTAGAAGGTTCCAGATTTGGGGCAACAGGAGTATTTAATACTACTGGTGGTGCTGTTTGTTGGACTTGCTGAGTTTGTTGCTGAGCTTGTAGAATAGTATGCATAGCAGTCAATGTATCCGCCATGGCTCGTAATTGTTGTTCTAAGGAAGAAATTCTTTGTTCATGAGCCTCAGTGCTAGTCGAAGGTTCGTGATTGCCATCTACCATATAGGTGGTAATCATTCGAGGTATCGACGACGAAACAGTCTGTTCCGAATCGTCGCTATGAGAGTCAGCATCTTTCCCGGGACTATTCACGGGAGTTAATACTGGGAAGTTGACTCTCCTAGGAAGTCCTCCGTGATCTCAGGATTGTCATCTGGATGAGAAGAAGAAGAGACTCTGGTTGAAGCTCCGGTTCTGGATCTGGTGCCGAGGTAAACATCGTCTTCAGAATCAGGTCGTATTTGTAATCCCCCAAAATTTTAGAGGATTTTTTTTATATTTTATTACATAAATATTTAGTGGTTTAAATTATGAAATTTTATTATGGCTAACTTGACCTTTTAATATTTATAATATATTTTTATTTTCGGAGTTTAGAGTTTTAAATGTTTGTAAAATAATATTAATAATATATATTAGTAGTCTCTCCCAATTATCATAACCTTGCTAAGTGATTTTTGGTACAAATTTTATTAGTATTATTATTACTATTACCATATTATCATTATTAAGATTATTATAGTGTTCATAATTGATTGTTATTTAATAGTAGGCAATAACTACTAAATATGTGGAAAAATATATATATATATATTATTAAGGTTTTTTAGAAAATATTTTATATCTTTAGTATTTATTTAAAATTTGATTTGGATTTCTTTTTGGTATTGAGAATTATTAAGGGAAAGAAGAAGAAAGAGGAAAAAAAAAACGAATTTACTTAACAGCACTGTTCAATTGAACAGTGCTGTGCGCCCCAAACCGAGAAACACAAAACTCGACCAGCAGCTCACAGCTGCTTCGATGGAAAAAAAAAAGAGAGAGGGGGTCCTGCGGCTTACTGTTCCCAACAAGGGAACAGTATATTTCATTGAATGGGCCCGACCCCATATTCCCAAACTGCTAACCCATAGTAGCAGCGGGAGCTACAGCCCTTAGCTTACTAGCTCAACCCGACCCATGGGAAACCCGACCGACCTCCCCCTTTCGTATTTAGTCGAGCAGTTAGAAACCCTAACTCATCCATCCATCTCCTCTCGTGGATAACTCCCTCAACCCTAGAAGTGATTTCCGACCCCCAGGCGACCCTCCTCGCCGCCGTCGACCGCCCCAATCGCCGGAGTTCGCCGGGAACTCAGTGAAAACACGGAAGTCCCGTTTCGAAGCACAGAAAGAGGTACTCCTTCTTCGTCTAAATTCTTCGTGCATAGTTGACGTTTTTCGAAACCACAAGTAGCATTGTAGAGCCTATATGACCCTCTAGACATCCCACCTAGTAATACCCTGCGCTACCAAACCGTCGGGTCGGAAAATCGATTCGAAAAACACGAGAAAAACTGTTTTCTGGACAGTTTGAGCACAGCCCAACCATCCCTGTTCGATGTCTAATCCTGATCAATCCAGTAGAGGGTTTTGATATATTTCTGAACAAAATTAGAGAACACATATAGATCTTTAAATACCTTCTTGTAGTTTAAATTCTCAAGCACTGTAGGCGATTATTTCTGAACCAAAAGATCAGGAAAAAAACCAGTTTTTAAAATAGTAAAATTTAACAAAATCAACCGATACGGCGTGCGCCCCGACAAACCGGGCGACGTGGTCGTGCACTATACGCATCGAAAGGTGCGTGTGGATGTTACCGACGTGTGGGAACTGACGGGACTCGATTTCGTTGTGTGTGCGCGACGAAATCAGTGCGTATCCGTCGAGATACCCCCGTATCGACGTTTTGCAAACTTGACCATAACTTTGTGCACGCTCATCGTATCGAGACGAAACTTGCGCCATCAGGACCGTATTATTTTTCTGGTCCTGTATGCCAAGTTTGGTCCGATTCTGAGAAGGTCAAATCGGAACGCCTTTTTGGCGGGCCCGCGACCCACTGTAACGGACGATTTTGTGCACGGCTCATCGGAATCCAAAACTAGACATACCGTTGAGTTTTTCTTCTCCAATCGAATCTGTAGACATATAGTTTGACGACTTTAGAGGTCGTAGGTTTTTGCACGCGTTTTGGTGCAAAACGGATCCAACGGCGGACATCGTTTTGACCCGAAATTACGATTTTGCCCCTGTTCCAGAATTTGACTTTTGGACAGACGTTTTCTAGGTATTTCTTTTATGCCAAATCTGTTTGTGATATTTATTTCAGCATCCGAGGTTGTTCGTAGAAGTTGGCTTTCATTGCTTTCCTATTTTGACGATTTGAGTCATCCGGCGTCGCCATTCTGCACACTACCTCCAGGCAAGATATCTTGCCACCAGCTGTTTAATTATTTTAGCTCATATTTCATGTATTATTTATTTTCTTTATACAAAATAAACTGTGATACATTGCATAACTGTTAGAACTTACTGTTCATTTATATTTCCTGCTGTGTATTATTTTCTTACAAATTAAACCTAGATTTAAGGGACCACCTTGTGTGTTGCATTCATTGGCCTTGACACGTTGTAAACACGAAGTTGTGTGTCGCATATAGAACACGGAAGTACGTGATTGGCTGGCCACCAGTACGTACAAGCCGTGCGATAGGAATAACCGCTAATAGAGGTTGCATGCTAGTTTGACTTAGCGGTTATAGAGGTTAATGTTGTGGATACAACATAATAGGCATTGGGCGGGGAGGACAATTCCTTAGCGTATGGGCTTCGATACACTTTTCCTTTTGTAACCCGTGAGCTCCGCCGGAGACGCGGGTCAGATTACCCATGATTACTGATGGCCACTGACGATTCTGCGGAACGTCATGCTCTTACTGATGGGGCCTCTGGTGCCCAAGGGGGGACTACGCCGATCCTATTTAGCCAGGGCCCATGCGTAGGGATGATTGTTCTTAACTACATTTCACTTAGAACGGTTAGGCACCTTTATCCGTTAGGTACGAGTACTTTTGGTTTGGGTACTTGTATCTGACCGTGGCTTGGAACAATAGCTTGTCGCGAATTAGTTCGTCACATCTTGTCCTTATTTGGTTGTAGGTGTGACTTACTACTTCGAAGAGAAGGTATTGAACCTTGTTGGGGTCCGGATACCATATTGGATTCATGGCATGGAAAGATACGTCACCGTGAATTAGTTTACCATCTCCTGTCCTTGTTTGGTTGGGGGGATGGTACGCTCGTTTGGTAGGTGTGTATTGGACCATGTTATGATCTGATTTTACTTATTCTTATTGAGCGGTATTTATTCAGTTTATGTGGCATGTTCTTTTTGTATCTTGTTACGTCCCTCTAAGGACCTGGTGATCTCTCCAGGTATAGGTGTGCAGGACTTTCCGCAGGAGTATGGCTCCGCCATAGACTCATCCTTCACGTTCGAGCGAGTGTACCTTCTGATCACAGCTGTCCCTATTGGGTCGAGGAGCCTATTTAGTCATCATTTCTTATTTTATTTATCTTAGAGGTTGGACTCTATTTCTTTTCAGTTTATTCTAGTGCCGGTAGTGGATTTGTCTCCGCCCGGCCAACAGCTATATTTTGACATTTACTTTGATTCATGAGATACCATTTTCTTTATATTCTGTGGATGAGATTTAGCTTTTACCTGTGACTGTCTGTTATTATTATTCACAAAACAGCTTATGTGTATATTCGAGATTTCCATATATTGGAGTGTATATATATATATATATATATATATATATATATATATATATATATATATATATATATATATATATATATATATATATATATATATGTACACTTTTTCACACACACACTCACACACACACACACACACACATATATATATATATATTAAAAAATTAAAAATGGTATATGTACTTTCCGTACATACATAGACCACTACGTGCTTTGTATATATATGTGTGTGTGTGTGTGTTTTCGTATGTTTTCATATATAAATACTTGCACATATGATACTTTTATATATATAATTCTTATATATATACCTTTATGTATACGTTTATGTATATAATATGCCTATTTCCTATAAATATACATTTTCGTATATATAGATAACATATGTATATAACCTATGTTTTTCCCTTATATATAAACTATCAAATATAATTACTTTGTAAATAATCCTTGTATGTATTCATGTATATATATATTTCCTCGTATGTATATACTTACATTTTCCCGTATATATATATATATATATATATATATATATATATATATATATATATATATATATATATATATATATATATATATATAAAATATATATATATATATATATATATATATATATATATATATATATATATATATATATATATATATATATATATATATATATATATATATATATGCCCCTATGCATATATGAAAACTTGTATATGCACATTTTATATGAACTTGTGGTTGTACACCTATACTTGTAGATATATGTCCCTAACATGTAAGGAGAGTTATACGTGCACTTTCTTGGATAAATGTAACTTAGTATTTGTATGGGATATTTAGTACGTATAAACGTACACTCTACCTTGTGTGTAATTAGATGCGTAGTTATGGATGTTCTTTTAGAGTATCGTAAGTCTTGGTTGTGTAATTGTAGGTCTCTTTGACGGCGTGATCGAGGTAGAAGGGACCGGAGCACTATTTGCGCATTGTGGAATTGAAGACAAGTATACCTTGTCTCGTATTACTGCTTTTACATATACATCTTTATACTCTTGTCAGCGTAGATTAGTATAGTCTGAAATTTGCCTCGGGCATAGTCGATGGTGGCATCGACACTAGGACTACCTGCTTGGCCTAGCTCTAGGCGACGTACCCTTAGTTGTGGAGTTGTTGTTACAACTCTCTTGACCCTGACACGTGATACGACATAATACTGAGTGAGATCAGGTCATGGCATGCGCTGTCGCTCTCGACTGGCCATCAGTGCGAGTGGCTTGTATGACGGCACATATAGGGTAAAGATGTTTCTAGATAGTTGACTCTTTATAGAGAGTATATATTGGTTCATGGATGCGTCTTATACATCACCTGGCGGGGAAGACAACCAGTAGGCGTATGAGATATATTGTTACATTATTTTACCTCAGTGATACCCGGTTATGGGCATGGATACCCGGTTATGGGCCATACAATCACTAGGGGATACATATGACAGTGGCCACTAGCTGCGTGGTAGGTACGGTCGGGAGGTATACTAGTATTTGTATGTTTACATCGGCTCGTGCTCCGACGTCAGCTCGTGCTCCGATGCCATTTCCTTATCTACCCACCTATACGGTCCGAAGTTGTCTTCATATGCATTCACTTAGACTAGTTAGCAAACACCTTATGTTTATATCAATATTTATTTTATGGCATGTTCCTATTTGTATCTTGCTATGTCCCCTGAGGACCTGGTTCATTTTCAGATCCCGACGAGCACCTATACTCGACGATCTACGGTACCGGAGCTGAGGCAGGAGACTGTGCAGAGGACTACGAGGTCTACCCTGAGGAGTTCCCTTGATCTAGGGTATGCTGCTACTTTGGCTGAGAGTTTCATTACCTAGTTAGTTGTTGCTCTTAGCTAGTTATCTTCCATTCATGTATTTCCATTCTGATATACCGTGGGATTGTTTCCACCAGATTTATATTTTCTTTCAGTTGTATTTGGACATTCAGACTACTCTGTTTTTATATTCGGTACTCCTTTTTATGTTATCTATGGATAAGATTAGATGATTGCCTATGTTGGTTAGTTACTTTTATAACATAGTAGTGAGTCCATTAAATTGGGCCGCTCACTCTAGGTCATATCAGCTGGCCAGGTTATGTCATAATCCCATATATTTGGAAACGGAGCGTGACAGATTGATAGGTCAAAGTTTGTTGGGTTTGATCCCGATATTTTTGGGTGTGTACATCGACATACACTAGGCCTCCCTTGTGCACATCAGATTAATGAATATCGTCGTGAATCCATTCCTATTCTAGTAGATGCTGTCGATGAACGTTAGAGGCAGTTGTCTATAATGCCCGTAGTGTCACGTCCCGCTCCCGTATAAGCGATCGTCCTCGCTAAGGCGTTGTCACGCCCCGCTCCCGTAGGAGCGATCGTCCTCGCTAAGGCGTGATGCCGCACGAGCCTAGATTGCGCTCGTGCAAGGCGGGTTCCATAACGGCTAATTTCCACGGCTACGACGGGGTCATCGCACAGAAGTCTCATACAGAGACACTGAAAAATAGCAGCAAAAATTTAAAATAAAAATACAAGTTATTCAAAGAAGCTCTTTATTGATATTGAAACAATCAGATTACAATAGGCGCAAGCCATGATTACAAGTCTCTCGTGCTCACTTTTCTCTCATTATACAAGTCACTCTGCTCTCTCTAATCTCTCGATACAATGCTTGAGCCAGCGGAAGCTTCGGAAGGCGACGTCCATATATTATGTCCCGTATAAGTCTTGACTCCATGCGGCCGTACGCTTCGAATCGCCAAGGAACTCCGTGCCTCGACGCATCCAAAAGAGCTCCGCGCCACGAGCTTCTACATGTGCCTGCACATGGAAACTATGTGGGTGTCAGTACTCAACTGTACTGGTGGAATGAGCTCCTCGCCCACCCATACAAAACCAATACGTTGATTTATTTTGTGCAACATAGTCCATTTCTTATTAATTGTCTTTCTAGTCTTGTCTTAGGATCAATTTTATGACAGTCGCCTTGGCATACTTGTGTCTGAGGACCATCCCGTGCTTGCAACAGTAACGTCCACTCAACAATGCTAACCTATCAAGTCGTACTTGTCTTACGGCCAAAATCAGAGATGCAACTACACGATAGACTCTATTTTCGTGTGACCGTGCTATCGCACCGATAACTTTCTTATCCTTGCCTCAAGACCTTCTCGTGCTTACAATGTCAACACACCGACTCATACTTATCTTTTGTGCCATACTCTGTGACGTAATGACTCGGTCGTGCCATGAACTCGATTCGTGCTTCAACATCTCTGAGGCAGTGCCTCCTCGCTTAGTCTTGCCTATACTTTAGTTTTGACTACGCGGTCGTGCCTCACATTTCGAGGTCGTGCCCAGCAACTCAACGTATCTTCACCCAACTTGTCCTACGGCCCTTCTCGACTTCACTCGCAACAGCCCAAGTCTCACTAATGCAACTCTATGCCAACGACTTAACACACGATGCCATCTTTCGTGCCGAAGCACGCCGCCTTCGCTATAGCCAAATATTAGGCCCAGACATTGTGTCTTCTAACTGCATACACATTCAACTCAACTCAATCCAAAGGCACACACGTGGATTGCCGCCCATGCCGACACATCTATATGAATGATCACTGGCATTAACTAGCCATCGTAGACATAGCCTGGCAATCGGGACCCTTCCACCGCATGTAGCAATCCCCGATGTAAGTCCCCGAATTACCGGTTGCTTCATACCCAGCTCGGCTATAACCTATTTCTTCCTAGGCCGAGTCGGTCCCGTGGCCACAGGTTGCCGCTCGAAGAAACCATCGCCCTTGTCGACAAGTTGTCCATGACCACGCGCCTACGCTAACTTCTAGACTTAACGTAATTGCATAGTCTCATTATCATCACTTAGTTCCTTTGCTTTACTTCTTTCACTTTTTACACTTCTTCGCAGAGCCCAAACCAGGGTTGCCTCGGCGACTAAACTACAGTCCCGACATATTTCTTCTCGGCGACTAACCATCGCTTAGACTTAACATTTCTTTAAAACTCCAAAAACGGCTACTGCATAGCCTTCCTACTTAACTTGAATATAACGTGTTTCTTAAGCATCGACAGACCGTGGCTAACTTTCTACTGAACCAGCTATTGCTCGTGCCTTAAACCAACTCGTGTTCTACGCAACGCTATCGTCCAAGTCATACCTCATATGACGGGTCTTGGGATCGTGGGACTATTTAACTTGACAACCGCAGAATGAGCGGGACAGCACTTGGAATGACTTAGGTCGACCGGCATAACTTTGCCTAACTTACTCAAGACAACTTAACCCGCGGGACGAGCAAAGGCTATGCCAAGCCTTGCGCAGTGGAACCGTGCACGCTTTATCAAGCGTTTATGCGGGCGGCGCCTATGACTTAGGCTAGTTCATAGTTTTGTGTCGAAGACCAACTTTCCTTTTCCTAAGCCACGAGACGAAGGATCGAGTGTCATTTTCAAAGCCACCGTGCACCAACTCTAAGCCGACCGTTGGATCTTTCCATGTTCTAACTCAATTTGACCCGTCAGGATTATTTCCTTTAGCTATGTGGATTCGTCTCTTTTATTATCAAGCCTACTTGTGCAAGTTGAAAACATGTGATTTATTATGTGAAGGCTAAGATGAGGCAAGTTCACCGAAACTACCCTACTATGTGGGAACGTCTACGGAGAAGCTAGCAGAGTTGTATATATGGCAGATTGTCAGGATACATAGAGTTCCGGTGAGCATTGTCTCAGATCGGGATAGTCGTTTTACTTTCCATTTCTGGCGGAGTTTGCAGACTAGTTTGGGTACTCAGCTCAAATTCAGTACTGCAGACTTGTGTCCTAGATTTTGGAGGTTCTTGGGAGGACCATTTGTATTTGGTGGAGTTTGCATACAATAACAGCTTCCAAGCCAGTATTGAGATGTCATCATTCGAGGCCTTGTACGAACGTATATGTCGTACTCCCTTGTCTTGGGATGAGGTTGGAGAGCGAGATTTATTGGGATCGGAGATGGTTGTTGACGCAGTCGAGAAGGTGAAGCTCATCAGGGATCGACTTCGCGTGGCACAGGACAGACAGCGGCATTGGGCCGACAGCCACCGAAGACCTTTGCAGTTTGAGGTATAGCTTAGACTTAGGATTAGAATTTTGTTGTTTGTGTTTTGTTGATTGTGTGATTGTTTTTGTTAATTGAGACCATGCTTGTGCTAGGTTGGAGATATAGTATTTTTGAGGATTTCACCGACTCGAGGCACTATTCGTTTCGGTGGAGGAGGGAAGCATAGCCCACGCTATGTCGGACCTTTCGTTATCAGCGGAAGGGTCGACGACGTGTCATACAGACTGGACTTACCTTCTTCCTTAGCGGGAGTCCACAATGTATTTTACGTATCGTAGTTGAGACGGTATGTGACAGATCCTAGCCATATACTAGACCATTCGGAGATTGAAGTGGGACCCACTCTCCGTTATCCAGAGCAACCTGTGGAGATTTTGGATCGACGGGAGAAGGTGTTGAGGAACCAGACGATACCATTAGTTCGCGTAGCATGGAGGCATCACTCCTCTGGTGAGTCTACTTGGGAGAGGGAGGATGAGATGCGCGAACAGTATCCTTATCTTTTTCAGCCGTGAGGCATAATTTCTATCCTTCCTACTTATGCAGCTTGCCTTAATTTCGAGGATGAAATTATTTTTAAGGAGGGTAGACTTGTAGCACCCACTTTTTGGAAATAAGGGTATTCTAGTCATTTTAGTCATTTTAGTCATTTTGTGATTTTCTAGATGCTTTTGGCTTGTGTTTGTTTTAGCAGTTGGTTTAACCTTAGATAATCCATATTAGAGACTAACCATGACTTATGATGACCATTTAGCTAATTAGAAATTTATATTAGGCTTTGGTCCAATTTAGAAAGCCAATTGACCTTTTTAGGCTATTTAATTAATTGGCCTTTTAAGCCTTTTTGTTAGTAGGCTTAAACTCAACTCAGATAGAAAAGAGGGGCCCATGAACCAAACCTAACCATAGAAGGAATAGCATGGCCGGCCAAATCAGGAAATGCCCTCCCTATATAAACATTTGCATTGGTTTTGACACCCCTTTTACAAAACTCTAGTTTCCAGCTCTCCAAAATCCTAACTTTCTCATTCGACCTCCGTTTTACCTCAAACGAAGTGCGTTGTGATCGTGGGAAGAAGGAGAACTTGCTGGAGCATTGCTAGCAAGGAGTTGGAGGCGTTTGCTCAGTGGAAACTGGTCGTCTCATTGCTTGAGGAGTCTGTTTCATTGAGATTTCAACTCTCAATAGGTAAACACCTAAACACTATAGTTTTTCCTAATTTTTCTTCATGGTAGCATACATCTAGGTACCCTCGACCCACTCATGTAGTTTGGTGAGATTTTGTGTCTGTTTGATAGGCGTTTCGGACACGTATCGGATTAGGGTTTAAGGTGTTCGATAGAATTACCCAAAGAATTGAAAGTTATTTTTATTCGAATCATTTACATATTCTGTTAGCCCTAAATGTAGGGATTCCTAAACCCTAGTTTTTTGAACGATTTGACACGTATCCATGTCCAAAAGTGGACACGCACGCGCTGTACGAGGACTGTGTGTGTCCTGCTGCTGCTGTGTCCGTTCTCGTCTGACACGGCGACTCGACAAGTGATTTTTGGGTTGTGGGTAGGGGCAATGTCTGTTGTGATGTCCAACAAGTTTGGTTAGGTTTCGTGGAGAGTCGAGAGAGAAATTGACACGACACGGGTTTTGCACTGTCACACGCGTGCCCAGTTTTGGCGTCTGATACGGGTGTCGTGTCATTCGTACACGGGTCGTAGACACGTGACAGGGTGGCTGAAGTGTAGCCATACACATGGCGAACACCTGTGCAGGAGCACGTGGGTGTTCGTGCTCTGTGGCGTGTCCACGAACTCGTGGACTGGCCGTACGAGACACAGCCTGTGCGGGTGCGTGCACGTGTTCTGAGCCTGTGGACACGTCGTGTCCTATTCTTTGGACATGATAATACTTGGGTAGCATGATTATACGTATATGACACTTTACCAACCATTAGTTTCGAATATCATTAGATTTTCGAATGGTTTTGGGTCATGTTAGATATTGGGTTGAGTATCGGGTTTTTGAGTTCAAATATTTCCTGTTTCAGTAATTGTTCTGATTCTATCATATTTTCGAATGTGAATCCTGTGTAAATCAACCTGTAGATCCTATATAACCCTATCTAGGAGATACCTACTAGTTGCATGGTAGAGAGGGTTGTGTTCGAGTTTGGGTTATATGTATACATATGTTGGAGAAGTTCAGGCTACTTCGGTTTGATTTTAGTTTGGACTTTGAGTAGAGAGTTAGCTAATGATTTCTATCTAAATTGTCGATCTATTGTTAGTTGATCCCAGTTGGGTTAAGGTGAATAACGGGAACCAGTGGATTAGAATCTGAATCGAAATTCGAATTAGGATGTGGGATGAGTTGGTGTCGGTTAGTATCAGAAATTAGGAGTCTTAATTCCTGGTTTTCGGATCTTCTTCTTAATTTGATTAAAAGTCCAGTTTACTTGTTAGTTGAGAATTGGTTAATACCAAGTTCAGTTTAATTGTGGGTTAAGAATTGGTTAATGCCAAGTCCAGTTTAATTGTTAGTTAAGGATTGGTTGTGTAGTTAAAGTAGAAACTGGATTGAGATGTATATATGTATGTGTGTTGTGTGTGTTGAGGGAAGTTGGAGTAAAGAGAGGAGTTGCAGCAGCAGCTGTATTAGCTAGCAGCAGCACCGCTGCAGTAGCAAGGCTTTGGCCTAGTGCATGTATTGAGTGCTAATGCTTGAGAGGGTATATTTTAATTGGAGTTAAGGGATATTGAAGGTATTGAGATAGGTAATACTTATTTTAGCAGTTAAGTTATGTAAGGTAAGGCAATAGTATATATATATATATATATATATATATATATATATATATATATATATATATATATATATATATATATATATATATATATAGGGATATGATTAGGTTCATGACTTGGAACCTAGGATAACCTCAACCTTAACCCCAAAAGCAACATTACATCTAGTATTGACCAAAACATGAAAAATAGGTTAGTGATCTAGGATTGACCTAAAATTTGACCTATAGGCTAGTTGACCTAACTTTGACCTAGTTGACTAGTCTGGTTGACCAAAGTTGACCCAAGGTTGACTTTGACTTAGATTGACCCAAATCATATAGAATTTGTATTGAAGGTTTTCCTTATGATATTTAGACTGTATTATGACATGTGGTTGTTTTAAATAGGATCTTATTACTCCAGTCCAGTCACTTTTCATCATCAGCAGTTCGGATTTCCAGGCGAGTACATTCTCTGATCTTTTCAGACTTCTTTGGATATGTACTCTTGTTATAGACTAGTATACTTGATACTGACACGATGTTCACACGGATTAGTACCCTCTGGATCTTTTCATGAGATGTTATCCCCTCGGATACATCGAGTATGTCAGGTTCATGTACTTTATCATGGTCATCATGTACTCCATGTATTCATATTTATCCATGTGCACTCATATGTTATTCATGTACACTCATGACCATATGAGTTCCATGTATACAATAGTTGTTATCCATGTGCAATAATATAACATGCTTTGATCCTTGTGTATTGGTTGGGGGCAGGGGGTGTAGTTGGTTATGTGATCATTATCTCCAGTAGGTATCCATGTGCATTCCATAGCTGTATCCATGTACAACCCAAGCTGTTTACATAACCAATTCATGCTTTGATTCACTTAGAAGGTTACATTCTTTATTTATCATATTATATCTCAGCTTATATCTTCTCTCTTGTTGATTTTTCTTTACAGCGATTCATGTATAGTTTTCTATAGCTTGCTTTATATGTCCATTCCAGATATGAACTGTTGTGAGAGATATGTGCTCGTTCCGTCCTGACTGGACATGTTGAAAATTTTACAGGTGATGATGAGACGTACTGTCCTACTTATTATGGCATTGGCTTAGATGACACTGTCGACGTGGACCCACAGGAGGATCCCACAGTCGCTGAGGACTTGCCTATAGTCTAGATGAGACTTAGTACTTTATTTGTATTTTCTGTTTGAGACTTTATGAGTTGTACTTGAGATTTATTCTGGTGGTTTACACCAAGACTCTTTATGTGTGACTCTCATGGGATTCTTCTTCTATTTCCATCTTAGTATTGTGATTGAGTTACATATTATTTTACTCTCTATTCATAGCTTATTTAGACTGTGTTAGATATGGTGACTCAGGACAGCGTTCTACTGCCGACACTGCGGCGTAGGCTGGACGTTCGTCACTTCTCGTGCCCTTACACTGGGTGCGGGTCATGACACATTTTTAGTGGTGGCCCATGCAGATCCCCAATCACAACTAGTGTGATTCGTAGTGGTACTCGAACTAGAGTATCATTACAACCTGCAGTAGGATATAAGAATAAGTTAAGGTACTCAATCACATTAGGAAAAACTCTTATCAATTCTTGCTGTTAATTGTCTCCTTTTGAAAACAACTGTCCTCCTTTGATGATTTCGCTTCTTTTTCAGTATTTAATTCCTTGTTTGATCTGTCTTTATGATGGTAGAGACACGATCGCAGCGCTTTGGCTGCAGGATTACCACTGAGAGGTCGGCTACTTTTCGTCCGACTCAGCAGGCTCCAGGGACCATAGTGCCTCTTTTTCCAGCTTAGGTGGGCCCATCTACTTTTGGGGGTGCTCCTCCACCAGTTCTTAGGACTACCCCAGGAGTGCAGGGGATGCTACCACTACCGCCCCAGGGGACAATTGATGCGGCACAGTGTTTCGCTCTCATACATCAGATGATGGAGATACAGCGATGCCAGTAAGATGACATAAAGCAGGGCATTGATAATGCCCACCAGTTAGCGATGGTGGCAGTAGAGATGGCAACTGCCCTACCCTAAGGAGGGCAGATTCAGCCATACCAGCCGAGGACTCCATGTATTCAGGAGTTCCAGAAGATGAGGCCGCGGGACTTCATGGGTACAGAGGGTATCATTTACGCGGACGACTGGATCGAGCAAATAGAGGAGATTTTCCGTTTCGCATAGATACCGGCTAGACTCCAAGTGGAAGCAGCAGGCAGTATGATGCAGGACCTTGCCCACACTTGGTACCAGACCGACCCTAGGGTTGGTACTAAGGGGCAACCTTGGGAGGATTTTAAGAAGCTTTTCAAGGAGAAGTTCTTCCCCGATACTACACTTGGCGCGTTGGAGACGCGGTTTGAGAACCTGGTTCAGGGGAACCAGACTGTAGAGGATCTATGCCGGAGAGTTCTGCCGCCTGGGCAGATTTGTGGAGGGCCTTAGTGAGACAGCGAAGGCTAGGAGATTCAGGAAGGATTTGGTTAAGGAAGTCAAGTCCTTAACCAAGAGCAACGGAAATGCTACATTTAAGGAGATTTTGATGGGAGCCATGGCAGCAGAAGATGATCTAGAGCTGAAGCAGAAGATAGGTCGTGATTTCCATGCAGCCGGTAGCAATGGAGGACCATCCAAGAAGCCCCATTTTCAGCAGCAATATCAGCAGAGGACCTTCTAGCAGCAGAGACCATTCCAGCAAGCACAGCAGAGACAGGGTCAGCAGGCACCGAGACAGCAGCAGGCTACCACTTATGACTTCTGTAAGAAGCCAGGGCGTAAGTGGAGTGAGTGCAGGAAGAGGCTAGGCAAGTGCCTACTCTGTGGTTCATCAGAGCATCAGTTGAGGGACTGTCCTGAGGCTTTCGGGCGTAAATGACAGGAAGCAGGGACCAAGGCACCAGTGGAGCAGCAGAGGGGACCCTTACCGACTCAGCAGCAGAAGTTTGTTCAGCATCAGCAGCAGGCTAGAGGAGGCCAGCATGAGCGAGCTTTCGCCATGGCAGCGGAGGATACCGAGGCAGTAGGCGATCTGATAGCAGGTTCTGTTCTTATCGACTTTTTTCCCGCATTCGTATTATTTGATTCGGGTGCTTCCCATAGCTTCGTGTTTGTATCTTTTGCCATTAGACACCAGCTTTCTTCTGAACCTTTGTCTAGGACTTGCAAGATCACGACTGGGGGTGGTATTATCCTCGTCAGTGATATTTGCAAGAATCGAAGAGTAGTTTTGGAAGGTCGAGAATTGGATATGAGTCTGCTCGTGATGCCACTTCCAAACTACGATATTATACTTGGTATGGATTGGTTGAGCAGGTATCATGCCAGTATAGATTGCCGCGGGGGTAAAGTTCTTTTCAGCATGCCAGGAGATCCAGAGTTCGAGTTCACCAGACGGGAGTCAGAGCAGAGCAGCGGAGTTTTTTGCGGAACTTCAGCAGAGCAGCAGAGTGTGCCACATCCACTAATAGCTGAGTTTATGGATGTGTTTTCGGAGGAGTTGCCAGGGTTGCCTCCGGAAAGGGATATGGAGTTCTCTATAGATTTGATATCCGGCGCAGAGCCGATATCTCAGCATGTCTATAGAGTGAACAATAGTGAGCTTGTGGAGCTGAAGAAACAAGTGGATGAGTTGCAGGACAAGGGCTTCATCCGATCGAGTTCTTCACCATAGGGTGCACCAGTACTCTTTGTACCGAAGAAGGATGGGTTGGTACAGATGTGTATCGACTACAGGGCACTCAACAGCCTCACGATCAAGAACAAGTACCCGCTGCCGAGGATCGATGACCTGTTCGATCAGCTGAACGGAGCGAAGGTATTTTCCAAGATTGATCTGAGGTCAGGATATCATCAAGTGAAGGTGAAGAAGGAGGATATTTCGAAGACAGCTTTCAGGACTCGGTGCGGCCAGTTTGAGTTCATGGTGATGTCGTTTGGGTTAACTAACGCCCCGACGGTGTTCATGAACTTGATGAACAAGGTATTCCATCAGTACTTGGACAAGTTCATGGTGGTGTTCATCGATGACATTTTAGTGTATTTGAAGACCCCATAGGAGCATGAGGAGCATTTGATAGTAGTTCTGGAGACTCTCAGGAAGGAGCAGCTGTACGACAAGCTCTCGAAGTATGAGTTCTTCTTGGATCAAGTTGATTTCTTAGGTCATGTGGTGACCGGAGATGGGATCTCAGTCGACCCGAAGAAGATCAAAGCAGTTGAAGCGTGGACAACACCGAGTTCAGTTGCAGAGATCAGGAGCTTTCTGGGATTGGCGGGGTACTACAGGAGGTTTGTTCAGGATTTCTCCCAGATTGCAGAGCCATTGACTAGGCTGACCCGAAAGGACGCAGAATTTGTCTGGTCAGAGGAGTGTCAGGTTACTTTTGATGAGCTAAAGAAGCGACTGACGACGGCCCTGATTTTGACGTTGCCATCAGGATCAGACGGGTTCACTATCTACAGTGACGCCTCATGGAAGGGTTTAGGTTGTATTTTACAGCAGCATGGGAAGGTGATTGCCTATGCATCCAGGCAGTTACGTCCACATGAGAAGAACTACCCTACCCATGACTTGGAGTTGGCGATGGTTATCTTTGCTCTAAAGCTGTGGAAGCACTATCTATACGGAGAGCGTGTGGAGATCTTCACAGACCACCAGAGCTTGAAGTATGTGTTTACACAGAAAGAGCTCAACATGAGGCAGCACAGATGGTTGGAGTTGATGAAGGAATTCGATATTTCATTGCAGTACCATCCAGGGAAGGCTAATATGGTTGTCGATGCCTTGAGTAGGTATCCGGTAACTATGTGCTTGACGATTGATCGTCATCTATTAGCAGATTTGGAGAATTTGGGGATCGAGGTGATCATGCTAGGAGTTCAGATGCAGATGTGGGACCTGCAGATTCAGTCAGACTTGATGGAGAGGATCAAGTCAGCTCAGTTCGACGATGTTACTCTGAGGTGTATCCGAGAGCAGGTTCGAGCAAGATTGGCAGATATAGAGTATTCATTGCGGAGGACGACACATTGAGGCACGGTTCCAGACTGTGAGTGCCTAGCGGAGAGCTTCGGGAGCAGGTTATACAGGAGGCCCATCGCTCTCAGTATACTATGCATTCAGGTGCCAACAAGATGTATAGGGACTTGAAGAAGCATGTATGGTGATATGGGATGAAGCGGGAGGTAGCACGCTTCATAGCCAGGTGCCTAGTCTGCCAGCAGGTTAAGGCGGAGAGACAGAGGCCAGGAGGACTATTGCAGCCATTGTCCATTCCGGAGTGGAAGTGGGAGTACATCACGATGGATTTTGTTTCGAGATTGCCGCGTACACTAGGAGAAAAAGACTCGATTTGGGTCATCGTGGACAGGTTGACCAAATCGGCCCACTTTTTTCCATTCAAAGTTAGGACGTCTACGGAGAAGCTAGCGGAGTTGTATATACGGCAGATTGTCAGGATACATGGAGTTCGGTGAGCATTGTCTCGGATCGGGATAGTCGCTTTACTTCTCATTTCTGGCGGAGTTTGCAGACTAGTTTGGATACTCAGCTCAAATTCAGTACTGCATACCACCCTCAGACGGACGGACAGTCGGAGAGGACTATTCAGACTCTCGAGGACATGCTGCGGACTTGTGTCCTAGATTTTGGAGATTCTTGGGAGGACCATTTGTATTTGGTGGAGTTTGCATACAATAACAGCTTCCAAGCCAGTATTGAGATGTCACCATTTGTCACTACCACATTTCTAGTGTGAGGATATTTTTGTCATTTTTGGGGTAATTTAAATTTATTGGAATTTTTTGGGAATTTTTAGGAATTATTTTGGAATTGTTTGGACTAAATTGATTTTGGCTAGTTTGGACCCATGTAGACCAACCTAGGAGCTAACCCTAGTTAGTATGGACTTGGTTAGGTTATGTGACTCTAGTCTATCCTAAGTTAATCCTTGGTTTGGTCATTAGACCCTAGTTAGCATTAGGAATTAGATAAGTCATAAGTCATGACTTATGGTTTGAACCATTAATAAAATAACTTAGCCATAGCCTATGTGACTTGGCCCAAAGCCCAAAAATTAGCAAAACCCTAACCCTACCTAACTTGGCCAGCCACCTAAAGCTTTGGGAACCACACCCCTATAAGTACTCTCTTAGTTTAGGGCTAGCCTCTTTAGGAAAGAACAAGTTGAGAAGAAAGGTATTTTCAAATCTTTAGAAATTCATTATAAATCCATTATAAATCCTTTTTCCCCCAAACCAATTCCATTAGGACCTAATTTCATTGTTCTTGCTATTGGTATTGATTATTTACAGGAAGGAAACAATTTGTGGAATTTTGGGTGGATTGAGGAATCATTCCATTTGGGGATTTTTCACCTATTGTTCTTCAATAGGTAACTTTCTCTACACTCCATGGATTTTTGTTTTGTCTTCATCATTAGGGAGCCCTAGACCTAACCTAACAGTCGAAATAGGAAACCCTAGGTTTTCGTGTCATTTCGTGTCCAATCTGGACATGTATCAGTGTCCTGTGCTTGGTGTTTGTGGAAATGCCACTGTGGATTAGTTTGTGATATTTTCGAAATATTTTTGAATGAAAATTTGTGTTTTTATGTCGCTTACTCATTTCCTTTACTCTGAGTTGATTTCGTGCTTGTGTCGTGTCGTTTAGACACTCGTGCACACGCACTCGGACAAGCGCGCGCGCGGCCACAGTAATCCCCTGCCTATCGGGCATTCCACTGGACACGACACGAACTTGTTGGACACAAGTTTTTGTGGGTAGTTAGGGGCATCATCTGTCATCACTCTCCCCAAGTTTCACGAGATTTCGTGGTCGGGTTGGGGAGATATCAATCGTGCATTGGTCTTCCACTGTTCTGCGCACAATGTGCACCTATCCACTGACACGGCTTTGGTTCACGGACACGGCGACACGAGGACACGTTTCAGGCACTTAGACATGAGCACCTATACCTAGTCTAGTTGGGGACACGAGCACGAGGCCCGAAGTTCTCTGTGTCGGGTGCACGACACGCGTGCACACCCGCACGATGCTGTCCAAAACCCTGTGTCCAGTTTGCCCGATTTTAGTTTAGATTGAATTGGACAGGTTTGTGTCCACTCCAGTGGACACAAAAATCATCACACAACACGTGGGTAATGTGTTTTTACTGTACCAACCAATAGATTAGTATTTTAGTTGGAATTGTGGGTAATTTCCATTTTCCTATATTTTTCTGAAAACTGTGTATTCAATGTATCCTGTTTTTTCTCCAATTTTAATATGTGATTTTGACAGTCCAATTGATCAATATAAGTGTTGATTATTACATGTTTGAGTCCTTATTATGGCCCTCCTATGTGAATTCTACTTGTAGGTCAATTTTTGGGTGGTTTGGCTTTGAATTGAATTCGAATTATAGTGTTAGGTAGGGTTGGACTGTTCAAATGGAATACTGAGTTAGAAATCTATTTTTTTTTGTTTTTATCAACTTTTGTACTGATCATGAAAGTCCTGAGATGATTTTCTTTCCCTTTTAACTAAAATAAATGGCTATTATTATATGTGGTTGATCCTTAAACCAAAATCTGAGATTTGTGTGTGTGTAAATCAAAACTGAGTTTGGGGTGTTTGTTTTAAACTGTTTTATTCAATATATAAATCTGAGTTTGATTGAACTGTTTTAACCTGAGTTTTGGGGGTTGTTTGATGTGTTGTTGAGCTCAAAACTGAGAATATAAATGTGTGAACTATTTCTTCAATACACCAACCTGGGATTGATGGGTGGGGGTGAATGTTGATCCTTTTTCACTGATTTTTCCCTATGTGTGCACTGTTTTCAGTTTTCATATTGCTCACTACACACACACATTGTATTTTCGGTCCCTTCCTCACTGTTTCACACATGCATCACTCTACACACACACACATACACTTGGACACTTACACTAGTGTCCCTTCTCTATACACATGTGTATATGTATGTAGGTGGACACATAAGTTGTATGGTATACTCATTAGCCTATAGGTTGTATTCTAAGTTATTTCTATATTACATATATGTATATATATATTTTCTCTTGTAGATGTGTGATTATATATATATATATATATATATATATATATATATATATATATATATATATATATATATATATATATATATATATTATATATGTAGGCATATGGATATACTAGCCTATACGTATATAGGGATATTCATATACTTTCATATGTGATAATGGTATAGGTACATATGTGCTATTGGCCTATGGTGTGTCTATTAGACTAGTGGGCCTAGAATTGACTTGTGTAGTCTAGTTAGACTTAGAAATGGCTTGTTAGACCTAGATTAGACTAGTTGACTTAGGTTTGACTTGGTTGACCTAGTTTGACTTCTAGGGTTGACCAGAGTTGACCAAGAGTTGACTTTGGTCTAGATTGACATAGATTCATGTAGTATTCATCGTAGTGCATCTTATTACTATTCTGGACTTGTTGTGACTTGTGTTGTTCTAATAGGAGCCAGACACCACTCCTTGGACAGTACTTTTCAGTTGGACACTCAGATACCAGGCGAGTACATTCTCTGATCATTTTATATCCTGCTTAGAATTATTTCCTGCATTAAATTATTTTACTTGTGCTGTCACGACATTATCACGGATTAGTACTATACGGATCTTGTACTCCTGTGCTTTCACCATACATGTACAACTCTGTAGTGTAGATCATGTACAACTTTGTAGTGTAGATCATGTACAACTTTGTAGTGTAGATCATGTACAACTCTGTAGTGTAGATCATGTACAAATCTGTTCCATTCACATGTGCTATCCTGTACTCTGACTCACTAGCCACTGTTAGTTCCTTACTTATAATAGATATTTCTATTATAGTTTTCTCTCTCTGTTTACATACTGTATTCTTTAGCACTTGTATCTTACTTTACTGCATGATTATATTTTCTAACCTGCTATGAACTGTTGAGATGTACTGTACTCGCTCCTGTCCTGACTGGACCTGTTAAAAATATTACAGAGGACGAGGAGGAGGCTGGTCTGGATACCTACTACGGGGCAGCCTTAGATGACACTTACGAGCTGGACTCTCAGGAGGACCCAGCTCTAGCTGAGGATATCACCCCGTTTGCCTAGACTAGATTAGTTAGGCTTATTATCTTTTATGTAGTCATGAGACATGTTTTAGCTAGACTTTATTTGGAGTTCAGAGTTGTATATATTCTTTTATTATGTATCTGAGACCATGTGCTTCTGGATATTGCTGTGATTATCTTAGACTACTTTTCATCTATTTATTTCCTTGAGTTCTATTTCATATCGTGCTATCTCTTCCTTAGTTGTGATTGAGTCTACTTTTATCATGTCACCCCCATTCGGGAAGTATAAACTGTTTAAGCTTTATATTGCTAGATATTGTGACCTAGGACAGCGTTCTACCGCCGACACTGCGGCGTAGGCTGGACGTACCCACGTCTCGTGCCCTAACTCTAGGGTGCGGGTCGTGACACCATTCGAGGCCTTGTACGGACGTAGATGTCGTACTCCCTTATCTTGGGATGACGTTAGAGAGCGAGATTTATTGGGACCGACGATGGTTGTTGACGCAACCGAGAAGGTGAAGCTCATTAGGGATCGACTTCGCGTGGCATAGGACAGACAGCGGCATTGGGCCAACAGCCACTGAAGACCTTTGCAGTTTGAGGTATAGCTTAGACTTAGGATTAGAATTTTGTTGTTTGTGTTTTGTTGATTGTGTGATTGATTTTGTTAATTGAGACCGTGCTTGTGCTAGGTTGGAGATATGGTATTTTTAAGGATTTTACCGACTCGAGGCACTATTCGTTTCGGTGGAGGAGGGAAGCTTAGCCCACGCTATGTCGGACCTTTCGTTATCAGCGGAAGGGTCGGCGACGTATCATACAGACTGGACTTACCTTCTTCCTTAGCGGGAGTCCACAATGTATTTCATGTATCGCAGTTGAGACGGTATGTGGCAGATCCTAGCCATGTACTGGACCATTCGGAGATTGAAGTGGGACCTACTCTCCGTTATCCAGAGAAGCCTGTGGAGATTTTGGATCGACGGGAGAAGGTGTTGAGGAACCAGACGATGCCATTAGTTCGCGTAGCACGGAGGCATCACTCCCCCGGTGAGTCTACTTGGGAGAGGGAGGATGAGATGCGCAAGCAGTACCCTTATCTTTTTCAGCCGTGAGGTATAATTTTTATCCTTCCTACTTATGCAGCTTGCCTTAATTTCGAGGACGAAATTATTTTTAAGGAGGGTAGACTTGTAGCACCCACTTTTTGGAAATAAGGGTATTCTAGTCATTTTAGTCATTTTGTGATTTTCTAGATGCTTTTGGCTTGTGTTTGTTTTAGCAGTTGGTTTAACCTTAGATAATCCATATTAGAGACTAACCATGACTTATGATGATCATTTAGCTAATTAGAAATTTATATTAGGCTTTGGTCCAATTTAGAAAGCTAATTGACCTTTTTAGGCTATTTAATTAATTGGCCTTTTAAGCCTTTTTGTTAGTAGGCTTAAACTCAACATAGATAGAGAAGAGGGGCCCATGAACCAACCCTAACCCTAGAAGGAATAGCCTGGCCGGCCAAATCAGGAAATCTCCTTCCTATATAAACATTTGCATTGGTTTTGACACCCCTTTTACAAAACCCTAGTTTCCAGCTCTCCAAAACCCTAACTTTCTCATCCGACCTCCGTTTCACCTCAAATGAAGTGCGTTGTGATCGTTGAAAGAAGGAGAACTTGCTGGAGCATTGCTAGCAAGGAGTTGGAGGCGTTTGTACAGTGGAAACTGGTCGTCTCATTGCTTGAGGAGTCTGTTTTATTGAGATTTCAACTCTCAATAGGTAAACACCTAAACACTATAGTTTTTCCTGATTTTTCTTCATGGTAGCATGCATCTAGGTACCCTCGACCCACTCATGTAGTTTGGTGAGATTTTGTGTCTGTTTGATAGGCATTTCGGACACGTATCGGATTAGTGTTTAAGGTGTTCGATAGAATTATCCAAAGAATTGAAAGTTATTTTTATTCGAATATTTTTACATATTCTGTTAGCCCTAGATGTAGGGATTCCTAAACCCTAGTTTTGTGACCGATTTGACACGTATCCGTGTCAAAAAGTGGACACGCACGCGCTGTACGAGAACTGTGCGCGTGTCCTGCTGCTGTTGTGTTCGTTCTCGCTGGACACAGCGACTCGACACATGATTTTTGGGTTGTGGGTAGGGGCAATGTCTATCGTGATGTCCAACAAGTTTGGTTAGGTTTCGTGGAGAGTCGAAAGAGAAATCGACACGGCACGGGTTTTGCACTGTCGCGCGTGCGCCCAGTTTTGGCGTCTGGTACGGGTGTCGTGTCACTCGTACACGCATCGTAGACACGTGACAGGGTGGCTGAAGTGTAGCCATACACGTGGCGAACACCTGTGCACGAGCACGTGGGTGTTCGTGCTATGTGGCATGTCCGCGAACTCGTGGACTGGCCGCACGAGACACAATATGTGCGGGTGCGTGCACGTATTCTGAGCCTGTGGACACGTCGTGTCCTATTCTCTGGACACAATAATACTTGGTAGCATGGTTATACGTATATGACACTTTACCAACCATTAGTTTCGAATATCATTAGATTTTCGAATGGTTTTGGGTCATGTTAGATATTGGGTTGAGTATCGAGTTTTTGAGTTCAAATATTTCATGTTTCAGTAATTGTTCTGATTCCATCATATTTTCGAATGTGAATCCTATGTAAATCAACCTGTAGATCCTATATAACCCTATCTAGGAGATACCTACTAGTTGCATGGTATAGAGGGTTGTGTTCGAGTTTGGGTTATATGTATACATATGTTGGAGAAGTTCAGGCTACTTCGGTTTGATTTTAGTTTGGACTTTGAGTAGAGAGTTATCTAATGATTTCTATCTAAATTGTCGATCTATTGTTAGTTGATCCCAGTTGGGTTAAGGTGAATAACGGGAACCAGTGGATTAGAATCCGAATCGAAATTCGAATTTGGATGTGGGATGAGTTGGTGTCGGTTAGTATCAGAAATTAGGAGTCTTAATTCCTAGTTTCGGATCTTCTTCTTAATTTGATTAGATGCCAAGTCCAGTTTACTTGTTAGTTGATAATTGGTTAATACCAAGTTCAGTTTAATTGTGGGTTAAGAATTGGTTAATGCCAAGTCCAGTTTAATTATTAGTTAAGGATTGGTTGTGTAGTTAAATTAGAAACTGGATTGAGATGTATATGTGTATGTGTGTTGTGTGTGTTGAGGGAAGTTGGAGTAAAGAGAGGAGTTGCAGCAGCAGCTGTATTAGCTAGCAGCAGCACAACTGCAGTAGCAAGGCTTTGGCCTAGTGCATGTATTGAGTGCTAATGCTTGAGAGGGTATATTTTAATTGGAGTTAAGGGATATTGAAGGTATTGAGATAGGTAATACTTATTTTAGCAGTTAAGTTATGTAAGGTAAGGCAATAGTATATATATATATATAGGGATATGATTAGGTTCATGACTTGGAACCTAGGATAACCTCAACCTTAACCCCAAAAGCAACATTACATCTAGTATTGACCAAAACTTGACAAACAGGTTAGTGATCTAGGATTGACCTAAAATTTGACCTATAGGCTAATTGACCTAACTTTGACCTAGTTGACTAGTCTGGTTGACCAAAGTTGACCCAAGGTTGACTTTGACTTAGATTGACCCAAATCATGTAGAATTTACATTGAAGGTTTTCCTTATGATATTTAGACTGTATTATGACATGTGGTTGTTTTAAATAGGATCTTATTACTCCAGTCCAGTCACTTTTCATCATCATCAGTTCGGATTTCTAGGCGAGTATATTCTCTGATCTTTTTATACTTCTTTGGATATGTACTCTTGCTATAGACTAGTATACTTGATGCTGACACGATGTTCACACGGATTAGTATCCTCTGGATCTTTTCATGCGATGTTATCCCCTCGGATACATCGAGTATGTCATGTTCATGTACTTTATCATGGTCATCATGTACTCCATGTATTCATATTTATCCATGTGCACTCATATGTTATTCATGTACACTCATGACCATAAGAGTTCCATGTATACAGTAGTTGCTATCCATGTGCAATAACATAACATGCTTTGATCCTTGTGTATTGGTTGGGGGCAGGGGGAGTGTAGTTGGTTATGTGATCATTATCTCCAGTAGATATCCATGTGCATTCCATAGCTGTATCTATGTGCAACCCAAGCTATTTACATAACCAATTCATGCTCTGATTCACGTATAAGGTTACATTCTTTATTTATCATATTATATCTCAGCTTATATCTTCTCTATTGTTGATTTCTCTTTACAGCTATTCATGTATAGTTTTCTATAGCTTGCTTTATATGTCCATTCCTGATATGAACTGTTGTGAGATATATGTGCTCGTTCCGTCCTGACTGGGCATGTTAAAAATTTTACAGGTGATGATGAGGAGTACTGTCCTACTTATTATGGCATTGGCTTAGATGACACTGTCGACGTAGATCCACAGGAGGATCCCACAGTCGCTGAGGACTTGCCTATAGTCTAGCTGAGACTTAGTACTTTATTTGTATTTTCTGTTTGAGACTTTATGAGTTGTACTTGAGATTTATTCTGGTGGTTTACACCTAGACTCTTTATGTGTGACTCTCTTGGGATTCTTCTTCTATTTCTATCTTAGTATTGTGATTGAGTTACGTATTATTTAACTCTCCATTCATAGCTTATTTAGACTGTGTTAGAAATGGTGACTTAGGACAGCGTTCTATCGTCGATACTGCGGCGTAGGCTGGGCGTTCGTCACTTCTCGTGCCCTTACACTGGGTACGGGTCGTGACAATTTTCATCCAACATTCAACTCGATCAAAATCCTAAGTATAGCATCCAACCGAACAATAACACTTGTACGATCGTCATTCGTCGAGTCAGAGTACCCCCGAGTTATCGCATATCGATCTTTAATACGCCTCAATACCATCGATGACATGCGTAACCTGACGATCTTCCTTTTGTAACAAATTCTGAGTCATACGAATGGTGCTATCGTCCGACTGGATAATCTCCTCGACATTCAATTCAACTTCGACCATTATCCCTCGAATCATTCACAACATCAATTTTTTCAAACCAATTTCAGGTATTATTCATCCGTTTACCTTAAGTCATCGACCAACGTGTTTTCTCAATTCGCATCATTCCTTGCTAACTCAAATCATCGAGCAACATTCAATCCAATCCTCAGAGTTATTGCGTAACTTCAAATTCAACTTTTCATGCACGCTATCTATCTGTCGCACTGACTTTCTCTATACGATTTCACCTATCGATTTCCTTTATCAAGTCATCCGTTTGCTACACCTTAACTTTTCCTCGATTTAATTTACCTACTCAATCACCTTCGCTTTTCATACTCACGCAATCCTCGATCTCATGCACAATCCGTACACGTCAATTTCTAGGTTGTTTGAATCAACTCATCCAAATCTTAAGACTATAACTTGTTCAATGATACTCAATCTACGGCTTTGCATACACACGATGTTTGCTGATGGACTCATCGACGCCCACATCCTCAATCAATCGATCGACATCCCTGAGGCTATCGCATACACCACTCAGGGATGAAGTCATTCAACAAATTCTCAACTTATCATTCGAATCAAAATTGACTTCTTTAAATTTTTTCGTTCGAACCATTCCTCAATTTCCAAGCATGCTCATCTATATCACACCGACGTTATCGTCGCTCGATAGTACCCCTATCGATAGTTGTCTCATTTACTCAATCGAGTCCAACTCATTCTTGCTCGACACTATTCAATTTCTGCACTAGACTTTTCTAAAGTCGACGCAACTTTGGTATATACACCCAGCCCGACTTAGCCAACCGTGCTTACGTGAACCATCTTTTTATTTTTTGTCAAAAACTGTTCTCCTACATATTACAAATTATTTAGACTTATTGTATGGACATCCCGTGGGACATTTGGAAGAGAGCGCACCAACGATTTCAACTTTGCGGAAGCAATAATTTTAGAGTTTGCGGAAACAACGGAGTTAAAGAATTCAATTGATAGTCCAATGACGTAAAGCCGTGCTCTGATGCCATTAAGTCACGCCCCGCTCTCGTAGGAGCGATCGTCCTCACTAAGGCATGATGCCGCACGAGCCTAGATTGCGCTCGTGCAAGGCGGGTTCCATAACGGCTGATTTCCGCGGCTGCGACGGGGTCGTCGCACAGAAGTCCATACAGAGACATTGAATAATAGCAGCAAAAATTTAAAAGCAAAACACAAGTTATTCAAAGAAGCTATCTATTGATATTAAAACAATCAGATTACAATAGGCGCAAGCCATGATTACAAGTCTCTCGTGCTCACTTTTCTCTAATTATACAAGTCACTCTGCTCTCTCTAATCTCTCGATACAACGCTTGAGCCAGCGGCAGCTTCAGAAGGCGACATCCATACATTATGTCTCGTATAAGTCTTGACTCCATGCGGCCGCATGCTTCGAATCGCCAAGGAACTTCGTGCCTCGACGCATACAAGCGAGCTCTGCACCACGAGCTTCTACCTGTGCCTGCACATGGAAACTATGTGGGTGTCAGTACTCAACTGTACTGGTGGAATGAGCTCCTCGTCCACCAATACAAAACCAATACGTTGATTTACTTTGTGCAACATAGTCCATTTTTTATCAATTGTCTTTCTAGTCTTGTCTTAGGATCAGTTTTATGATAGACGTCTTGGCATACTTGTGTCTGAGGACCATCCCGTGCTTGCAACAGTAACGTCCACTCAACAATGTTAACCTATCAAGTCGTACTTGCCTTACGGCCAAAATCAGAGACGCAACTACACGATAGACTCCATTTCCGTGTGACCGTGCTATCGCACCGATAACTTTTTTATTCTTGCCTCAAGACCTTCTCGTGCTTACAATGTCAACACACCGACTCATACTTGTTTTTCGTGCCATACTCTGTGACGTAACGACTCTGTCGTGCCATGAACTCGATTCGTGCTTCAACATCTCTGAGGCAGTGCCTCCTCGCTTAGTCTTGTCTATACTTTAGTTTTGACTATGCGACCGTGCCTCACATTTCGAGGTCGTACCCAGCAACTCAACGTATCTTCACCCAACTTGCCCTACGGCCCTTATCGACCTAACTCGCAACAGCCCAAGTCTTACTAATGCAACTCTATGCCAACGACTTAACACACGATGCCATCGTTCGTGCCGAAGCACGCCGCCTTCGATGTAGCCAAATATTAGGCCCAGACATTGTGTCTTCTAACTGCATACACATTCAACTCAACTTAATCCAAAGGCATACACGTGGATAGCCGCCCGCGCCGACACATCTATATGAATTGTCACTAGCATTAACTAGCCATCGTGGACATAGCCTGGCAATCGTGACCCTTGTACCGCAGGTAGTGATCCCCGATGTAAGTCCCCGAATTACCGGTTGCTTCATACCCAGCTTGGCTATAACCTGTTTCTTCCTAGGCCGAGTCGGTCCCGTGGCCCCGGGTTGCTGCTCGAAGAAACCATCGCCCTTGTCGACAAGTTGTCCATGACCACGCGCCTACGCTAACTTCTAGACTTAACGTAATTACATGGTCTCATCATCATCACTTAGTTCCTTTGCTTTACTTCTTCTACTTTTCACACTTCTTTGCATAGCCCAAACCAGGGTTGCCTCGGCGAATGAACTACAGTCCCGACATATTTTCTCTCGGCGACTAACCATCGCTTAGACTTAACATTTCTTTAAAACTCCGAAAACGGCTACTGCATAGCCTTCCCACTTAACTTGAATATAATGTGTTTCTTAAGTATCGACAGACTGTGGCTAACTTTCCACTGAACCAACTGTGCCTCGTGCCTTAAACCAACTCGTGTTCTACGCAACGCTATCGCCCAAGTCATACCTCATATGACGGGCCTTGGGATCGTGGGACTATTTAACTTGACAACCGCAGAATTAGCGGGACAACACTTGGAATGACTTATGTCGACCGGCATAACTTTGCCTAACTTACTCAAGCCTACAACTTAACCCGAGGGACGAGCAAAGGCTATGCCAAGCCTTGCGCAGTGGAACCGTGCACGCTTTATCAAGCGTTTATGCGGGAGACGCCTATGACTTAGGCTAGTTCATAGTTTTGTGTCGAAGATCAACTTTCCTTCTCCCAAGCCACGGGACGAAGGACCAAGTGTCATTTTCAAAGCCATCGTATACCAACTCTAAGCCGACCGTTGGACCTTTCCATATTCTAAATCAATTCGAACTGTCGGGATTATTCCCTATAGCTATGTGGATTCGTCTCTTTTATTATCAAGCCTACTTGTGCAAGTTGAAAATATGTGATTTATTATGTGAAGGCTGAGATGAGGCAAGTTTACCGAAACTACCCCACTTGAGCGAGAGGTCGCCTCGACCGAGCGATGTCTTCGAGTCGCCGTTACAAGGCTAAGTCCGAACGCCGTTGGCATTTCGATTCCTCCGATTGACTGGGCGGGACGGGGCACTACAGGCGTGATGTCGCACGAGCCTAGATTGCGCTCGTGCAAGGCGGGTTCCATAACGGCCGATTACAGCGGCTACGACGGGGTCGTCGTACAAAAGTCCCAAGCAGAGATATTGAATAATAGCAGCAGAAATTTAGAACAAAACACAAGTCAATTAAATAATGCATTTTATTGATATTGAAACAAGGATTACAAAGGGGTGCAAGGCCAAGATTACAAGTCACTCAAGCTCACTCTTCTCACATTACAAGTCACTCGGCTCTCTCCCATCTCATATTACAAGTCTTGATCCAGCGGATGCTTCGGAAGGCGACGTCCATACATTATGTCCCGTATAAGTCTTAACTCCATGCGACCGCACGCTTCGAATCGCCAAGGAACTCCGTGCCTCGACGCATCCAAGCAAGCTCCGTGCCACGATCTTCTACATGTGCCTGCACATGAAAACTATGTGGGTGTCATTACTTAACTGTACTGGTGGAATAAGCTCCTCGCCCACCCATACAAAATTAACACGTTAATTTACTTTGTGCAACATAACCCTTTTGATTGTTTTTCTACTCTTGTCTTAGGATTATTTTAGGACCGACGCCTTGACCTATTTTGTGTCTCTAGACCATCCCTTGCATGCAATAACAACGTTAACGTATCAAGTCGTGTTTGCCTTACGGCACAAAATCAGAGATGCGACTACGCAATAGTACCCAACTTCTTTTTGACCGTGCTACAAATCCATCGTGTCGTGCATCGCAACTCAGTATGACTTAACCATATCACCGCCTCGCGGCCCTTGCTACTTGATCACCAACTGACCCAATCAAGACTTGTGGACTAAATATCACTCGATCGACTTTGCCTTACGGCATTTCCTGACGTAAACTCAAGATGACACAATCAAACTTATGCAACTTATATGCCAACAACTTAAGTCTCGACGCCACATCTCGTGCCGAAGCACGTCGCCTACGTTGCAGCCAAATCTTAGGCCCAATATTTTGTGATCTAACTGTACACACACATTCAACTCGACTCCTTGATATAGTACACTCAATACTCGACTTAATCCAAAGACACACCTGCGGGTTGCCGCCATGCCGACTCATCTATATGAATTGGTCACTAACTTCCAGAGCCATCTTGGACTCCATAGCTAGTTAGGCGGCCGCACTTGCCAGCGTGATAGCGAGCTCCTCTGGAAGTCTCTACACTAACCTGTACGGTCATCCAGCACTGCTTACCATGTCTCTATTACAACGGTCCCGTGGGCCACCCGGGTTGCTGTTCGAGAGACAAACCCACCTTGTCGACAAGTTGTCCATGACCATGCAAGACTCGACTCAAACTGACGTCTCACACAGTCATTCTACCTCTAGTGCTACCATCTCTTTCAGGGCCAAGTTCAATACTTCTCAAATCTGAGACCGCCTCGACGACCCGTAGTCGCGAGCATTCTTCTTTCTTGTCCTATCATTTCCTTCAACTCATGAACAACTATTTGAAGCCCTTTTTTCAAACTCAATAAATCAACCGTGGCACGTGCCTTAAAATACTAAGTCCGTGACATCGTGCCTTAAACCAACTTGAACTCTATGCGACACCACCGCCCAAGTCATACTCTATATGATGGGCCTTGAGACCGTAAGACTATGTTGTTATACCCAGCCGTAGAACTCGTAAGACCGTACTTGCTACTACTCCGATAGCCTAACATAACTTGACTAACTTAACATTGCAACAACTTGACGAGCAAGGGTTGCGTTAAGCTTTGCCTTGATGGAACGTGCCGAGCACGTGTCCGGCTTGAACAAACAAGTTATTTGGATGCCTAGACTTATGCCACAAGTTGTGCAATTGTAAGCCCACTTCCCGAATATTTTAAACTTGTACTAATTTAATTATTTTTTTTCTTGGTCTAAATATCTTTTTGTTAGCAAATAAATTTCTATTTGAAGTTCTTCTGACTGACAAAGAGAATTACCAAATAAAATTTTGTATTTAATAAATTATATGTAATATCTTGGAGATTTAAATTTATACAATTTTTTTGATAATATTTGATAAATCAATTTGTATTACTATTATTTTCAATAATTATATTTGGAGATTTACTGATTTATAATTATCCGTCCTACAAGTGAATTGATAACATCACTATTTCTTCTCTCTTATTGTGAGGATTTAGATTCAATTCTAATTGGACGCCGTCTTAAATTCTACATTACTTTAGATTTGTTTTGTATATGAAAATAAACACTTGGGAATATATATGAATTAGTCTTATCAATATTTTACGAAATGTATTTTAAAGTTTATGTAAAGAAAAAGATATTATTTTAGACTAATATTATTGTGATCAATATGGGTTAGGATTTGATCAATCTCTTAATTATTGGTTTGAATCTATGAAAAGAGCTATCTGTTAAATATATTCCTACTCCATCTAATTACCATCGGAAAATTTTGGGTCATCTACAATCCTATCTTTTCTAAAAATGTACACCACTTATAACTATATGATATAGGTATACCAGAGGAGCAATATCTCCCAAAGCCCTTTCATCTCTCTCTCTCTATGCACCTGTTCAAATCAAATGAATAGTTTAGATTTATCATAATCTATCCTCAATCAACCTAGGCCAATCTTATAAGAAACCCTTGCTATGTACAATATGAATACACTCTAAACTCTATAAATACATATATCAATCGACTCCATGTACACCTGCTACTCCAAAACAAACTCTCGATATCATAACGACACTCTCTCCTCCCTAAGCCATCGTCGCACACCCGTGGCCGATCCGCACAATCCCTCTGCTACCACCCCAACCGTCGGCAATGATCCAGGCCGCTGCTTCCTTCATCCTTGCCACCACTACGCCCTGACCACCACACTGCCCATCGATCCCGTCGCATCTCTCTGACCAACGCTACCACCGGCACCATCAGTGGACCCACCTCGTCGATGACCAACATCTCCACAGTTTACACCCGTTCCACCACCACCACTGTCGCCCCGTCACGGAGCCGTCTCCAGCCAGTGGCGAACCGCACCGTCACTCCCACCTGGGATCGGGGCCTCGCCACCAAAGCTGCACAGGTGGAGTCCCTGCCATGCGCCACTATTTCCGGACACGCCGTGTGCGTCACCACGCCTTCTCGAATCAGCCCTCCGTCGGAGAGTTAGACTCTAGCGCCCTCGACCTCCGCGTAGCAGCCACCGCTATCGATGCCGGTCGTGTCCCGACATCTTCCGCTCTCCGTCCGTCGACACATGATACTATCGCACAGACCAGTCACCGGCTCCGAACCGCCGCCCGCAAGGTTACACCGTCGCGGTCAGGCCCTGGCCTCCGTCGCCTTGGGGGCGACCATCTCGCCAACGCCGGGAGCATGCCTCACCCGTCGCGTCCACCTCGAAAACATCTGGCAGGCCGCGTACACGGCCGGCGTCGTGCTCCCGACCCCGATTGCGACGTGCCGCTACTGGCACCGCTCGCTGAACCCCAAGAAGCTGATCGACGTCAGGTTCTCGCGGCTCGGGGCGAGGATGAGATGATTAGGACCATACGCCTCTACAAGCTGCCCGACGCCACGGATCCGGAACTTCTCCGACCCTGGCGAATTTTCCCTCTCCCCATCGAACTTTCCCTCTCCCCACTGTAAGCTTTCTTTTCCCCTTTCCTTTCCTTGTTATTCTCTTTCTACTTAGGAGCAGCTGGAACAGCTGTTTTTATTATTTCATTTTACTTCTTGTTTTTTCTATCTTATATTTTTGTTGTTGTTTGTGAGATGGGCCGAGTCCAGTCTCTGGACTTGGTTCATCTAACTTGGGCCCAATGATTAACCAACTTACTGTAGATAAAACTTTATGGGATAGGTAATAGATAGTTTTGGACATAGTTTCTTTGGGCTTTTAACTATTTGCTCGGACTTTCAATTGAGCTTTATATACAGTATCGAGTTTTAAGATTTATCGATATTCTAGTAACAATTTTGGTTAAAATGAAGCTAATAAATATTTTGTTAGATAATTAATAGTACTGGTACTACTATTATTATTATTTGTGGATTAAGGCTTGACTTAGAAGCTACAGTCATTAGACTTAAAGTTTGATATATGAGGAATAGTACTGGTTTTCACTAAAATGATTTTTGGGTATATATATATATATATATATATATATATATATATATATATAAAATTAAAATTGGGAACTGGGCCTAAGGGAAGCCCAGTAGAGGAAGAAAAGGTTTGATTGGGCTGTTAGCTTTATTAAATATATTTTGTTAGTTTAATAAATTGTTTCCCAAGTGTACTTCATTTGGGCCTAGATTTAAATGAATTATAATGTTGTAAATAAGTTATATAAATCATATTGGGCTAAGAACTTGTTTTGGTATAAATATATATATAGTCGGATATTTGGGCAAGCATTATTGGGTCAAAAGTATATATATATATATATATGTTTATTTTGACTTGTAATTAATAGAATTTATCTAAAATATTTGAACTTGATTAAACGTTTGATTAGGGCCTACCAACATTGTTGGGCTTAAAACCTTGAAGTGCCATATATATAAATGTATTAAATATTATGTTTTGGGGGTTATAGTAATTGTGGGTTCTTTTTCAAAAAGAGATTTATGTAGGTATTATAAAATAAATTATATATATATATGATTTAGCTACATATTATGCTATGCATGTATGATCTAAAAACTAACTTTATATATTTTCTTAGAGTATAGTTGGGCTTTTGAGTATAGCTATAATTTCAAATATTTTCTAAAATACGATATACAATAAGAACTTATAAAATAATTCGTTTATTTCTACAAATTCTCTTCGGAGATCCAATATTTTCCGTGACTAGTGGTACGTTCCTATTATTGCAATTATGACTACTCCATATCAATATTAGGCCAAACAGACTGTCCTGGACGCAATGGTAGTACCGGTTTCATCAGCTAAGGACCTCAGGCAAGTGCACTTTCTGATTGCTTCCGATTCATAGTAGTCTTTTTATTTCATGTCTATACATATATCTTGCTGCTTGTTGACACGCTCGTCACACGGAGTAGTCGGGAGAGGAAATATCTTAGTAGACATGTGAACTACCCAGAACTATCCCATGAGTCTATTCTTGAATAACAGCCACTGCACACGACACGTGCAGTGTGCCGGATTTACCCCCTAGCCGTTCACATGTCGAAAAGGATATTTCAAACCACCTAGATAGATGTCTTTTATTAGTTTTTCCTTGTTTACTTCTCTATCGTGCTACGTCATCAGTTATCTTCCAGTTTTGATATCTCATATGTTATTTTCATGTCTTGTTAATTCTATTATGTTTTCGCATTGTCGTCGGTTTGTGTACTTGTTCCATTCCTGACTGAAAACCAACATTTTTCAGGTTTAGCCGCGATCACACTTTGTATTGGAAAGGCTTGGGTATGCTGAGGTCAACATAGAAATAGATAGTAGTTGAATATTTCATTAATTGTAAAATCTTGTATTTCCTTTAAATATAAATGTTGTAAATGTTGTAATAAATCTAGAAATGTGAATGAGTAATAAATATTTATTTTGAGCATTTATTTCCTGCGGGCTTGACAGCGTTCTACCGCCGACTCTGCGGCATAGGCTGGCTTGGACACGTCTCGTATCCGAAAAAGCGGGTGCGGATCGTGACAGCAATGCAACTTAACCAATAGGGCGGGCAAAGGCTATGCCAAGCCTTGGACAATGGATCGTGCATGCTTTATCAAGCATTCATGCGGGCGATGCCTATGACTTAGGCTACATTCATAACTTCGCCTACTCAACCAACTTTCCTTCTTCCAAGCCACGGGACGAAAGATCGAGTGTTATTTTCAAAGCACGCCGTACACCAACTCTAAGTTGATCGTTGGACCTTTCCATATTCTAACTCAATTCGACACATCGGGATTATTCCCTTAGCTATGTGGATTCGTCTCTTTTCTTATCAAGCCTACTTGTGCAAGTTGAAAACATGCGATTTATTATGTGAAGGCTAAGATGAGGCGAGTTTACCGAAGCTATCCCACATGAGCGAGGAGTCGCCTCGACCGAGCGATGTCTTCGAGCAGCCATTGCAAGGCTAAGTCCGAACGCCGTCGGTGTTCCGATTCCTCCGATTGACTGAGCGGAATGGGGCACTACACGTGGTGAAGAGGGACGATGATTTTTTCTCTTTGCCACAAGTAAAACTTCTCCACACAAGGTGGTGTGCCTCAGTAGGAGCGGAGCGGGAGTGCATTGAGCTTAAAATCCAAGAAATTGTATGCCCGATGACTACTAGAATGCATGAGCCATCCGTTGTTTCCAATCCTAAAGGCATGCCTCAAACGAGATTGAGTAGTTCACATAAAAGAAGGCTGGAGTCAACTAAGAGAGATATATCGTCCTTTGAGCATGTTGAACGAAGCTTACAACAACCTTCGCCTGCACGGAAGAGCAAGTTTGTCATTCGTTGGAAAAAGGAGAAAATGGACCTCCCAAGAGAAGATACCGTGGATAGCCAAACACTGAGTTTGTATACTGACAAATTTTAACCTGAGATTCGCAGTTACATTTGGTTTATTGTCGATGTCCCGGGTGATGGCCATTGCGAATTCCATGTGCTTGCAAGACATCTTGGTTATTCTGACAAAGACGGATGGAGACAGGTGAGGCATGAGCTGTATCAGGAGTCAGAGACTCGTCTTCCATTCTACTCCCGCATCCTAAGCGAAGAAACAGTTGCAAGTTTGTTGTTAAGTATCCCTTGCACCGACAATGTTACCGGGAAAGACCACTACATGTCCGTCCCGTCTGCCGGTTATTTATTTGCTAATAGGTACATGATACCTGTTGTACTTATTTCGTCGGGTATTAGCAATACATTCTTTCCGATGTACGCTCCTCCGGCGGAGCACGAACATTCTAACCTATGTACTATAGGTCAAATCGGGAAACACTTCGTCATACTAAAGATGATCGGTCATTCTCCGATTCCTCCACCTTCAATAGTTTGGTACAAAAAAGCACCGGTCGAAGCAATCGCCTGGACCACACCTTTCGTTGATCAAATCAACCATTGTAAGAAGTTGTTGAAGATTGAGGAGCCAAGAGACTTACCTGTTGGCCACTAAGACGTCGAAATCGACTGAGTATGGATATACTTACACTTTGGCATTTTGTATATGGAGGACCACTTTTGTATACAGTAAATTATGAAATATGAAGTCCAATATATGTTTTTCACTTTTACCTGTGTGTTATCTGTGTGCAAAATGTAAGAAAATATGTTATATGTGTTTACCTGGGTGTTATATGTGTTTAACTGTGTACAAGATGTATGAAAGTATCAGTGTCAAAGTGTATCAATTTATGAAAGTATCAGAGTTTGTGTCAGAGAGTTTGTGTTAGGACTGCCAGCCCCATGGCAGTCCTAACTTAATGAATGACTGCCAGGGGGCTGACAGACCTACATGAAACTCCCTGTGAAGAGAGTTTCACACACAAACTCTCTTCACAGAGAGTTTGTGTTAGGACTGCCAGCCCCAAGGCAGTCCTAACTTAATGTAGGCCTGCCAGGGGCTGGCAGTCCTACATGAAACTCTCTGTGAAGAGAGTTTCACACACAAACCCTCTTCACAGAGAGTTTGTGTCAAGACTGCCAGCCCCATGGCAGCCCTAACTTAATGAAGGACTGCCAGGGGGCTGGCAGTCCTATATGAAACTCTTTGTGAAGAGAGTTTCACACACAAATTCTCTTCACAGAGAAAACATATTGAAACATATCAACAACCAAGTTTTCAAATAACACCAAATTATATCCAAATAACACCAACCAAGTTTCAAAATAAGATCCAAATTACATCCAAGTAACATCCAAAATAAAATCCAAATTACATCCAAAATAAGATCCAAATTACGACAATCAAGTTTCCAAATAAGATCCAAACATGTCCACATCAAAATAATTTAAACATCCAAATACAAACTAGTTATCATGTCGGGCCTTCGTACGCGCCTCCATATTATGCATAAAGGGAAATTCGACCTCGTCGTCGATGCGCTCCATCTCGCTGGCGATTGCGACACAGTGCTCGCTCTGGCAACCTTTTCGGAGTGATTTGGCCAATTCCTTCACCCTTTTAGACTGTAAATGAAAGTATCAGTGAATTAAGTATACAAACATGGAAATCTTAGGATGATTACAAATTCGAAACTCACCATCTTCACCAATGAAGCATACAATATATTTTTTGAAGGAAGAGGTCCCAGAGCTCCAACGGCCACGAGACCCGACTTTCTAGGGTTCGACAACTTAGGATGTCCGACCCCCAAGAAGTACGACATGTAGTCGTCGCTGTAGTCGGCCATCTCCTTCACCGGTTGTCTTTCATCTTCCCCAAGCACATGTCGTTGCCACTCGGAGTAGAAGTCGGTAACCCAGTCGAATTTCGCCAGTTTGTAATTCAAAGGTTGGGTCCCGCGCGGAGGCTCCAGCAACCTTAGTGTGCGCTTCGACACAGTTTGCACAAAGCCAAACTGACGAAGTACTCGATCAGGCATGTACGGCTCATTGATTTCATAACATGTGATCATGCCATGAAATAAAGCAACTGGTTCCACATGGCGATCACCCTCCCATAAATCTCGGTATGGATGTCAAAATATTTGTAGGAGAAAAGTTAACAACAAAACAAATTAACATGAAAAAGTAAGTAAAAATTTGGTACCTCTTCTGGCACTAAATTATCTAGTAACTGGTTCCACATGGCCAGTGGTTGACAATTTTTAGTTTCCAGCTGCGTTGGCCTCCATCGACACACTCTAGGAAGGTGGTCGCCATAATCTGGGTTCAGCTCACCCCTCGTGAGCATCGAAAAGTGCTTGTATATCCATGCCTATACAATTTATAAATGAATAGTAAAAAATTAAACAACAAAATTTCATATATGAGATTAAATTGTTAGAAATTTTCTTACATGGAGGAGAGTCTGGCATCCAGCCATTGTCTTAGTACCAACACGGGATGCGATACCAAGCTTGCGGTAAAGATTGGCTAGTATACCGCTTCCCCAGGATATGGCTTCTATGTCATCCACATTAGATAAATTCAGAATGTACCTAGCATGTATCGAGGTTCCGGACTTGTCCGGAATGCCGACCGATCCTAGGATGAAGAGGATGTACGCATGGGCCACCATGTCAATGGTCTCATCATCATCGTCCTCCGTGTCTATGAAGTTCTCCACCAAAAATGAAAGAGGAATTTCCGTATGACTTCTTGAAGCCGGGCAGGGTTGTAAAAATGGTAGCCTCAACTCCAAGGATCTGAGACAAAATTGACGATCTTCTCGTACCATTTAATAGATTTCTCATTGTTGTACAGTTCCTTGGTCATGATGCGCCCGGTAACTGGCATGTCCAGTATCTGATGGACATCGTCAAGTGTAATGGTCAACTCCCCTGCTAGGAGATGAAATATGTTGGTCTCCGGATGCCACCTCTCCACAAAGGCAGATATGAGGGCACTGTCCATTGTCCTATAGGCGTATCGAGCCAAATTGTGCAAGCCGCTCGGTATGATCTTGCTCTGGACAGACTTTGATAAGCTCTTAAACTGCCAGGCCACAGTTTTCTTCCCGTGGCTCACAGCCCTAAGCATACGCAATGTCCTCTATATGTCGGACAACATGAAAATACATATATATAGAGTAGACTAAATGGAAGCTTACAAATGTAATGTACATACCGGGTTCTTCCATATTTCACAAGCAATGTGGTTGTCAAATAAAACCAATATTGAGCAACCGGGCGGACGGATAGGCTCCTGAGAAGGACCAGAACCGTCACGTGATAGGCGTCGGCCAATAGGTACGTCGTCGTCATCATCGGAAGAAGACGGAGGACTAGGAGGAGATCGTTGCTTCGACCGAGCAGGGAGAGCCGGTGGCTGCGCCCGAGACCGGCCAGTCGCTCAGTAACTTCACTTTTTGGAGCCGGTTCGAAAATTCTAATCGGTCTCTCGAGAGGACGGTCCGCAGTACGTTCCTTGCGCCTTGACATTGTGGGCCGTATTCTCTTGGGAGCGGCCGAAGTACTGCAAGACGACATACAGTTATTAAATAATAGAAAAATAGATAACTGGAAAACATAATGTTAAGAAGTATATTGAATCAGGACTGCCAGTGTTGTGGCAGTCCTAATGTTAAGTAGGATTGCCAGACTCCCTGCAGTCCTCTTTCACAAGAGGACTGCATGGAGTCTGGCAGTCCTACTTAACATTAGGACTACCACAACTTTGGCAGTCATAATGTTGTCAGCCACGACTGTAGCAGCCGAACGGCCACAACGACACGATTCTTTGTCATGTTCTAGGGTTAGGATTTCAAGAAAAGTGTGAGAATTATCGTGTTCGAAAAATCCATTAATGAACCCTAAAGTGATTCTAAACCTAATTTATCAAAACATTTTAGAGAATTAACAAAGATTCTTTGAATTTGAAACGAATGTAGAAAAATGTAGAAGAAATGAGGGAAGAACATACCTAGACTTTGATGATGGTTTGGACTTGCGTGCCATCTCTTGGATTTGAAGTCTCTTGGAATGTAGAAGAAATTCTGAAGGAAGAATTTGGAATGGAGTGGTGGAGAAGAGAGTGAGATTTTAGGGTTTTGGATATTTTGGAAGAGAGAGAAAGGAAAAGAGGAAATGAAATAAAAAATGAGTGTTTGGGGGGTGGGCTAGCCCCAAGCAACTTTTGGGCAGCCCCCAATAAAAGTTCCACCTTCTTGGGTTGTCCCCAAGTAAGGGCTAGCCCCAAGTAAAAGTGGTAGTGCCCTTAGAAAAAGCCTTAAAAATTTTTGAGGAATAATTTTTTTAAAAAATTATGACGCCATCTAACAGTGGATGTGCTTTTATAAAGGCAAATTATAAGGGCACATAACATTTTGATCGGGGCTAGCCAGGATTAGGGCTAGCCAGGATTTGAGGAGATTTTACTCGGGCTATCAAAATATTCCACTCAGGGGGATGTCCAAAGACCACACCCCCAAACCCCAAAAATCAATCTCATTTCTAAATTTCACTCTCACTATTCACAAACCCTAGCTTTCTTCTTCTTCTTCTTTCTTCTTCTTCTTCTTCTTCTTCTTCTATCCATCTTCTTCTTCTCCACCATTTTCATTCTCACATCTCCATCAAAACCCTAGTTTTTTTTCCATCATCATCATCTTCTTCTTCTCCACCATTTCCATCATAACCATCTTCATCAAAACCCTAGTTTCCTTCTCTTTCCCAATTTCGATGGCACCCAAAAAATAAAATAAACCCTAAAATGCATGGAAATAAAGGTTAAATACTTCTTTCCTCACAAAGAATGCATGAAAATAAACCCTAAAATGCATATTTCACTCTATCATTAAGATTGAAATAAACCCTAACATGTTTTTTTTTTCATTCGAGAATTTCGACTTTAGGACTGCCAGAAATTGTGGCAGTCTTGAAAGGAACTTGCTATACAGCAAGTATCTTTCAGGATTGCCTCAATTTCTGACAGTCCTCAATATGTCTATGACTGCCAGAAATTGTGACAGTCCTGCTGTAGAGCATGTCCCTTTCAGGACTGTCACAATTCCTGACAGTCCTCATTACTTCTAGGACTGCCAGCAATTGTGGCAGTCCTGTTGTACATCGAGTCTAATTCAAGACTGCCACAATTTCTGACAGTCCTCATTACTTCTAGGACTGCCAGCAATTGTGGCAGTCCTGTTGTACATGGAGTCTATTTCAAGACTGCCACAATTCACTTCTAGGACTGCCAGCAATTGTTGCAGTCCTGTTGTACATGGAGTTTTAGGACTGTCAGAAATTGTGGCAGTCCTGATATGAACCAAATTCTTCTACAACTAGGATTTCTTCCATAGTTTTCTTCTACAACTAGGATTGCATGCATAATTTTTATAGTAATAAAGAAAAATAGGTTAATAGACTAATATATTTGATATATCTGATAACCCAATTTCTTCTACAACTAGGATTTCATCCATAATGCCAAAACAACAAGAAGAAAAATAAAGTAGGATTTGGAGAAAGAGATCTGAGAAATTAGAAGAGAGCAAAAAATCAAAATAAACTAGGTTTGCAAAAATTGATGTTCTTGTTTTTGTTCTTGTTCTTCTTCTTGCGAGGAAAGAGAGGAGAGCAAAAAAAAAATAAAAAGTTGACTTATATACTCACATGTTGGCTGAATAATTTTTTAATAACAAACTTGTAAATAAATTAAAATTTACTTTTGACTAGCCCTTATCAATTTCTTATGTGCCCACATAATTTGCCTTTTATAAATAACCTTTAATTTTCCTTCTCTTTTCTCTGTCGATCGAAGGAACTATGTCAACCCTAGAAATCGAAGCTCGAGAGTAAGTTCCCCTCTTCTTCTCGAAACCCTAACCCTGAAAGAAACCCTAAATCTCTTGATTTCATAGTCGGTGGTTGTCGTGTACTGCTTATTCCAATTGGTAAATCATGGACAAAAAAAAAAGTTCTTCCCCCCTCTTTTGATTATGTTATTTAGTGGAAGAACGCGTGGTGATGTAGTAGGTGTTATTTTCGTATTTGCAAATTTGACCTAGAATTTGTTGAAGGCTGAAGAAATTAGGGTTTAAGCTTCCAAAAAAGTGAGAACCGCGTAGAGAGTAGATTGTCGTGAGTGCACTCGTACATGCCCATAGCCTATACAGTGCGCCCATAGCCGATACAGTGCGACGAGAAAAATATTGAGAGAATGAATGCAGAATACACCAATTGCGGTGACAGGTTGAACCGATAAGTTGTTCCTGTCTCTGAGTAGATAGGACGCAGTGCAGTATCGGTTTTGGTGGTTTTGAATTAGTCACTTTCGGCGGTTTGGACGGTAAGTTGTTGAAGGATGAAGAAAAGGAATGTTTGCATTTTTTACTTCATGAATAAACATTGCAATATCCATGACATTCCGATTAATGTGGTTATTTCATCAAAGTATAGACTTTGTATGATGAAGCATTGTAGCTATCAATTTTACAAGCGTCTTCTACACGCTTTTGTAGGAACAAGTGAATTTGTCACGGACATCCTATTTTAGTGTATTTCAAGAACGCCAAGATGATGTATAGCTTTTATCACGGATATTTTGGATATGTAATCTATTCTGAACCTTAATACAAGTAATTAGATTGTTCATATTCATTGTTAACTTATCACAAAGGATTTGCTTTTACGAGTGTAATTACCATAGTTCTTCCTGTAATGTTTTGGGTAAAATGTAACCACCAATATATATATGCTCTGCAGTGTGATAAAGATAGTCCTTCAATTTTGCAAAGAGAACTCTTTGCACCAAACTTTCCAGACGTTGCAGAGTGAATGCCAGGTCTCATTGAACACGGTTGACAGCCTTGAAACCTTTGTTGCTGATATCAATAGTGGAAGGTGGGATGCTATCTTGCCCCAAGTGTCTCAGCTCAAGCTTGCTAGAAATAACCTAGAAGACTTGTATGAGCAAGTAGGTGGTTTGATTTTGTACTTTTTTGCATCTGATTTCCTCTTTATTATTACATCAAGCGGTCACGCGTGTTAATTTCTATCGACAGAATAGCTTCTCCATATTTCAGAAATTAAGAACACTTTGATTGTTCCAATTTTATTTCAAATTTGCTTGATAGATGCTACCCAAGAATTGAGAACACTGAAAATGCTACACAATTTAAGAATTTATTGGCTCTAGATTCTGTGTGAACTTAGAGATCTCAAGAGGATCTTAAATTCACAGTAGATGGGTATTCTGTCTAATAGTTACACGTTCCTAGATTTTGTTATAGTTTAGATATGTTAAACTCTCCATTTCTCTATTGGAGCTTTCATTTTACACATGATTTTACATCTTAGACAGGTGTTTGAGAATTTTGTCTTCGTAGTCTTTATGGTTTGGATAGAATATCCGGTTTATGACAAAACAATTCACTATTTTGTTGCACCTACTTCCTTGTTTGTATTTTGTGTTCCTATTATGACATGCAAATTATTGTGCCACACTTCTTATAGATTGTCCTAGAAATGATAGAGCTGCGTGAGCTGGACACTGCACGTGCTATATTAAGACAAACTCAAGCAATGGGCGTATTAAAGCAGGAGCAGCCTGAGAGATATCTCCGACTTGAGCATCTCTTGACTCGGACATACTTTGATCCCCACGAGGTGTGATTCTTATAAATGTCTTCACTTTGGATGTTTGTTTAGTTGGATTACCTTCAATGCTGAATTTTTCATCGTGTACTGAATATTCATCATAAACTTCTTGTTTTGTACAGTGACATTTTAATTCGGAGTTTCTAAAAATGCTTGCTTATTTCATAGGATGATGCAACCTCCAACACCCCGCCCCCCCTACACTAATATACTCTGTTGCATGGCCGGCCCAGAGTATTTTAATGCCCAGGACGAAATCTAAAATGATGCCCCTTGTTCGGATATATTGAAAACAAAATGTTAATTTTTTTTGGAGAATATTCATTGTTTCATTATCATGAGCACATTTTACATTTAGGGTATCGGTAAATATCGTTTCTCTTGGAAAAATAGTACTATTGAAATTTAAGTAGAAACATCTTGATCACGTTTAAACACAATATCATAAAATATTCTACAAAATCAATAAAAATTCCTAGACACAAACTCTTGCACCATTTTTCATATAGTTGAATAATCAAACACCTAACTCATTCCAACTCAAGTTCGACTAAACATCTAAAAACTGGATCAATCTAAATATCAAATTGGTTTGTCTGTAATGGTTAATTAGAACAATGAAAATGACATCTTTGTAGTGAACATTTCGTTCCCGTACATGATCCAAATCCAAATACCAAATTCAACAATTCCCAAATCATCTTATCACTAATATTTGTCAAAATCCACTAATTAATACAACATTCCAAAGTATGTTATGCAAAAATTCGAAATCAGCTTACTCAAAATTCAATAATTCATTAGTGCAACTCAAGATCGTTAAATTTATTGTTGCTATTAGCATTACCAACAATCAAGTTCATCACTAAAACTCGAATTTCAGACCTTAAGTTCATTATCTGGAGATTGTTCAATGGAACTTGCGTCATCGTTTCAGTGAGTAGCTGTTGTTGTCTTAGCTGCAACCTGCAACTCACGTCAATTCAACGATTGTAAAATTCTAGTTCTTAACTTCAAATCCCTAAGTAGATTTTCAAATTATAGACAGTAGAAGAGGACATGCAGGATAAATTGAAAGAAAAATAGGAGTTTGGGATTCAATTAGAAGTAGAAGAAAGAAGGAAGCGAGAATTAAAATTAACAATTTTTCGGAACACTTATCGTTGGCAATCAATTCGCCTCTGGAATTGGAAGACAAGAAGTTCTTCTTCTCTGGAATCGGAAGGGACAAACTTTCACTACTGTAAAAGTAATTGCCATTTTTTTACCAACGCTTTTATTATATATTAATACTATATAATATATATTACTAACTCTTAAAATTATTTGGGGTCCCTTGGGTTTTGGTGCCCCGGACTCACGCCCCATTTGCCCCTCCCCCGGGCCGTCCCTGCTCTGTTGTCAGCAGGCGATTGCAGTCGAATGCGTCGATGGAATCGGTGACCACCGTCCCTAATCCCAATAGGAACCACCCATTCCCACACCCACCCCCCTGATGCGTGAGGGGGGGGGGGGGGTGTTGACACATCGCGTGCGCTTAACCACCCCCCATCCCCCCCCCCCCACCCGCCCACACCCCCTCCCCCCAAACAAGTTCTCGATGTTAAGTGACGGAACAAAAATCAGTGCCACGGAGGAGGAGAAAACCAGAGCGTGAAGTTTGATCCCATAAACTATCATGCATAAACTAGTTTTAATTAGCCTTGTCTGTGTGCAGTTTTCATCTAGCAAACGCGACCGAAAATGGATGAAATTTGACATGAGTAAAGTGTGGGGTTATACCATCTTGTAGGTAGAGGAAGTGAGTCTTTGAGCACCAAATTGGAAGAAATCGCACCTCAACATTGTCGCCACGAAATTTAATGCACTTATGTGTCAATGAAACAGTAAAATCATGCGCGTCGACGATGTTGGCCGGCTCGAGCTGCGGCTCGCCGGTCGATGATAGGAGGCCGCCCCCGCACCCCTGCCCCCTCCACACACCCCTCTCCGGCCACCTTCCACACCACCGCACTATCTCGTCCCGTCCAGCCCCTGTTCCCCCGACGCCGACCCGTCCCGCCCCTGTTCCCCCGACGCCGACTGCCCCCCCCCCCCCCCCCCCCCAATTCTCTCTCCCCGGTTGCGCGTGCAGCCGGCGGAGGCGGCACCGCGGAGAGAGAGAAGGGGTGGTGCAATCGGCTGTAGAGGGAGCGGGGGCAGGCTGGGGCACGGGAAGGGGGGGGGGTGGCCGGAGAGGGACAGGGGGGTGGAGGGGTATTAAATATACTTTTTTCTGACTTATTTAGAAGGTTTGTAGCTTTAACCAATGTTGATGTTTGAGTCTTATTTCGGTTAGGATAGGAATCCAATTCAGAGGTGGACTCATATGATGTTTTTTAATTTATAATTCTAAAATGATTTTCTTTGGAAGTCAGGTCTGTTGGTTATAAAAGAAGGCCTTGGAGAAAGGTTTCAAGAGATATGTGGTGGGTTTTCAAGCGGCCAGGTGTGGTTTTTTCTGAGCAGTGCTGGACAACTATTGCATACAGAGAGAATTTAGAATGTTTTACTTTCTTTGGTTGGGTTGTTGGGTTCTTCTCTTGAGAGAATTTGTGGGTTTAGGGTTTGAGAGTTATATTTGTATGAAGAAATGATTTTTCTTCAAACTTGTTGGTTGATCGTATAATCTCGGGATGGTTACCATGACACATTGGTGTTGGAACCAAGTTCAATTAGCGGGTATCGAGATGGATAGAAAATCGACAAATTTGATGTTTGAGGTGGAAAAGTTCAATAGAAGGAATAATTTTGCTTTGTGGTGGTTGAAGATTTAGGACTTGCTGGTTCAACAAGGATTGATGAAGGTGCTCATAGAGAATAAGTCAACATATATGTGAGAAGAAGACTGGGTAGAGCTTAATATAAAATCAATGATCACGATTCATTTATGTTTGAAAGATCAAGTACTACAATGTTCTCCTCAGTTATGGTTCAAGGGACAAACCGTAACAATTGCTGGGAAGTCTTTATATGACGAAGTCATTGAAAAATCCACTCTTTATGAATCAACAACTCTACAAGCTTTCAATTAATGATGATACTCATATATATGGACACTTGAATTTGTTTTATAAGGTCGTGACTATTATTGAAGTGGATATTTGTGATAAAGATTTAAGTACTAATTTCATTAGTGTCTCTACTGTTATCATATGAGCACTCTGGTTACTACTTGGTACTTTTTGAAATAGATACTATTACTTTCTGGTGCTCTTTTATCTAATGAAATTAGGAAGAGAGTTTAACAAGGAGTTACATATACATTGGAGCCGAAAGATGTAGTATATGTAGTAAGTGGTAGATAAAGAACTTTCTAAAAGACTTCTCGGAGATGGAGTACAGTTATTGCAAACTAAAGGGACATGAAATGAGGTTTTCCCAGAAGATACACGAGGAATCAAAATAGTTAGGAAGTTGAAGCAAAAGCTCAAGATAAGGCTGCAATTGCAATGGAAAGAGACCAATGAGATATCAGTTTTTACTTCTAAAGTTCGAAGTCTTTTCCAAGATTCTAGGAGTTTATGTTCAGGATGACGTGAAGTTGCTACAATACGTGTCCAAATCGGAAATGGTTTGGTACATATGAAGCTACAAGTGCTGAGGCTACTTGTAAAGTTGTTGGCATGAGAGAATGCCAAGGTTAGAATGCTATGATGGGGGCACATTGATAGGAGTTTGTCATCTACATATTTGAATTGAAAGCTTCTTTCTCTTCGAACTTTAGATTCGGCTGCAAAATTACTAATGGAGATGGAGTAAAGAAAACTCTGAAGGTAAATCACAATGGTCGTCAGAGAATTTTTTCTTCAAAAAATTGTATATGTGCTTGAAGAGGATACATTGACAATAACACAATTGACTTTCAATCTTGCTTCTTATGCTTTAAATGTGCAGAAAACTACTAATTAAGATAAAGGTACTTCTCAGTTTGTTTTAGTTGGCGAGTTAAATTGTGGGTTCAGCTGACTATGGTCATTACTTCACAGTTTGTTCAAGTTGGTGAGTTCAATTTGTCACGCCCCGCTCCAGTAGGAGCGATCGTCCTCGCTAAGGCGTGATGCCGCACGAGCCTAAATTGCGCTCGTGCAAGGCGGGTTCCATAACGGCCGATTGCAGCGGCTGCGACGGGGTCGTCGCACAGAAGTCCCAAGCAGAGACATTGAATAATGGCAGCAGAAATTTAGAACAAAACACAAGTCATTCAAAGATGCATTTTATTGATATTGAAACAAAGATTTCAATGGGGCGCAAGGCCAAGATTACAAGTCCCTCAAGCTCACTCTTCTCACATTACAAGTCACTCAGCTCTCTCTCATCTCTCATATACAAGTCTTGAGCTAGCGGATGCTTCGGAAGGCGACGTCCATACATTATGTCCCGTATAAGTCCAGTCTCGACGCGGAACGCACGCCTCAAATCGCCAAGGAACTCCGTGCCTCGACGCATCCAAGCGAGCTCCGCACCACGAGCTTCTACCTGTGCCTGCACATGAAAACTATGTGGGTGTCAGTACTCAACTGTACTGGTGGAGTGAGCTCCTTGCCCACCCATACAAACCGACACGTTCATTTACTTTGTGCAACATATCCTTTTACGATTGTCTTTCTATTCTTGTCTTAGGATCAATTTTAGGACCGATGCCTTGGCCTATTTTGTGTCTCTAGACCATCACCGTACTATCGCACCGATAACTTTCTTATCCTTGCCTCTAGACCTTTTTCGTGCTTGCAACGTCAACGCACCGACTCATACTTGTCTTTCGTGCTATAATCTGGGACGTAACGACTCGGTTGTGCCATGAAATCGATTCGTGCTTTAATATCACTGAGGCAGTGCCTCCTCGCTTAGTCTTGCCTAAACTCGTGTTGTGACAACGCGGCCGTGCCTCATATTTCGAGGTCATGTCCAGCAACTCAACATAACTTAACCAAACTTGCCCTACGGTCCTTTTCGACTTAACTCGCAACATCTAACCCAACTTGTGGAACTCGTGTTGAGAACTCAAGTACGAAGCCATATCGTATGCCGAAGCATGTGTCTTACGCATAGCCAAATCTTAGGCTTCATAATACTTTGGGTGCAAATCGAGCACACATTTCACAACTCAAGTCATACCGTGCTTACACTTCCTTTGTTACGACCGACACCGTGCCTGTGGATTCGTCGCTTAGCACGCCAGTTATCTACATGAAAGGCCACTGGCATGACAAGCCATCGTGGACATAGCTCGGGTAGGCGGCGGGTCCTTCGATGCAAGGTAGCTAGTCCCATGGAAAGTTTCCGACTACCCTGGTGCGGTACAAATCAGCACTGCTATAACGTCTTCTCCCTAGGTCGACTGGGCCCGGCACCCCGGCGTTATACCAGTCGAGAAAGAAATCCTTGTCGACAAGTTGTCCAATGACCACGCACCTACGAGACATCTAGACTCACGTAAATGCATGGCCTAATTTGTCGTATAACTGGGACTATACTTAGCATCTCGTGCTCTAAACCATACTTTGCATAACGTGCATCGGAACCGAGAGACTCCCAACCGAGGGACCGTCTCATACTTTGAAAACGTGCATAGGAACCGAGAGACTCCCAACCGAGGGACCGTCTCATACTTTGAAAACGTGCATAGGAACCGTACGATGCAAAACGTGCATCAAAACCATACGATGCAAAATGTGCATCCTAATTGACTCCCAAAACGTAGGACTGTCTCGGCGACAAACGGTCGCGTGAACTCACTTCTTTGAAATCGAGGGAACGACTACTGCATAGCCTTCCAACTTAACTTGCACCAAACGTGCCTAATACACTCTATAGCCCGTGGCATTTCTGTCATCGAAACCACCGTGTTTCGTGCCTTGAATCCATTGTATTTCCGTGCGATACTATTGCCCAAGTCATACTCTATGTGACGAGCCTTAAGACCGTGGAAATAAATGGCTATATGCAGCCGTAGAACCGTGGGACCGATCAAGGCTATGCCAAGCCTTGGACGACGGGACCGTGCATACTTATCAAGCATTCACGCGGGCGACGCCTATGACTTAGGCTAATTCGAGCATTGTGGCAACTTAGCAACTTAGGCCAACTTTCTTCTCCCAAGCCACGGGATGAAGGATCGAGTGTCATTTAAAACCACGTTGAGCCGACTTCTAAGTAGACCGTGGGTCCTTTTTCCATGTTCTAACCCATTTCGACCCGTCGGGATTATTCCCTTAGCTATGTGGATTCGTCTCTTTTATTATCAAGTCTATTGTGCAAGTTGAAAACATGCGATTTATTATGTGAAGGCTAAGATGAGGTAAGTTCACCGAAACTATCCCACCTGATTCGAGGAGTCGCCTCGACCGAGCGGTGTCTCCGAGCAAGCTGTCGCAAGGCTAAGTCCGAACGCCGTCGGCGTTTCGATTCCTCCGATTGACTGAGCGGGACGGGGCACTACACAATTGACCATTGGACTCAACGAACTATGATCATTGATTGAATGTGATTATTGGGGGGTGTTAATGAGCCAAGTCTTGAGCGTGAAGCCCCAATGTTTGCTTGTGCGCTCTAAGGAAAAGTAGAGCTTGAGCTTCAAACATGCCTAAAAGCTGAGCACAAGCTTGGTTCTCTATAATATTCAGGGGCTCGAGCTCAAGTCGCAAGCTGCTCATTTAAATGAAAAGCTTGAGAATCTTGAACTACAGACAAGCTTGGCCTGAACTGAGCATGTTTATGAGCTAACGAGCCTTGTCCCAATTTAAAAGTGTAGCTCGGTGAGCTTAAAATCAAGGAGGTGTTTATGAACTTCTCACCAAATTGAAAACATTTATTAGTATAAGATACTTACATATAAATATATAAATAAAAACGAGTCAGCTATCGAGCTCAGTGAGTCTTAATACTTCTAAGCTCAAGCTTGTTTATCTAACGAGCATGTTTTTAGGTCAAGCTTGTGCTCTCAAGCTTAAAAAGCTCGTTCACATGCTTTCCAAACGAGCTTGAGCTGGCTCGTGCGTAGCTGCTCGTTAACACCCCTATGCTTATGGAGACAGGTAAAAGTCAGGGTAGAGATAGTTGATGTTTGAGTCCTATTTGGATTAGAGAGTCCAATTTAGATTCAGATTTACGTTATCTTTCCAATTTAATTACATAAAATTTCATCAAGGGTGATAAAATTTATCCAATTTGCATAGAACATGACATGCTATGAAAATTTTCAAAAATGAGGATCTGGCGCCAATGACACTAGTGTCAGACATTAAAAAATTAAAAAAATTCATGGCGCTAATGACACTGGTGCTAAACATTAAGCGCCAGACATTTAAAAAATAAAACAAATTTTTTTTAATGTTTGGCACTAGTGTCACCGGCGCCAAGGATTTTTTTAAATGTCTGGCGCTAGTGTCACTAGCGCCAAGATTTTTTTTTAATGTTTGGCGCTAGTGTCACTGGCGCCAGGATTTGTTTTTTAATTTTTTAACGTCTATCGTCAGTGTCACCGGCGCCAGATCCTCTTTTTTGAAAATTTTCATAACATGTCCTGTTCTACGCAAATTGGATAACTTTTATCACCTTGGATGAGATTTTCTGATTTAATTATCCTAATAGGATTTGATTGGGCGGTGAGTGCTTTTTTTAAAAAAGAAAGATTTGTTTGACAGTTTCAAGGGACGTTTTAGTTTTTCAGCGGCCATGTGTGTTCTTTGTAGAGTACTTGGCAACTATTGCATAAAGAACAAGCTATAATTTTCTCCCACTTGGTGGGTTTTTTTTAGGTTTCTCTTTTGAGAGAAAATGTGGGTTTTGGGTTTTTGTGAGTTATGCTTGTAATACAAAATTATAATGAAAATTATTTTGCTTCCTTCATACTTGTTGGCCATTCATATAATCTCGGTGCTGTATCACAAAAAATCAAGAATTTTTTAGGAATATGGTTAGTCTTGCTAAATGTAACCTGCTGCTACAATGGAATACTGGAAACAAGTGGAGCATTGATATATTTTGAGTGACTAGATTTTTTTTTTTAAAAGTTCCTCATCTTTGGATTTGGGGTATGTTTTTCTTTATCTTGTATTCTATACAAGATGTTCCTGGTGCATATGATAATATTCAAGTTCATCTGTAAGCTAGAAAATTTATGTCATTATCTTCATCCAAGCCTCCCCCCATCATATTGGAGTGGGCTATAGAGCATGATAATGCCTTCTCCCATCTTCCAAGCCTTTTTCCATAAAAGAATCGACAAAGTTTTTACAAGCTACTACCTACTGTCAACCTGGCATCAATCCTCTTTATCAGTAGCAATTTTCTGGCCAAGATAGCTATGAGCAAGAGAGGGCATTTTCATAAAACCTAGAAGACCAGTTGGCTGGTAGCTAGAGTACCTCTTTTATCCTGCAGTTTAAGCACATGCAACTAAGGAGCTACTTAAGTTACCTAGACCAGAAAATAGTCTCGACATAGAGGTATGATGATACAATTTTTGTTATGTGGATCTGCACTCATCCCTGTGATAAAAGCCAAAGAGCAAAAGGGAAAGAAAATCCTGAATCTACGAAGTTTAAGTCAGATAATTTAATGAAAGGAAGAACGATAGTACCAACTGAGTCTAAGCGGTTTGGAGTTGACCAAGATGAATAAATGAAAGGAAGCATGTTAGTACCAACCGAGAGTTAAAAAGTGGTTCAGAGTTGACCAAGATGGAGAGGCACGCATAATGAACCTAGCATACATTCATATCATTGAGGAGGATGAATAAATAAAGCAGGCAGGCTACATGCAACAACTGAGGTTTTAGTGGTCAAGTGTACAAGGAAGACAACAAATGGACACATATTTCTGAATCAACACAATAATAATGGGCATCCTTGAGCCATGGGGCTCCCACTAATCTGGGGAAGGCCAAGATGTAAGCAGCCTTACCTCCAAAATGTAGAGAGGCTGTTTCCGCAACTCAATCCGCATCCTCTGCAAGCACTAGCCTTGCCAAGCCTTACTGTTAGAACAATACTTGTTAGCAATGACGGTGTCGATCATTTTATTTGTGGTAGATGTTTTTCTACTTTTGATTTGTTGCACTTTAATACATTTTAGGGCTCTCCATATATATGGAGGTAAGGTTGCGTACATCTTGACCCTTTCCAGACCCTGCATAAGCAGGAGTATCGTGGCTCTAATATTGTGGCATGTGACACCCTTTTAGGCAGGTCTATAAGTTTAGTGGGTCTTCATCTAATTGTGGGTGGTGGTCCTTCTATGGGCAAAAAACTTGAATGCAAGAAAGCATAGTTTAAAGTATCGGCCGATGCCAATCTGATACGGCGATACCGATACGGTTTGGCATGTCCCGATCCGATACCAACCGATACCAGATACTGACCGATATCGACATTAGGGGGTCTCTTTTCCGATCAATTTGGCAAAAAAATTGAAGAAAAAAAGAGAAATCAACAAAGGTTTGAAGCATAATAAGGTTGTAAAAGCATATAAAAGAAGAAAATTGATCAATTGCATGTAAATCAATTGGTAAGGGTGACTACTATTTTATTTAATTTCAAAACTACTAAGAAATAACACTAGAAATAATTAAAATTATACCTAAATGTATAAAATATATATTTTAAATGTTAATAATTTATTAATAATTATTTGTTTTCTGATACCAAAAAATCCGATACTCCGATCCGAAACTGCCGATACTACCGATATCGCCGATACCGATACTCATAGGTATGGTCCAATACCGATTCCGATATCGATACTGCAAACCTTGCAAGAAAGTATCTAAGTTGGCTACCTACACTATGCTAAAAAAATATCATTGCGAAAAGAAATTGTTGATGTCACGTGTAAGTTCTTATGGCTAGTTATGTCCTTCACCATTGCATTTGTTGGATAGTTGTTTTGTTTTTCCCCTTGTTAGGTACTTCAATGTCTTTGGTATTAAGAACTTACACAATAATAATGGACATCCTTGAGCCATGGGGCTCCCACTAATCTGAGGAAGGTCAAGATGTAAGCAGCCTTACCTCCAAAATGTAGAGAGGCTGTTTCCGCAACTCGATCCGCATCCTCTGCAAGCACTAGCCTTGCCAAGCCTTACTGTCAGAATAATACTTGTTAGCAATGACGAATGTCGATCATTTTATTTGTGGTAGATGTTTTTCTACTTTTGATTTGTTGCACTTTAATACATTTTGGGGCTCTCCATATATATGGAGGTAAGGTTGCATACATCTTGACCCTTCCCAGACCCTGCATAAGCAGGGGTATCGTGGCTCTTATATCGTGGCATGTGACATCCTTTTAGGCAGGTCTATAAGTTTAGTGGGTCTTCATCTAATTGTAGGTGGTGGTCCTATGGGCAAAAAACTTGAATGCAAGAAAGTATCTAAGTTGGCTACCTACACTATGCTAAAAAATTGTCATTGCGAAAAGAAATTGTTGATGTAACCATCTTTCTCACGTGTAAGTTCTTATGGCTAGTTATGTCCTTCACCATTGCATTTGTTGGATAGTTGCTTTGTTTTTTCCCTTGTTAGGTACTTCAATGTCTTTGGTATCATGCAGGATGGCTTAGTACTAAATCCGTGACTTGCTAATACAATTAATAGAAACATCTAGGTAGAAGAAAGAACTGTTCATGATTTCCAATGATTAGATAAAGACTTATGAAAATATAAGGCTTATGAAAGGGTCCGGGGGCTTATTGGGTTTAGAAAAAGAAACAACTTTCTAGTGCGAATATTGAGATAACAAATGGACATGCATGATGGAATTATAAGTTATAACTAATGATAAAAATTGAAATCCGATACACATTTACTTCATATCACCCTACACTTGCATCAAGGATCAAGATTGAGTCCCTACCTCTTTGCATTTGCTGTTATGAGCTTACTAGACATATTCGAAATGAGATTTGGTGGTGTATGTGACATTGTGTTTCTTGACGAGACTAGGAAGGATTACCTTATATCTATGGTGTATGTGACATTGTGTTTCTAGATGAGATTAGGAAGGGTCAATGTATAAGATGGAAGTTGATAGAGAACCGTCTAAAGAGCGTAGAACTTGAAGGAGAAAATTGAGTCTCTTAAATTTAACTTTAGCGAGAAAATGAGAGTATACTATATGTAGTTACCAAATTTACGAGAGAAAATGAGGGGAAAGTTCACATGATGTCCAAGAAATACCTAAGAAAGATTACTTGTGATCGACAATTTATCATGAAGGTGACGTTTTGGAGGGTTGTGTTCAAAGAGTTTAAGGAGGATGGCTGACTGGGGTGGGGGGGGGGGGGGGGTGGGGTGGGGTGGGGGTGGGGGTGGGGGGAGTGTTGCGTGGTCATAGAAAATTCTTAAAGTTTAAGACGCTATATAAATCTTTAGGGGGCAGTATGCTAGGAAATTGAGAACAAGATGGTTAAAGAGCAAGGTTCTAAACGGTAGTAGGCGGGTGCGCGACGGAGAGAATCCGCCTACCGTCTAGGCACTGCCTAGGCGCCGCCTAGGCGATCGATACATTTTGAACATTTTTTATTATTTTAACAATGTTTTTTTTTGCATAATATACATATTTTAAGGGTGTTCCATGCATAACTAAGTTGTAGAACGAAGATTTACAAAGTTTTAGTTTTGTAAAAGTGAACCATAGGCCCATAATGCTTACAAAACCTTTTTGGCCAAAATATCTTGTTAGGTATTGATTCGCCTAGGCGTCCGCCTACGCCGTCTCACCTTCGCCTATGCCGCCAACCTTTGTTGGCCGTCTACTCCACCGCCTACCGAAAAGCGGTGCGGAGAGAGACCGCCTACCGCCTACCACCTAGGCACCGCTTAGGTGGCCTAGGCGGCTGCCATTTAGAACACTGTTAAAGAGTGAGACTTGAGATGGATGGGTGGCCATACCATAAATGATAGGATAACAAATTGTAGGAATTACAGGTCGCTTCAGTCGAGGATAAGTTGTGGAACATGGTTTCAGATGGCTTGAACAGCTGCAATGGACACAAATAAATGCCTGTTAGGGTGACATCTATGGTAGTACTTGAAAGAATTGCTAATGTTATAAATAGAGTTGCTAATATTATGCGTAAAATAAAACAAATATGTATGAATGCTATAGAAAGGGATATGGTACTTGCTAATACTATAGCGGGGATGCCGCTTCTGCAGCTATTCTGAAGAGAAGGATTCATGTAGCTGAACCCACACAGCTTTGTTTCTTTATTTTCAATGGTATGTCAGCTATTGTTTGGAGTATATGGTAGGAGATAAGTTTGAGCAGAAAAATACTGTTGTTAATCTGTGATTTTAATATCCTTGCTTTAATTCAACTTTGGATAGGCTCTTTCTCTGCTGACAAGAGAGGGGATATGATGGTGCCTAATGAACGGAGCTTGATTTCTGCTACTAGAGCTTCAGATATCAGAGGAAACCTGAAAGTGACTTATGCTTGAAGGGATTTGGGGGGGCTGTTTCTTGTCACGTTTGTGGCAGTTGTTAGAAGTATTTAGGGCCTACAATATAGTACTTGAACTTGGTTGTGTAGAGCAATGTTTTTTGTGCTTTTTCTGATGTCTCGGATAATTCAGATGAGTACTGAATCAGGTATTCCCGATTTAGTGCTTTCCTGTTTTCTCAAAAGTTTCAGTGGTGAGGATTACATAACTTTAGATCAATTTGTTGTGGAGAAAGATGGACTGTCAGAGTTCATTTCTATTTAGGTGATGAGAGTGAAAATGACTTTGGAGTTTGGATGATGTTGCATTATCATGTTTTAAATGAAACATGGACGGAATTTCCACCTCTTATCTACTATAAGAGTACGAAAGGTGCATGGCCATTTCATAGGAAAAGAAATGGAAGAGGGGAGTTTCTGTGACTAATGCGGTATCCAATGAAATAAATGTTTACGCTCACACACACACATATTGATGAAATATGCATAACGTCAATTCTTCTATTACCTCCCTAACGGTCACCGCCCCGTAGGTTCGCTTGCCTCACGCCGTGTTCGCCTCACCATCCCTATCCTCGGTGCGTTCACCTCAATTCGATTATTCAGCTCACATCGCTCTCATTTTAACGAGTGGCACTTATGGCAATTGATTTAATATTTTTAACCAATTATTTTATAGAATCTTTACATAGCTTTTTTCACATATAATCTGATTAGCATTTCATTCCTTTCCTCTTTTTGTCAAGTATTTGCAATGTTCTTTTGACTAGATAGGACTCACTTGTTAGTTAAAGTGGCATCTCATTAGAAGCAGAGGCTCATGATCCCGATCTGAAATTCTTTTTCGCTATTGATATTAGTATGATATATGACAGGCGTATAAAGAGTCAACAAAGGAAAAGCGCCGTGCACAGATTGCTCAAGGTTGGGTTTCTCCTTAATAGTTGTCTCTTTTCAATATTGTTGCTAACAGTAAGGCAGTTGCAATGTGGTAGTTTCCAGGAAATAATTACTTATCCTATGGAATAGTAGTTAACCAATCTAGGTATGTCTGATTGATGAGTTGAACTGCTTTGTATGTGTCTGTGTGTCTGTATAAGATATTTCCCACAAGAATAAGGACGGCTTTGACATGAAAGCTCTATAAAAGAATTTACATTTTTTTATGAGAAACTATAACCTGATGTCAACCCTCTATTTTGGTACAAGATGCAAGTCGAAGATTGCAAAATTCAAGTCCAAGATAGCTATAAGCATGGCAAGTCTATGCGTACAACCTTTTTGCACTGATCAAAATACAACAGGATGCAATATTGATTTAACCCTCTATTTTGGTACAAGATTCAAATCGAAGAATGCAAAATTCAAGTCCAAGATAGATATAAGCATGGCAAGTCTATGTGTACAACCTATGTTGTGCCGATCAAAATACAACAAGACACAATATTGACACAACACATATGAGATTACACCGAATTTGGTGTATCTTGATGTATTTACTATTTAGGAGTGTGTGGTATGTCTGATATGTGTTGATACATGCTTGGCATGATTGTCTAGGCTTCCTAGAATAAAACTGGATGCCAGTTGGCGGATAGGTAGACCTACTTTTAGCTATGTACTTTAAGGCTTCAAGTTCATGTGGCCAAGAAGAAATTCCAAGGTTCCCCTATACTATAAAGAGTCTAAACGAAGAGATAAGATATACAATTGCTATATGGAATTGCATTCATCTCTACTCTTAAGCCAAAGTGTGAAAATGAGCATTCTTGTCCTATTACATTGTACTCTCTCCCAGGCATAGGCTCAGTTAGGTTCAACATGATCCTCGATTTTTGCGTTTGATGTATCATTTCTCATTCTATTGCTCTGGTCAATCTCTATCGCATGCTCCACTTGGGTTGACCGTCTGGATAAACCATTCCTTTAGGTTCGGCTCTCAATCAACCACTATATGGATATCTCGCTTCATTCCTTTAATATTTTAGTACATAGCGTGCTCTCGGAACTTGAACTTCCGATCCGGTTTAATGGTTGTTGATAATGACATATTATCAATTTATTTGTTTTTTAAATGGTAAGTCTATACTATTGTCTAACTTAAGCTTGGGTCTTTTATTACATCTCTCTTGGACTGTGTTCGGGTCCAGCACGTCATTCCTCGATTTTTTTGTCGTTCCTTGATTATTGTGCATGTTGTATCATTTTTCACTTCATCGCTCGGACGGATCTTCGTTGCATGTTCTGTTTGGACTCGACCATCATCATTATGTTCTTCTCACCTAGCAACAAGGTAGTCAAAGGTGCAATGCGTACTCGAGAAGCAAATGGTCTTATATCGTCCGAGGCATAAGGTGCACTTAGGACACGCCCCCGAGCGAAACAAGCCGCAAAAAAAAAAATAAAAAAATAAAAAAAATAGTAATGCAAGAAATAAAACCAAATAATATTTTTAAACCAACAAAAATATGTTAAAAATAATCAAGTGAACTAACAGAGTAGTAGTAACATTCAACGGAACTAACAAAAATTTGTGTTCTCTAACAAGAAGTTACAAAATGAAATGGACACAAATTATAAAATAAAAGCATAACCAATAGAACAATCATTCATCTTCATCAAACTTCATTAAATCATAATCACCAACAATATATGTTGTACTGGGCGCTAGGCGAGGCGAGGTAACAGTCCACCCGCCTCGCCTCCGTCCAGGATACAGCTACTATTTTGCAAAAAATTCTACAGTTATGTATATTACTGTTATTACAATAAGCAATGTAACATGAACATCCACCAATGGACACGACATCATAGCCTTAACATGCACAAAACATAAATGAAGACTAAAGAGATAAAATGTACAAAAGAACTACAAAAGAACTCAATTAATGAAAGCAAAACAAAAAGGAAAAGTTGAATAAAACAAAATGTTCATGTTCATATAAGAAGCAACAAAAACATTAAGCAAGCAATAAGCAATATAATAAGCATTAACATAGATTCATCCATACCCTAGGTGTCCCCCTTTAAATTCCTCTGGTCAACCTTAGGCACCCGCCTAAGTGCGCCTAGGCACCCATCGTCTCACACAGTGAGTTTTTCCACAGGTCGAGGCTAGCTCTTCTCAACCTGCACGCCTATGTCGCCTAGGCATCGCCTGTGACAACATAGCCAACAATACTCCTACTACTATCTTTTTCTGCCAGGTAATCCCATAGAGCTAAAATAAAGAATATATACATAAGGCATGCCTTTATTTGTTGGCATCTTGCTGCGAGGCGTGCCTGAAGAAAAGCGCCTCGCCTAGTGAGGTGTGAGGCACAGCTCGTGCGCCTTGTTGTAAGGTGCACCTTGGATGTCCCTTTGGCTATACTGCTTAGCAGATTGTTTCTTCATGTTCGGCTCTCAATCAATCGCTACCTGAGTATTCCGGTTCATCTCCTTGTAATATTTAACCACATATTGTATCCACAGGGATTCGAACCTCCGACCCAGCGTTCGGGACATACATAACTAGACTCCAATAGTAGTATACTCGTCAAATAACACGTAATGCAAGGTCATACTCTTTTGAGGAGTTGATGAGTTAAATCGGGCCGAATACTTTATGAAATGGGAGGAGTATCAGAAACTGTAGCGAGAGCAACTACCTTCGATCTAGTTGTCTGGCTTCTTATGCATCTAAGACTTAACTACTTGAGCCAATGCTATGTATATAAACTTTATGTCCTCGAGCAATTGTTCACTCGATTACACTGCTGGTTATTTTCATTGGTTGCAAGCTCATAAGCTTGTTATCCTAGGTCGGAAAATGGAACTTGGTTTTCTGTCGCTATACAGTACCAGGTATTGTACAAGAGAAGATTGTTTCACAGTTCAGATTCTTTGATTTTGGTGTGTTTACTATTTCTTTTATATGCTTTTTACGAACTATTTTTATATGCTTTTTATGAACTATTTTTTTTCTTCTTGTGAGTAGGGACCATTGTTGGACTAAAGCATGGACACCCCAAACTTGTGATTGTGTCGTATTGTGTTGGACACTCCATAGAGACGTATTGGATACTCCAAAATACACTACGACACCAAAATAGATATGAGGTCCGTGTTACCCTGTCCTTACCGTGCCGTATCCTTGTCAGTGCAACATAGTCCTTGGATCCGACAATCAATCTCTCTTGGAAACTGAACAGTCTCTTAGGATTAAAAGGAAAATAAAAGCCTTAAACTCTCACAAGCTTCCTTGCTCGGTTTATCTAAAGAAAAAAAAGTCCACCTGATTTATAGTCAAGCTCGATAACCACTGACACGTCCATTGTCAATATCTATTAGATATAGTCATATATGATTTATGAATATTATTTTAAATAATGGATAAACATGTGCCTTGCCTTCACGAGGCTCGTGCATTCACCTCAGTCTTTTACATCCTTTGCGCCGTGGTGCGCCTTTAATAACTATGGTTTAAACACACAATTACCATAGTGTGTGCGTGTGTATTACTTTCCGCCCTCAGTTTCATTCAACTCATTGCGCTGTTGGTTAGTTTTATCTGTTGGCATGTTTAGATTGCTTTCTAGGAATAGATCTACACCAAGTCTCACTTTATCTTTCTTTTCTTCATCTTGTGATTACTTTAGGGTTATTGTGGAATCACGGATTAACAGCACATTGGTCACATGCTTGGCTTTACTCGTAGCGTGCGACTGTAGAATCTACACTTCATCTTCTCCCCTTCTCCTGAAAGGTAACCAGTGGCCAAGGATTAACAGTTTGGAAAGTGAGGTGGTGATCACATGCCCTTGTGCATTGGTGTTTCATAGGAAGAAGTATATAGAGTCATAGACGATTGAAAATGCGAAGTGAGTCAGAGAACATTAATTTTTCTGGGAAGATGTTGACAACAATATTTAAGTTATTTCATAGAAAATAAAACTATGCATACATTTTCAAGTTAGAGTGAGAGTGATGAGTAGGGATGATGCAGATCGTGGTGATTGGTTATCTTCTAAAGGCCCATCCAACAAGAACGCAATTTTAAGCTGGAAATAGAAGTTTGGCTTGTGGAAAACATTATACTATGCTTTAAGATCATGACAGTTCAAAAATATAAAGCTAACTCATTACTTAATGAACACCATTTTCTCAGTATGCTTCCATGTTTATGAGATGACCTAGAAGATGAGATTCAAAAGTGAAAAATATTACTGGAAGTTTGGTGCCTAATTGCGTGCATTTATTATGAGCTAATGCCTTGGTGGCTTGAACTTCTTGAAGGACCTGATGTGCTTTGTACTTTGGGAAAATGATTGCCAACAAAATTTCAAACGCTAATACGAAAGTACCACCTTGATGAAATTTAGTGTGTTAGCATTTAGCTGTGTCTGGAATAAGTTTTTTACTTACGCAAATTGTTGGCCTCTTCAATAGCGATAGCCAAGTTGATGCTAAGTTATGGATATCAGTTCTGGCTTCCATCTTCCTGTAGAGTTGTATTTTTTTATGATCTGTTCAGTTCGCCTTTTATGTCGGTGCCACTTTATGGTCTCTTAACCACTTTTTCTTTGTTCTCGTACCAGCTATTGCTGCAGAAGTTACTGTTGTGCCTCCATCTCGACTAATGGCCTTGGTTGGCCAGTCCCTGAAGTGGCAGCAGCACCAAGGTTGGTGGACTTCAAGCTACACCCTAAGCTGAGTTAGTTTCATTGGCTTGACAATAGGTGGCATAATGTTAACATGTGGTTTTTGTCATTTCAGGCTTGCTTCCTGCAGGGACACAGTTTGATCTGTTCCGTGGAACAGCTGCAATGAAGCAAGATGAAGATGATGTGTACCCAACAACCCTAGGGCATCAAATTAAGGTAGTTAAACTGTTAAAATCAACTAGTGGTTTCCAATGCCTGTTCTAGTACTTTTTTTTTAATAAATACTTGATCTTTGATCTCTGTAGCTCTTTTTCTTCGATCAAAATTGCAACTTTCTTCCTGTTTGTAATGCTTTTGTGACGAGCACAAATTTATGCATTTTGTTTGATGCAAAAACAATTGTGGTTTTCTGACATAACTCTTTCTCTCCAAGATGCAAGAAAAAAGAAACCACTGAAATCACTTTCACAAATAGACAACTAGAGAGAGCACTCATAGACCTTGACCACTCATGTATGAAAATTCCAACAGAGAATACCCTGATATTTTATTACGTTTCACTAGTATACTTACAAAGTTACTCATTGAGATCAGATTGAATTAAGTTCATTAACTAAGGTCTGTTTGGATAGTTGAAGTAAAAATGATTTGTGTCAGGGTGTTATACAATTTACTTTGGTTCAAATTTTTTTTTAAAACTTTTGTACTTTAGTGATTTTTTAGCCCCAAAAGTACTTTAGTATTCAAAGTATGTTCTTTCATGCAACTACTCTTTAAGATGGCCCCATATATATATATATATATATATATATATAGAGGGATATCCTCGGTTACTGTTCATAGGTATTCATGTTTTCACAAGATGGCCGAACATGAAATGAAGTAAAGTTTATTCAGATTTAACCTCTCTTTTTTTTACTTCATTATTTCATGTTGGGACTACTTCGTTTATTTAGTATGTTAAGTATTAGTAATATTGTGCTTTAGTCCCACATCGGATAGAACAATAGTGCAAGGGGTTAACCTCTCCTATATATTAGTTCACACAAGCCACGACAGAGAGGCAATCCATGTTACCCTCTGTAAGATCCTGATGTGAAGATCAAGTAAGGACAAACAAACGTTCATGTAAAAAAGTAACTTGTCTGCTCTTTGTTAATTTCTGAAGCCGATGTTGAGAGTTAAAGGTTCCAGCAAACAGACCATTGTTTACCCTCTGAGGATCACAACATTTTTTTGTGGCGGCTACGGTTATAATTTGGGAGTGCGTTGGGGACTAGATTAGGGTTAGGATTTCTGGAGGTGGGGAGAGCCATTAGGGTTAGGGTTTGTGGATGCAGGTACTGTAGCAATGGAGGTAGCGGTACTGTAGCAGGGAGGACGGGTACTGTAGAGGGGTACAGTAGCAGTGGGGTGGCGGTACTGTAGCAGGGTCGAGAATCCGTTAGGATTAAGGTTTTGAGTCGAGAGAGAGGAGATGGATGACGGTTAGGATTTTGGCTCTGATACCTTGTAAAAGTAGAATAATATGATAATTATTGATAAGAGAGCTATATATATATATATATATATATATATATATATATATATATATATATATATATAAGAGGATTATTTTGAGAATTTCTCTCCAGTTGTCAGGATGACATATGTGTACGTACTTTTGGCCTTAGTTGTTTGCTATAACTGGCCATTGTTTCAGCTGGATCTCTCCAGTTGTCAGGATGACATATGTGCACGTACTTTTGGCCTTAGTTGTTTGCTATAACTGGCCATTGTTTCAGCTGGATATCAAGAACTCATTTCTCCATGGGAATATTGAAGAAAAGTGTATGTGATGGGTTCGTTGCAAGGGAGGGTAAAGTGTCTTTTTTGCTGAAGGTCCTCTACGGTCTCAAACAATCATATCGTGCGTGGTTTGGTTGATTTACACATGTTACTTAGTTTGGCATGTGTCAATCAAAGAAGGATCATTCGGTATTCTACCGACAGACATCAGCTGGAAGGATACTACTTGGTGTCTATGTTGACGACATTGTGATCATGGGAGACGACAGTCAGGGTATTGCAGGACTAAAGAAGTTTATGGGAGTACAATTTCAAACCAAGGATATGGGACCGTTGAACTACTTCTTGGGCATTGAAGCCACACGGGACAAGCGGGACATTGTAATGTCTTAGAGGAAGTATGTGCTAGACATACTAAATGATGCAGAAATGATGCAAGTCAAGGGAGCAACCTCACCTATTGATTCAGGGGCAAAGTTATTGTCAGACGAGGGGGTCCTGATGACCAATTCTGATTAGTATCGTCGAGTGGTTGGAAAACTCAACTACTCGGCAGTCATGACTCGTCCGCACATTTCCTTCGCCGTGTCGCAAGTAGATTTATGGCTTCTTCACGAGTTCGACACTGTCAGACAGTTCTCATAATTCTGCGCTATCTAGTCTAGAAAAAGAAATTCGGATGGAGAATCATAGACATACTCGTGTTGAGTATTTTATCGATGCTGACTGAGTCAGGTGCAAACCTGACAGATAGACGGTCTACATCTGGCTACTCGGTATTTATTGGCTGAAACTAGATATCGTGGAAGAGCAAGAACCAGAGTGTGCAGCTGGATCTCTCCAGTTGTCAGGATGACATATGTGCACGTATTTTTGGCCTTAGTTGTTTGCTATAACTGGCCATTATTTCAGCTGGATATCAAGAACTCATTTCTCCATGGGAATATTGAAGAAAAGTGTATGTGATGGGTTCGTTGCAAGGGAGGGTAAAGTGTCTTTTTTGCTGAAGGTCCTCTACGGTCTCAAACAATCATATCGTGCGTGGTTTGGTTGATTTACACATGTTACTTAGTTTGGCATGTGTCAATCAAAGAAGGATCATTCGGTATTCTACCGACAGACATCAGCTGGAAGGATACTACTTGGTGTCTATGTTGACGACATTGTGATCATGGGAGACGACAGTCAGGGTATTGCAGGACTAAAGAAGTTTATGGGAGTACAATTTCAAACCAAGGATATGGGACCGTTGAACTACTTCTTGGGCATTGAAGCTACACGGGACAAGCGGGACATTGTAATGTCTTAGAGGAAGTATGTGCTAGACATACTAAATGATGCAGAAATGATGCAAGTCAAGGGAGCAACCTCACCTATTGATTCAGGGGCAAAGTTATTGTCAGACGAGGGGGTCCTGATGACCAATTCTGATTAGTATCGTCGAGTGGTTGGAAAACTCAACTACTCGGCAGTCATGACTCGTCCGCACATTTCCTTCGCCGTGTCGCAAGTAGATTTATGGCTTCTTCACGAGTTCGACACTGTCAGACAGTTCTCATAATTCTGCGCTATCTAGTCTAGAAAAAAAATTCGGATGGAGAATCATGGACATACTCGTGTTGAGTATTTTATCGATGCTGACTGAGTCAGGTGCAAACCTGACATATAGACGGTCTACATCTGGCTACTCGGTATTTATTGGCTGAAACTTGATATCGTGGAAGAGCAAGAACCAGAGTGTGATAGCACGATCAAGTTCGAAAGCAGAATGTCGAGGCATTGCTTATGGCACAGCAAAAGTGTTATATCTGAAGCATCTTCTACAAGAGCTGGATGAAGAAGCAGGATCTAAAGCAGCAGACATGTGGTGTGATAACCAACTATCCATATTGCTACCAATCCTGTATTTCATGAAGGATGAAGCACATTGAAATCTACATTCATTTTGTCCGTGATGAGTATAAAAGGGAATGATAAAGTTTTACCACATGAGGACAGGTGATCAGATAGTCGGTATCTTCACGAAGTCTCTTTTAGGTCCTTGGGTTCAATTTCTGTGTAATAAGCTGGCCATGATCGACATCTATGCTCCAGCTTGAGGGAGGGTGTTCACTATTAGTAGTATTGGGCTTTAGTCCCACATCGGATAGAAAAATAGTGAGAGGGGTTAGTGTCACGACCCGATCCCAATGTAATGGGTCTAGTCGGATCATGTCCAGCCAACACCGTTGTGAGACGGCGACAGTAAGCTGTATCAAGTAGTGAAACACAACATGCAGAAACATCTAACGGAAATAAAATATTTTATTCAACTGGAAAAGTCTGGAAATAAAACAAACAACAACAATATTCATTTTATTACAAATTGTTCTGAAAATAAAGAAAAGGAAAAAGTACTAAGCCAACTTCTAAGGTTCAGGGGTTCCTGGTTCAGCCGAGCCTGCGGGACCCAAGTCAGGTCCGTAGAAAGTACAATAAGGCAGCTCCTCTTCGTTGCAATTACCTAAAAATGTTGGATCTCCAGTCAGGAGGGAGCAAGGACATTTCATCCACATCTAGCAATTCTAAATTAATATTAAATGTAACATGCGAGACAGTTTAAGAAACAATATATTTTTGTATTTAATAGTAAAAAGATCAACAAGCAAGATGATGTCAATGTCCAGTATGATGCAATGCTAAGCTAGTGTTTGAGTATATAACAGGACATGTGATCAGCTGGGATAGAGGCAATATGTATACTAACGTTTTGGCCAAAACGAATAGTATACGGTACGGCTCAACCCCCTGTGTGGTAGGGGTTAGCGCGAGACGAGAAACGAGCGAGATTTGGCTTTGGTCACAGACGTTATACTACTCCCCAACCAATTCTTAAGTCAATGAGTCAATGAGTCAGTGAGTCAATAATCAATAACCAACATGTCAAGATAGCCATCTAACAATCTATCAACCTATGTAGAGTCCGAGAGGGATCCACGGTGAATCAGTGTAACTATACTATATATAACCAACTGATGCATACATTTAATTATTAAAATAAAAACGCAGACATGGAATAGATATGAAACTTGTCTCAGAATATTCCTTGACGTGGCAGCAACCAGTAGGTGACCGCTAGGATTTACGGATCAGAACCTACAAGATCGTAATACCAGTTTTAGTAACCAGAATTACGCCCTAAATCTAAGGTACAAAACTAGGCCAAGTCTACAGGTTGGTGATCCTAATTGGAACCCATTTGTACATAAAGTAGGTTTTGTTACTAAACTAAAATTAATATATTACCATTTTAAATAAAACATAGGTTTGTCGTAAATAATCATTTAAGAAAATGAACTTAAAAGGTATTTCTAGAAATTAGTAATTTTGTGGGAAAATAGATTTGTCTAAATAATAAAATAGAAATTATTTATCGAGGTTAATTATTTAACAAAAATGATTTTTCTTAAAATTATATCTTTTAATCATTTTCGTAAATAACATAGAAAATCACCTTTAATTATTAAAATAGCAATTAATGCACAAAATACATTTTCTTACCAAAATAATGGTTTTAAGTTACTATAAAAGATTTCGGATTTTATTACTAAATACCATTTACCAAAATAATCATTTTAACACATAATTCGTTTTATAGAAATTAATTAGCTTTTCCTTTATTAATCTCTTTATCAAAACCTTTTGATTTAAAATCATTTTTAAAGAGAATATATATATATATATATATATATATATATATATATATATATATATATATATATATATATATATATAATTATCTAATGGAAACTAATTTTTATTATACACTTTACTAACCAAAACTTTTACTTAAAGAATAATAATTCTAATCCACTATTTATTAACTAATGCCTAAATAAAATAAAGACTTTTGTAAATAATCTACTAAATGATTTCTAGGTTTTTAGATATACATACAACCAAGTTAATAACCACAAAATTAAATAATCTAATTCATAAATCCACATTTTAAATTAATTAAAGCTTATGCAACCAGCAACCTAAACAAAGTTTCCTAAAAGGAATTTATTACCAACATTGCTATTAATAACACACAGAAACTAAATAACAATCTATAGAAACTAATATTAATCTACAGAACAGTCTCTAAGGCCAGGAAAGTCTCTAAGGCCAGGAAGTGAAATATGGGTTCTGTGAAGAATGACAGAAGGAAAGGGAAAAGGTTTACCCAAGGCTTGCACGAAGGAGTACCTAGGGGAGGCCTCGGACTCGGAACAACACTGGGAACGACGAGCACGGGTACGTGCATGCACACGGTGACACGCGGCGACGGGGCACGCACACGGGAGACGGCGGACGCCGGGCGGAGGGCGCGTGCGGGTCTGGGCGGCCGGCGGGGCGTCGCCGGGCTCGGGCGGCTGCGCAGGGGATCGGCGGTCTCGGGCGGGCGGACGTCGGGAGGTTGCGGGAAAGACGGGGAAGAGGGGTGCTGGATCGACGGGAATGGCGAGGTGATCTCGGTGGTGGTCTCGGATCGGGAAATGGTGGAGAGAGTAATGAGTTGTGAGGATTTTGGTGGAGGAAGAAGGTGAAGTTTCTGTGATTGGAAAAGTTTCTGATGGAGTTACGTAGAGATGGTGGGGAGAAGAAGTGGTGCACAAAGTGGATCAAGAGGGAGAACCGGGTGAGTGGGAGAATGGGTATGGAAAGGGGTTCGGGTTGGGGTTGAACCTAATGGGTTTAAGTTATTTGGGCTAGCAAAGTTGGGCTTGGGTTTAAGGCTAAAACAAACAATTAATTAAAAAAAATACAAACAAATCATGGGCTTCACAGTTAGTCTCTCCTATATATATGTAGCTCTCTCATCAATAATAATTATCCTATTATTCTACTTTTACATAGTAAAATAACACTTAAAAAAACTGACCCTTATTCAAAACAAAACTTCCAGAGCTTCTTCCAAACGGCCTAGGTAAACATAAGTAAATATTGTAATATTCCATTTCATTTTAGAAATACTACACTATTGAAATTACAGACATGCTTGAAGCCTCAAGTATTCTATCCTCCTAAAATGTCCACAAGCTTACTTGATGGATATCCTTCTAAAGTACCTTCATGGTTGACCCTAAATTCCGCAAACAGTTGAAAGATACTAGCAGTATAATCTGTTCAATGCAATATCTTGTCACATATCTTTAGACTTTGTGAAAATCTACCCAATAAGTACACTTGATAACTATGACGATAATCAACATTTTCATATTTGGCATATTAATTCCCTCTAGTGCTCATATTGAGGTTTGAGTGAATGTGTCTATGTCAGTAGTAAATTTATATGTAGATTTTTGTATTGATTATAATCATGTGGTTATGTAAGTTAATGGTTTCTGCTTGTTATTTTAGTTGGTTTCTTGACCACTCTATGCATGATGTATTGATGATCATGTAGATTATCTTTGGGATTTGTTCATTAGCTTCCATACTCTTTTTTACAAATATAATTTGGTTTTTGGTAAATCCTACTCGTCTGTTTCTTGTCAGTTCGGAAAGAAAAGTAACCCAGAAAATGCTCGATTCTCGCCGGATGGCCAGTACTTAGTCTCATGCTCAGTCGATGGATTTATCGAGGTACAATATCTAAGTAACATCCTGATTGTTGATAGCCATAGTTGATGATCTTCCATACTAAAATGTTCAGATTCAGGGAGCCCATGTACCTTTCAGTTTTTTTTTTCTTTCTTTTTGACATTGATGTTATATCTTTTCGAAGAACCAAAAGGAAATGTTCTAGATCAAATAAGAAGAAGATTATGATTAAGGATCTTTAACAGGTTTGGGATTACATAAGCGGGAAGCTCAAGAAAGATCTTCAATATCAGGCTGATGTAAGTTTTCTAACATATGTACTGTCATGGATGGCCACTTATGTTTCTCAACTTATGTAGTTGTTCTATGCTTTAATCTGTGACTAGTTAAATTCAATTACTTACATTATCTCCTAGGGAATCTTGTCATACTTGCCCAACTCAGGACTTAGTATGAAATTTCTGCACCTTTGACTGCAGCTTCTGCATTTGCTCAGTATGATTTCAGTCCTTTTTTTTTGGCGTTTGGTGCATGTTCACCTAGACTTTTATGTCAATTTCATGCTGAATAAATGCTTCTTGAATTTATTCATTTCCACTCTTCTTTCCTTTTAAACTCTGTTGGTTCCACAACATAGACACTTCTCTCTTTTTAAGTATTCTTAAAATTTTCATCTGTATACAGTATTGTGCCTCATAATCCAAATTCAGTTTAATATAAATCTTACACAGATTCGACCACAAATGCAGCAATGACGGAATCAATTCTGTACCTGTATATTATAATTTTAGAGACCGTACTTTCCAGTCTTTCAGAGATTGAATGATGTAAAAGGTTCCAAGTGTAATTCATAATAAAGCAAATAGCTAGAGTTTATGTGCACGTCATGAATGTAAAATGATCTACAATTACTTTTCTGTGGGTATATTCTGCTAACATCTATGATCGCAAAATGGTGCAGGATGCTTTTATGATGCATGATGACGCTGTACTTTGTTTTGATTTTAGTAGAGATTCAGAGATGCTTGCATCTGGATCACAAGATGGAAAGATTAAGGTATATTTTCTTTTATGGTTTGATATCTCCACAATCCAACACTTAAACCTTCGCTTGGCACTAAAACATATTAGCCATCTTTACAAAACATTCAACTTATACAGCCAATCCAGTTTCCAGGACTGTTTCATATAAAAAAAAATTCAGTTACTGTCGTTTCCTTGAATGTTGCCAAGGAAGAAAAATAAAATTTTCTTATGTAACTTTAATTGCTACATGCTTCAGATTTGATTGGTTTCTATTAACTAGGATGTTTATCCATGTGCTTTTGCAACACTCAAAAGTTTCGAGGGATGCATCTGACAGAGGCCTTGTAATAAAAGGCTAACATACCCTATAAACAATTTGCAACTCTCGAGTGTTTCTTAATAATCTTTATTTATGGAACATGCATGGAGGATGATACATGTCACGAGTCACATGGGCTTTGCTATACTGGCTAGATGGTTTAGGTCAGTATGTTGTTTGAGCTAGTTCTTTCCCGAACAACAAGGTATATAACCTTACCTGTCCAACAAATATAAGTATTCCTGAGAGCCTCAGTATGATAACTTTTGTAGTTCTTTTGCAGGATAATTTGCTTCTTTTGTGTTTCACAAGAAGTAGGATTGATTATAAGTCATGTTATTGTCATCAAGTATCTCTGTGCTGATAGAAAAGGAGGAAAGATTACAAAGCTGTAAGAAATTAGTTTGTTTTTCATGGATCAGTGTTATGGATGATGAACTGGTGAAACTATGGTGCAATGCCTTCTTAGAATAGTTAGTACATTGGAATTGATTAAAAAGGTTCTCCTCCCTCTCCTCTCATCCTCAACGCACATACAGGCCCACAGACTCACTTACCGCTCCATCCCCTCTTCTAGCACATTCAAGTTGTACATAAGGGTTTTAAGAAAGTAGTTGTAATCACACTGGAGTTCGTCAATCTACAATTTGGGGTTAACTTATAAAAATGGCTACTGGATATTCTTTGAGGAAAACTAGATTGTTTGGACCTATCATCGGTAAGATGTTAACCTTGCCTTCCAGGTTACTGCATGGGCAACGAGAACTTTTCTCCTTCCACCAAAGCCTGCTTGAATTAAACCTTCCAGTTAAAGGAAGAGGTGAAAACATCATATAGTTCTCAAATTATATGCTTGCGATAAATTGTGGTGCTTCTTATCAAGGTTCATTGTATCGGTATCGGTATCGGATAATTCCTATGAGTTTAGGTATCGGTGATATCGGCACTATTGGATCGGAGTATCGGGTTTTTTGGTATCAGAAAGCAAATAATTATTGATAATTATTAACATTTTAGAAAATATATTTTATACATTTAGGCATAATTACAATGTTGTTTCTTAGTAGTTTTGAAATTGAATGAAATAATACTCACCCTTGCCGATTGGTTTACATGCGATAAGTTTTGTTCCTTTACATGCTTTTACAACATTACTATGCTTTTACACCCTTGCTCATTTGTCTCTTTCGTTCAATTTTCTTTGCCGAATTGATCGGAAAAGAGACCCCAATGTCGGTATCGGTCAGTATCGGGTATCGGTCGGTATCGGATCTGGACATGCCAAACCGTATGGGTATCGGCCGATACTGCAAACTATGCTTCTTATACAATGAGGGTATTGGGTATTATGGATGGCTTTACTTGAAGACAAACTTGTTTGTAAGTTGCTTTGTTTTTAACAAACATGGGCATACTTTGTTTTCTGCATAGTAATAGTAATAGTATACCTGCTCCTCAAATATTTTTCTCCATTCTTTAAGGTTCAGTTTTAAGGAATTGGTTGTCTATGTAACCATAACAACTTAATTATTCACTTGATAAATTACATGGTACCACATTCTTAAATTGACCTTTTAAGTGCATTGGTATAACTTGAGATTCTGAAATGCTAAAGTATGTCCGCTTTTATTCTTGTTTGACATTTAGTGATGGATTCTTTAGGTTTGGCGAATAAGAACAGGCCAGTGCTTGCGACGTCTGGAACGTGCACATTCTCGGGGCGTCACCAGCCTTGTATTCTCTCGTGATGGAACTCAGCTACTAAGTACATCCTTTGACAGTACTGCAAGGTTTTTCTTTAAATTATTGAGCACTTTTCTGAAATTTTAGTTGTTTAATAGGGATCCTATTTTCTTACATAGTATTTAGTTGAAATCTCCAGTACTTTCATTTCTTGAACATAATGAGCAAGCTATGCAAAACTAAATTATAAAACATGTTTAATTCTATGACAACATTGAACAATCCATTTCTTTGGTCTTTTCTAATAGATATTCCAGGATACCAGTGGTTGAGAACTTGTGCCACTTAGATACTTTGTGCTATTGGAATGCGTTGTCATTTGTCAAATAAAATGGATCTTTCATGTGTTGTCTTATTTTATCTATATTTCTAAAGTTAAATATTTTGAAATGTAGTGTCTCCCATTATCCATACTATGAAATTACTCTACATACAAACATAATTTTGGGAATATCATGTATCTAATTTTTATTAGAGATGCAAAATTGCAAATGTCTGCTTTTATGCTCATATATCAATGAATTGTTCAATATCTATGACAAAGTATGTGTGGAATATTCATCGAATAGTAGGGACAGATTTTAAGCATAGTTTGCAGTATCGGCCGATACCAATACGGTTTGGCATGTCCCGATCCAATACCGACCGATACCCGATACAGTCACTTTTTCGGTCAATTCGGCAAAGAAAATTGAACGAAAAAGACCAATCAGCAAGGGTGTAAAAGCATAGAAAGGTTATAAAAGCATGTAAAAGAAGAAAACTTATCTATCGTATGTAAATCAATCGGTAAGGATGACTACTACTTCATTTAATTTCAAAACTATTTAGAAACAACACCGAAAATATTAAAATTATGCCTAAATGTATAAAATATATTTTGTAAAATGTTAATAATTTATTAATAATTATTTGTTTTCCAATACCAAAAAATCCGATACTCCGATCCGAAACCTCCGATACCGCCGATCCCGAAACTCCTAGGAATGGTCAGATACCGATTCCGATACCGATACCGATACCGATACTTCGAACCTTGAATTTTAATTTTTAACTAAGCATGGACATTATTTTGAATAATATTTTCTGGTTCAAACATCATAATAATTAATAAGAAAGGCTTTGCCAAAGAAAAGAAAAGGGGAAAAAAGAGAGCTACTGACCATTAAAAACAAATACTAATTTATTCTTTTTACTCCTGCTCCTGATATATGTTTACATCTCATCTGCAAAATATATTCATCGAGGATATCCCATAGGTGAACTTGGCATTTAATGGGCGAAAAGAACGGATAGAATGCCCAAATTTGCAAAAAAAAGAAGTTAAAACAAACTACAACGGCTGCCATTGACCATGAAGCAACACGGCTATTGCTGCAATCAAGAACAGAGTCACTAGGGGTTTAGCTTAACTCAATCATTGCATGGTGTTTATCAAAGCCATAAGAAGGCTAATCAATCGTTATAAGAACTTTAGGTAACTCTTCACATACATGCGAAAGGTGACTGGCCTGATGTCACTGGAGTGCATGAAAAAGGAGCGGCTGAGTCAGTGTGGAGCTACAAGAATGTAATAATTTAAATCCTTGCATCATAGACTAATTTATGACCAGACTCATGATTTACATTTCACAATGACATAATATGCAGTATTTAATTCTAGCACAAATCTAATCATGAGTAAGTCTCATTGTTATACACAATTTCCTGTGTCTCATGTTTGCTGGTCCCACACCCAGACAAAGAGAACTTTTCCATTTCACTAAGTAATTAACAAAGTATTTGTCTAACCTTTATGAAATGAATCCTTATGTTGTACACTTTGAGGCCAGGGTGTTCTCCGGAAGGGGCATCTTGCCTCTGAAATGACATTAGTGAAGGGTAGGCTAGGGTGTCACCTCCTTGGTGCAAAACAATTTGTGTGTATACACTGTATAGTGCTCTCTGGTTTAGGATTTTTCTATGGACACTAGATTATGGTCTCTAGTCTCTACTGTAGATCACTAGGTTAGTGACATTATTGTTCATCTATCTGGTTGGAAATAAAATGGGAGTTTACTTTTATTTCTCTTTTTTATGTTTCTGAAAGTTTATTTCCTTTATTCATGTGAAGGCTTACAACATCGATGATCAATATTGCAGAATCCATGGTCTCAAATCAGGGAAAATGTTAAAAGAGTTTCGAGGCCACAGCTCTTATGTGAATCATGCAATCTTTACGAATGATGGCAGTCGTATCATTACTGCTTCTAGTGATTGTACTGTTAAGGTACAAATCTTCTACTTCAATCTTCACTAGTTTTATACTGTTAGAATTTTAACGAAAATATATCTGCCATTGCAGGTTTGGGATATGAAGACTACTGATTGTTTACAGACTTTCAAGCCACCACCCCCTTTAAGGGTATTATGTTAGCTATTCCATAACCCTCATTCTGCTTGCTTTCTGTTAATGGAGTCTTTTATAAAAAAGTTAGTGATTTTCATGGGAGCAGTGCTGATAAATCTAACACATAATGTTTCTATATGCTACTCTAGGGAGGTGATGCTTCTGTAAATTCAGTTCACCTGTCTCCAAAAAATACCGAACACATAATAGTGTGCAACAAGACGTCATCAATTTACCTCATGACACTTCAAGGGCAGGTAATTGTGTATTAAGCAAGTCGAGGCATACTTAAGAGTTAAGACACATTGTAATTCTTCATTCCTTTACTTGTCACTGCATAGATAATTCTCCTATTTATACCAGTAGCTTAATCATGGAAACTGTTTACTTCATGCTAATAAACACCAGAACTTGCACATTTTATCTGTAGCATGTTGAGCCATACTTAAAACTATATTCGTATACATCATCCATTATTTGTTGCTATGTGTTGCATGCACACAAAAAACGACATTTCACTCATGCACACAAAAAACCACGTTTCACTCATGCACACAAAAAACGACATTTCACTCATACACACAAACACGACATTTCACTCATGCACACAAAAACGACATTATACTCATGCACACAAACATGAGCCTCAATTCAGACACAACAAAGACACAACCCCGGTATTGGTATGTCCTGGTGTATTTTCTACTGTGGGGTTGTGTCCGACATGACGAGACATGGCACCAAATTTGTGCTCTCGTGCTTCCTAGGTTGCAATACCAATCATTTTCCTTTTTTATACCTGGTAACTTAACCATGGCAGTCTTTTTTATTTTTTGAGTCATTGTTTACAAAGGCTAAAGCACTTGCATGTTTAATGTTGGTTGCTTGTTCATGTAACCTTTTCAACCAATGTTACTTGCTGAACAACTTGGTCAATTTCACCTCTTCTTTTCGTACATTCAAGAAACACTGCATTCATTTGTTTTTATATAAATGAAAAAGATGCAAATTTTCATATTCTAGAAGGGGAAATAATGCTGACGCAGGCAAACCATAGTAGAAACCAGCCAACTTATGTTATAATATGGGATCTGATAGTGGCAAGAAAAGTTTAACCAACCCCTATCACATAGACTATTACTTGTATTTTCCATGTATATATATATATAGAGAGAGAGAGTGAGAGATCACAACATACAAGCTTACAGAGAAAAACAATTGGAACATGCATGTGTGGATGGATTATGATTCTACTGATTATTGCCATATATATAGAGTGAGAGATCGAGATGTCGACCCAGTATGAGTGACTATGTAAATTGTAAAAGTATTTGTTTTAAAATTAATTGAAGAGTGGGATACAGAATGAGAATGGTTAGTGAGAGGTCGTAGATTGATGTAAGAATTGCTTTAAGATATGTTTGTAGTTGAATTATTTATGAGTGTTTTTTGGTTGTAAAGTGGTCAAATAAATGAGTCATAAACACGCTCAATTCAATTGGGCAGTCTTTGTTTTGGTTGTACAGTGATAAAATGGTGTCATCTTGACACATGCTCACCAGGGGTGGGGATGAAAGGAGGGATAACAACCTTCGATTACCCTAAGCATGTATGACACTTCTAAAACGGAAAATCTGTCACAATTATTCTTCCTGATTTGGAAAATTTGAGTGTTCTAGTACCACGGGATTGCCACTAATTTAGGATATTGGAGGTTCTAGATTGATGCAAATCTTATCCCTTTTCTACACAGAAGTTGTTTTGGTGACTTGAGCTTGCATCCTCCATGACCAAGAGTTGAGCCTTACGGTCATCACAAGCAACACTTTTTTGCAGAACGTCAAGTAGCAAAACTACTAAGACAAACTTAGAGGCTTTTTTTAGTGTCAGCAAATAGCCAAAACCAAATAAAATGAAGTAAAGTTATATGTATGAAGACACTGGAATGTACACTGTTTTGATAACTAATTTTTACTACAGAGATGTTTTGGTCGGGGACTAGAAAGCTGGTGACACTGATATTGTGATCAGTTTTGTTCACCAAAGAGATGCAGAAAACCCAAATAATGCCGAGAAACTCTATTTCTTTCAAATGTTGAGAATGACACTATTATTTAAAGCTTGGATAAGCCAGCGAAGTTTAATAATGGTAAAGTTGGACCTCTAAACAAGTAAACTGACATTTTAAACACACAGCAAATACCACTCTCTTATCAAATCAGCTTACCCCTTGTACCATTAGATACATTAAGAATATTAGTAATTGTTTGTCTTGATATTTACATTCTCATGTTCTATAGATAAGTAAAATTTCCTTGTACACTGTTGAACCTTAAGATACATATCACCCACCATAGATGTTGATGACAGGACCTACCATTATTTGTTAAACTGTCATCTTTGTTGGCATGGAGACCTCTCACAAACACTCACAAATGGAGGAAAGATGAAGATGCTAAAATAGAACTCACAAGTGGAGAGGAGAACTGACTTAAATTATTTTTGATTTCCTAATTGAGCTTTAGAATTAGTAACTCGAAGGACAAGAATAAAGAGACAAAGTAAAACATCAAATTTAGTTTCTAACATCTTCCCGTATATTTGATCCTCTGAGCACCTCAATCTTTGAGTGGCTTCGTGAAAATCTCAGTAACTTGATCTTGTATTTTGATTTCACAAACTGAAGCTTGAGAGTAGAGAACTGGCTTAAATTCTTTTTGAATTCCTAATTGACCTTTAGAGTTAGTAACTCGAAGAATAAGAATAAAGAGACAAAGTAACATATCAATTTAATATCTAACATCTTCCCGTAAATTTGATCCTCTGAGCACCTCAATATGCATCTTCAAAGCATTAGCTTTGAGTGGCTTCGTGAAAGTGTCGGCAACTTGATCTTGTATTTTCACAAACTGAAGCTTGACTTCCTTCATAGCAATGCATGCTTGATAAAATGGTATCTCTTGTCTATGTGCTTGCTTCTCTCATAAAAGATGGAATTCTTTGCCAAGGCTTGAGCATATTGTTGTCAATCATACTTCTTGGCGACTTCCTCTTGCAACAAATGGAGTTCCTTTGATAATCTTATTAGACAAATAGAACAGCATAGCATGTACAAGAAGTAGCTATAATATATATATATATATATATTCAAAAGCACATGTTTAAACAACACGTATCACATTATATCCCATGAAAACCCAATGTCAGTGGTGCATCTTCCATCATCCAAGTCTCACAAAATTGTGACATATTCCAAATCCGAGACAAATCACTATCATACTAGCCTATAAGCTCATAGTTCTTGAATGGGAGATTAAATAGGCCAAAGTGAAGTATATTTTTAAGTGGTATTCTCTTTGCCCTCTTCATGTGTATAAATGAGGGAGTTTCCATTTAGTGGCTCAGGAGTCCAAAAACAAACAGAAAGTAAGTCTCAAGTACCATAGGCTAAATAGAAAGTAAGTCTTACGTACCATAGGCTAACACAAGGCTCTTGAAGACATTAGGATCTACCTTCTCTCTGTCCTGTTACGTTGACTTCAAGCTACTTTCCGTATGAGTGATAACTGGTTTGCAACTGAGCATATTGAAATTCTTCGGAAAAAAAATGTAGCTTTCTTGTGAGATTAAAATGTGATACATTGTTTGCGACCTTGATACCCAAATAGTAAGATATGAGGCCTATGCCATTTAATTTTAATTCTAAAGCCATAGCTGCCTCGAACTCCTCGTGCTTGCTTGGATTTGTTCCTGTAAAGATAAAATTATCCACATAAAGTCATGCAAACAAACCATCTCCATTTCTATACACATTGGTTAAAGTGCATATTCTTATGGGTATCCAGTGAATTTGTTTTCCTGAAATAGCTATCAAGTTGGTTATTTCACACCCTCAGGACTTGCTTCAAACAATATAATGTCTTATTTGGCCTTAGAACCTTGTTGTCTTACCCTTTAAGAACATATCTCATGGGTTCATCGATATAGACTTCTTTTCATGTAAGCCGTTAAGAAAGTCAAACTTTACATCCAATTGATAGATCTTCCAATTTTTATGACTTGCAAGAGAGATTAGTAGTCTACTACTTTCCAGACATGCAATTGGAGCAAACACTTCACTACTTTCTGGACATGCAATTGGAGCAAACACTTCACCACAATTAACTCGATGAGTCTTGCTTGTACCTTCCCACCTCTTTGTGTTCTTTTAGCTTTGAACATCCATTTTACTCCATTTGGTTATGTCATTTTGGAAGAGTGGCTAGCGCTCCATATCATTTTCTTTATGACTTCAATTTCTTCATGCATAGCATGTCTCCACCATCTTTTGTCGTCTCTTTAAAATTTGAACTTTCACCCTTTGCAAAAAGAATAGGGTAATGCTAACTGTAATCTCAAGATCATTAATATTTTGGAGGCTTCTCATTCACTATGGTTGTTCACTTGAACTTCCTTCACATTAAAATCATTATGTGACCAGGATAAAGCTCAATCAAGATGCACTTGGCTTTCTTGGTCTTCGTCAAAGTTTGGAAAGAAGGCGTAGGTATTGTTCTCTGGATCGTCCCAGTTGCTTCTTCATCAAACTTAAGATCTCTGTGAATATTATCTTTCCACTCCTAGGTCGTAGAGTTTGTTGAGTTTTGAAGATGTATTGTAACTAGGGAAGATTTAATTGTCACTTTGATCAACAAACTTGGATCTTCCTTGGTTAGGTACATAAGCATAAGCAATACTCACAAACACTCGTAGATGAGAGGTGCTTGGCTTCATTGTGCTCAATGCTTTTAAAGGTGTTAGATACTCAACACGTTTAGTATGTAACTGATTAGATGAATAAGTTGTACCGGAGATGGCTTTGGCTGAATTTTCTTTTCAATTTCAACATGCCTCGTGTCACATTTGAAATTGTCCCATTCTTTCTCTCGACAATGCCATTCTACTATGGTAATTTAGGAATTGTTTGAGGACGAAAAATTCCATGTGATTCACAGAACACGCCAAATTCGTTTGAGGTGAACTCACCTCTATCAGTTCTTAAGGCGTTAATCTTGTGTTCTGATTTCAACGAGTGACTTTAAGGCTTTAGTCTTGTAGTTGTTCTCATTTTGATGAGTGATTTGCACTTCTTAAATGATTCAAAAGCTTCAGACTTCTACTTCAAAAATAAATAAATAAATTTCGATTGAAATCACTAATAAAGAGTAGAAGTAATTGCTTTTACCTAGCAAGGAGGGTTGATCGGCCCACAATCATTAGCATGAACTAGTTGAAGCGACTTTGTTGTTCTTGAATTAGCTTCACTTATAACGAGCTTTCTCGCATGCTTTCCATGAATACAAGTTTCACAAAGCTGGTCGGGATAGTCTATGATCAATATTTCCTTCATCTTATTTTCTCCTTATGTCTCGAGTCCTCTGAATTAGATGGCCAAATCTCATGTTCTTGCGCCCAAATCGAGGCTTCAACACATGCATTCAAGCACATGCTAACACCACCTTTTAGCTTGAACATTTTGTTTCTTGAGAGTACCTTGGGAATCAAATTAGTATTTTGATATCTTACACAATTAGTAGTCTCTTTTATATGGACTTCATACTCTAAAATTTTCAGAAAATAACAGCTCATGGTATATTGACACTGCCGTAAGCAATAATCACATGGCAGGTGGCATGACAAAGTAAGTAATGACTTTAGGACTCGTGCATTCAACATCTTAACCATGAGTAGACCGAGCTTCTGCAAACTCTAATGATGAAACTTTGTGTCGATGTGCTTACTTCAATCACGGTGGATCGTGTTTATGACTAACTCCTTTGTCGATTTTTTGTCAACAAAATTCTTCGTAGGTTTATTCTGCATCACTTACGGAGATGCTTATTGGCAATGAATCGGCAACGGAATTAGCAAAGAATCCGGTCTACCATGATCAAAATAAGCACACCAAAACAAAGTTTCATTCCGTGATATTCGTTGTAATATACACAAGAGAAGGAATAATGAAATTAAATGATATAGTGGGCTATCACGGTGAGAAAGTGACATGTGGGTCATATGCTTCTATGTCCTCCCATGTCCCTTTAGAACATGTCCTGACTCCTGGTGCATCACTTCATATATAAATCGCCCAATATATCAAGTTGCAACCACAATTGGCGGTAGATAGGGGTTTCTGATTTTAGACTAATTAAAAGGATTCACACCCACAATTGGAGCATGAAGTGGAGATAAGAGCATTGCAAACTCTGATTTATTTTGGTTTACCCATGTGGGGTAGTCAAGCCCTCGATCTCTCTCCACATTAACTCTACTATTAATGAAGAGCTTTATATCGATCTCCTCGACTGAACACAAGTTCTATGATATCAAACTCTTACAACTCCAATTCTTCCAAAACCGGAAGCAAACCGCTTTAATAGAGAAGAACTAATCTTCGTTGAACAGTTGAGGATCAATATAAAAGTTAAGAAAATCTAATTAGGATGGAGTAGACAAATGGAAGCTTTAGTTAGGAGGTAGTAGTTTCCTCAAGTAGGAAGACGAACTTATGACGAAGAGAGTAATAAATGGGCCCCAAAGGGGAATTCGACTTCCTCAACAAAACTTGCCATCTGAAACTTTTTATTATGTTATGGGCTCTACCAGTCAACACAATTGACTGCCTCTCTAGACAGTTTGACCACTTTAACTTACTCCTGTTGGATCTGTCCCATTCTATAATTTTCACTAGATTTTTGGACTGCAGAAAACAATCAACTCCAGTCGTATGTGCAGTCGACCTTCAGTCAACTGTGTTGGTTGCCTCCAATTTTATATTTAGCTGTCAATTGGATTCACTGGGCTCATCAGCCAGTCGATTATACCTTCGACCATTCTGTCATTCGTTTTAGCCAATTGATTAAAATTGGTTTGACAAGTTGATTTCTAATTCTTTTTTTGGTGACCAAGCTAAACTGTCCTGGGCTATTCGAGGGTCTTAAGTCTAGCTTCCAAGTGGCCCATTCATAGAGTTACAACACTCCCCACATCTCTCATAATATTACAAATTGGCAACGTTACAATTTAGACATCAACAACAAAGCCTTTTGTCCCAATTTTCTAGAGACGACTATATGAATCATATTCTTCCATTCAGCTCTCTTAGGGTCATGTCCCCTCTAACATTAAAAAAAAATGTATCCTTTGTTAGAGACCAATTCAAGTTTGTTTAGGCTCCTTTAATTAGTATCCTAGTGCTTTTCCTAACCGCTGCATGTATTGGTCTACTTTGCACATGCCAAACCACCTGAGCAAATTTCTCTCATATTATCCTCTCAATTGGTGCCACCTCCAACATCCCACGAATCCATCATTTCTTATTATATCTTTGAGTGTATTGCTACTCATCCATCTTTAAGTGGTCATTTTGATATTGTTAAAGTCCTACCACTTGCATCAAAACTCTAGAGTTTTAGTGAGAGTTCAGGGTTAATGTTTATATTATTATAATATGCTTCACAGGTTGAGCGGCGAGTTATTTGTTGAGAGTTGGATTCACACCAAGGTATAATTTTTTCATCTGCTTAAAGTGTACCAAAGAAGATCCAAACTTGGGTTGCTCTGATATCATATGGAACTCCATGCCACTTGCACCAAACTTCTAGAATTTTAATGAGGGTTGAGGGTTAATGCTTATATTACTCTAATAGATACCATGCTTCTTGAGTATATCCATCTACATTGAGTCCATATTCCGGTTTTCGAAATCCATTCAATTATGATTGTCAGCTTGAATGAGTTAAATAAGATCCTAAAAATCTCCATGAGTACCCAAAACTAAAATATATAATAAATTGAAATTCACAGACATAATCAATAGGTAATAGGTATTTATTAAAATACCATTTGAGACATTGGAGCTAATTATCTCTACCTTTTTCATGATGACAACCTTATGTTTACACAAAATTTTCAGCTTTCAATATGTGAAGTTGCAATACGAAATGTGATATAAAAGTACCAACTATCTTAACCGACATGAATACTTGTACCATATATTATCAAACCATAATGTGTACCACAGCACTATACTATTTATGACATTGTCGCGCGAAAATATCACGCTATTATCAAATCACGACATCATCACATTTGGTGTGTGTATCAGGAACCTATACTTGCATGTAAAGTGTATCTTGGAAAAAAAATCATTTCTAGGCTGCCTTGTTTGATATAAGTTGGTTTCAATGACGGATCTCTGTTTGGGAAAATGACGATGTCTATAAAATTCAGATAATTTTATTTCTAACCGTTTTAAATATTATGAAGTCTTCTAATTAGTATGGTACTTACTATTGTTCATGCTTTGGTTCTAGTGTTATTGGAACGCTTACTCACTGTTGGCAAGTTTAGTTATGGTAGAATGTCTAATTGAACTTTTTTGGTAACTTTGTTGGTAGGTTGTAAAGAGTTTCTCCTCTGGTAAAAGAGAAGGTGGAGACTTTGTAGCAGCCTGTGTTTCACCAAAAGGAGAATGGATTTACTGTGTTGGTGAAGATATGTATGAGATTATTCTAGCTTATAAGCCTTTTATATTTGTCGTATGATTTTCTTTTCCGGTCATAAATTCTGATTTCGTAGTCCAGTTTTCCTGTTTTATTTGAACGCCATTAGCTATGAATTAAGGTGAATATTATAGTTGCACTCACTTCTGAAAACAGAGCCGAATGGAAGAAGCGGATTCGAACAGCCAACCCAAAGTTCTGGGACAAAGGCTTTGTTGTTTTTGTTGTTGTACTCACTTCTGATAACACCCAAGAGACATCCATTGATCTCTTCCTGACCCTATTGGGTTGTGCTGCGAAAGGCTGTGGTACCAGGATTTTCCAAAACTATGTTGTTTACCATAGATCATATTGATTTAGCATAGATACTTCTGTCCAGGAGATTTTTTCAATAGTGATGCTACTGGAACATATGGAGATGTGTTAAACACTTGTCAAATGTGGCCACATTTTTAACTGTGTTATTATTTTGGAACTCCTTGGATGCTTATTAGTTTAAAACTTTCACATCTTTCATCTGCACAGCATTAAGTGAGACAATTTCTTTATTTATTTATTTTCAAACTAAATTCACTAACTAAATAGTCTTACCCGTGGTCACTGTTCTAAAAGGCGGTCTAGGCGGCGGTCTAGGCGCCTAGCGCCTAGTGTCCGCCTGATACCCGCTTAGGCGTCCGTCTAGACCTCCCGACGTCCGACTATGCATGTTTTTGGGGTTTTATGGACTTTTTCCGCAATTCTTAGAGCATCATTAGTAGTTGGGACTCTCCAATGCAATTTGGAGCCCAAAATTTCAAAAAAAAGGTAAATGTAGAATGGGTTGGGTTTGTATGAGAATAGTAAGAAATGATAAAGTGGGCTCCGGTCCCAAAAATTGTGTGGTCAAAATTTAATGTAGGAAAAAAATAATATAAAGTTTAGAATCTAGAAAGTTGGGCTCCAAATTGGAACTTACTATTCTACAAAACGAGTTTCTACAATCTAGAATCTAGAAATTGGGAGGCCCAACCCTTAGCACCCATGGATGGGTTGGGACCGAAATTGTAGAAATTGAGACTAGGGATGAGACTTATTATTCTACAAAATGAGCTCCTACATTCTAAATCTAGAATCTAGAAAATGGGATGGGCCTTACTAATGATGCTCTTAGTAGGTTTTTTGTATTTTATTTATTTAGTTTTGAACTGCCTAGATCTAGGCGGCCGCCTAGACGACCGCCTAGGCAGGCTAGGCGCCAGGCGACGAGTGTCCGCCCGACTAGCGCCTAGCGCTTTTCACAACCTTGCCCGTGGTCATGCATTTTGGTTGATATTAGGTTTCACAAAGATTATATCATCTTGTATTACCTCCAGGAAATTACGAATAGGGTAGCCATTTTTGGTAAATAAGAATATGTGCTAACCGATTGTGATTATTCTGAATTATCACTTTCTCATCCACTAGTTGCTCTCCCCATTTTTGTCATATACCACATGTTGCAATACCATTTCCATATATTGTTCTACATAGTTATTGTTTTCATGTTTTGTGGTTTGTATGCTTTTATTTGATACTTCTTTTACTCTTACATGCAGGAATATGTATTGCTTTAGCCATCAGTCCGGTAAGCTGGAACATCTAATGAAGGTTGGTATTCTCAGTTATTGTTGTCCCGAGTGATTATCATGATGTTATATTTTCATATTCACACCCACGCACAAACACCTACAAGCAAAGACAGAAACAAGCTGGGTGATTTTGACGAGTACAAGACACCGATATGGTTTAATGCGGCAAATGCGGCAAATGCCCAGAATCAGGGAACTGTTGCTCTACCAGCTACTCGTGCTATGACATTTTCCTGTATTAGTTGAACGATCATTAGAGTTCCAAACAGTAGGAGAAATGGTCAAACTTCCTCCAGTCCTAAGAGCTCTCGTTTGACCCATTAATCGAACTGCACATTTTAGCTGGAGAATGGTGTGGAGGTTATTGGCGTCAAAGCAAGCTCATGTTAAGCTTTTGTGGGAATGTGGATTTCTCCAAGAAAGGCCACTACATAATCACGTTTCGGTCCTTCACCTAATATCAACCTAATCCAGTATGTCATATTTGGGACCAATTCCACTAGAACTTTGCATATGCATTTGCAGTGATAAACTTCAAATGGTGGAGGAACTTCTTGTGGGTTTGGCAACTAAAAAGTAGTAATAGTTTTCATTAAACGTGTCCTCCAACCTTCCTAACGTGATATATTTTTCTCTTTTGAGACTGCGTATCCCCACTTCAGGCAAAAATCTAATCTTGCAGCTCTATATATTGCTGATACCACACGGCTACTCTTCAGTATGACCATAAAAAGTGTTACTTCTCAAACCTGGGACATCGGGTCTTATTTGGGTTTGATCAATGTGAATGGGCTAACCTTAAAGTGTTAGTTTCGTCTATATAGATTACATGATTGAAGTACTATGTTTTAAAGGATAGTACATAATAGTTTTGGGATCCATTTGGGGAAGTTAAAAAACAGTTTATATCATTATCCAAGTCTTCTCTATCAGAATGGGTCTGCCATGGAACTAAACTAAGCGTATATTCCACAAATGAAATTGTCCATGTCTTTAGGACCGGCTGTTCAACGTGGTCCCTTTATGTTTTTACAAGCTCCATAAGCACTAATAAAGAATCCAGGCGGGGAGCTAAGACGATAACCTTCATTTTAAGGTATAATAATGTCTGTCTTTATGGCTCAATAGCCAAAGAGCTGAAAGAAATGACACTCTTCGTTCAGTAGATAAAATAAATAAATATAAAATATAATAGAGTTTAGTAAAATGTAAACTGCAAAAGGGTTTTTTGTCTAAGAATAATACATATTTTTGGACTTAACAAACTACATGAGAGTCAAATCACCAATCGCATTGCATTGTCATGCTGAAACGCATAAAACATAGTTTAACAGATATCAAGTATCTTTTGCTAACTCATGTTTCATATGATGTATAATAGCACATGCTAATATGCAATGTTAATATCAATTGCCGAGTCCTTTTCTTCTATTTACCTATACTAATGGCTGTCCCAGTTGGTAACATTAGCAACTATTGTGCCCCTTCTTATTGCACTTGATCCATGTTCTTTTGGTCTACCCTTGTCCTAGGAACTCAAACCAAAATTCTCTCTCCTTAGGTGCATCTATTGATCTATATTCTTCTTCTTTTTTTGAGATAAGGCTAGTCACTGAAGACCGCCCATGTCCTGGGCTACTAGCACCAAGACCTCCCTCCCTCCTCACTCCCAATTTTTATTTTGTCCGACCTGAAATTCATACACTGACAATCCCCCACCGCCACACCCCCCAACACCCACACCCCCAAATAGTCCTAAACAAGTTCCTTTTGCTTTTTATTCATCCTTTTTTTTTTTTCTCTTTCTTCTCTTGTTTCTCACTTCAAGAGCAGCTGCCGCCCCCTCTTACAGTCTTAACTTTTTTTCTTCCTCTAGTCTTCCCAAGGAACATCAGCTTCCTCCATAACAATTGCTGCCTTCTTGGCCACCAACACCTTCTACTCGGACGTAGCTGACCAAGCTGCCTTTGATCCCATTTGATGCCTACTCAAATGGTGCAGACCATGCTGCCGTTTATTACATAAAATGATTTTTAGTTTAAATCTTTTAATGGACAAACGGTAGGGTTGACCCTAAATTTTACTGCTTGGGTTCAGGTTTAACCCAAATGGGTCAGGTTTGGATTGAGCATTGAAGGGTTATAGCCTAATCTGGCCCGACCCAATTGCGACACCTCGTAGAAGCCTCACTAGTTACTGGTCTTAAGCCACTAGTCCTTGGTGATATCACTACAAGTATCGGAGTTTGCTTCTTTTTTCTAAACCTGCCACATGACTAGGATTACGAATATCACAAGCCGTTTCTTAAAGTGTTAAATGGGCCGGGAGGCCCAAAATCCGGCCCCGGCCCGGTTCGGTCAAATCCGGTCTGGGCCGGTCCGGACAACGGCCGGACCCGGCCTAGCCTATAGCATATATGGGTTCGGGCTGGGTTTGGATTTGGGGGCCAATAGTCCAGCCCGGTCGGTGAACCGAACCGAATTGAATTTTTTTAAAGTCACGTCAAATGTGATGTTATACCTGGTCGTTCAAATCAGACCTCCATTTCAGTACAATGAGGAGTTTACTATGGTCAGTATTCGTGGAACTAATCATTGTCCGGTCGGTGACTCGAATCAGGCTCGGTTCATGCTCGATGGTGAACCGCCCTACCCTCCCGCGGGCCCCAAAAAATTATATATATATATATATATATATATATATATATATATTGGAGGGTAATTTATCAGAATACCCTCCAATATAAACGTTATTTATAACGTTGGAGGGGTATTGGTAAATTATCCCTCCCAACAGCCATATTAGCCTAAGGAGGGTATTTTACCAAAATACCCCCAATATATAATCGTTTTAACCCTTTTTTACAATTTTTGAAGGGTATTTTGGTTATTTTGTTAAAAATATCCAAATTATCCTTATAACATCTATATTTACATTGGGGTAATTTGGCACCCGAAAATTCCTATAACCAAGGCATAATTCTTCCAAATTTACCGCAACAAAATTTTTTCCCTCTTCCAATACTTAGAAGCATATATGATATTCGGTGAAGAGGTTACTTTTTCGCTGTCATAGAAAATGATCAACCGCCACAGCAACTGCAAGATCAACAATCTCAACCTGCACCGCAATCTCGGGGGGTACAAGGGCCTCAATTCAACCGAAGATCAGAAATTTGGCATCACTTTAGCTGAGTTTACAATGAGTGTGATACTGAAAAAAGAATCTCGCATAAAATTCTTGTTGAACGCTTGCATTTATGAAACGACTCCAATGAAAACCTAAGCGTGATTTTTTTTTTAAGACCAAATTTGTTTTTTTGAATTTCCCTTTTTAATGTCCAAAACATTCATTTAGACTTTTTCCATGGGCCATCCCAGCCGTCAACCGGTCTGGGCCAGGCAGGTCAGGCTAGGCCCACTATAAAACTCTGTTCGGGCTAGGTTTGGGTTTCCATAAGTCCGGGCCAGTCCGGTCCGTTTCCTTCTCGAACTAAGTCCGGCCCGGCCTAGAACCGATCAAATCCGGTCAACACTGAATCTGGGCCAGCCCGGCCCGAAACACACCGACTATTTCTAAAGCGGCGTGAAAAGCTGCTTTGTACATCCCTCCTCTTCCTGCTAAATGTTCGCATTGATCATATTAGTAACTAGACTTTTCTTCTAGTGTTTAGAATTGTAAATTCTTATGTTTGTTATTTTCAAACAGGTCCACGAGAAAGAGGTGCTTGGTGTGACTCACCATCCCCACAGAAATTTGGTCGTCACATATGGAGTAGACTGTACCATGAAAATTTGGAAGCCTTGAGAACAAAATTCTTGTTCATGCAATTCGCAAGTACGATTAACTAAAGTTTTGCTGTACTCTTTTGGGCGCCACTGTAGTTTTGGCAATTTGTAGTTTGTATGATTTATTTTATAGGTATCTCCACCTACACTCAACAATCTAGAAGATTATTTAAGATGGAACCTTAGCTCTAAAGGTATTTTTACTGTGGCTTCTTTGTACATATTTCTAAATGAGGAGGATAGGGTTTTTTTTTTTTTCATTTCCTGTTAGCTTGATTTGGTATAGTGCGATTCCATCAAAAATTAATTTCTTCTTTTGGTCTGCCTGTCATGAGAAAATACTTACTGTTGACTTGCTTAGGAGGGGTTTTTGTTTCCCAAATCAATGTTTATGTTTTTTGATGAAGAAGATGTTAATCACCTCTTGCTTCACTACTCTTTTTCTAGAGAAGTTTGGAGTTATATTCTGTCTATATACTCTTTTGCTCAGGGATGAAACAGATTGGGTCTTTCCTCTATCGTTTAAGTCTTATGGAAACTTATTGCTGCAGTCACATTTTGGTCAAGTTGGAAAGAGGAATCGATGCATCTTCGAAGATAAAAGGAAAAACTGTTTTCAATCTTATTATTGACATCAAAAGTTTGATAGTTTTCTGGGTATCTGCAATCTCTACTGATCTTAAAATGGACTTTGCTCGTGACATTTCTGGTTGGGAATCTTTATTTTAAGCCTTCAATGTTTCAATTTGTAATTTTTTTTAGTTGTTTTTGGTTTTTGTTCGTCCACTTTTGGTGGTCCTTTGTTGTATCTCTTTTCCTTCGTTCTTTGAATAAAATCTTTCCTTCCGATAAGATATAGGTTCTAATATTATTTCAAAACTTACTCCTTTGCCCTTTTTATCAAATTATATCCTAATGATGATTTGCAAACAATGTAAAGAATGGAAGGTGCCATTGGATAATACAAGTAGTTTACTTTAATGGTGGGTGACTATGTTTGTCCATGTTTTAGTATTGAAATCTGCATGTAAGAGTAGTAGAATCTTAAAAGGATGAATATTTCTGTTACTTCAACTTGATTCCTTGAAAATTTGCGACCGTTGGGTTTTTTGGTTTTTTTTTTTTTTTTTTTTTTTTTTTTTTTTTTGGGTGACTTCAGCATCGGAGGTATATACAAGTCCATGTTAGGGAATAAAAATGAAAAGTATTTTTCAAGATGAGCCTATGCGGCAAATCGACAACTCTCACATCAAACACAGGTAGTTGTAGAAAAATAAAGATCACAAAAAATTCAAGACAAAAATACACGAGAATTAAGAGGGAGAGCGGGATCACTACTAAATAAGATTACAAGACGAAATTTCTAGAGAAAGTATACAAAAAATAACACAATCTTTAGAGATTATATCCAAAAAGACCCAATCCAGTTTTTCTCTCACTCTCTCTATTTCTCCTTTATTTTCTCTCAACCTATTCATGCATACCCAAAATCCCCTTGAGCACAATTAATTATTCTACACAAGGAAAATCTTAGGTCCCTTTATATAAGGTGACATATGTCCATATATAGAAATACAATCCTATGTAAGCATTACATAGGTTTTTATATTTAGAACTCATCGACTATGTAGGAGTGGAATTTTGCTCCAATGAAATTATTACTAGGATTCTTAATATGAGCCAATTCTAACAATGTCTACTTTAGATGCTTGTGCCGGTTAATGCATGGTTTGTGGTTTGTGGATCCTAGCGTGTATTGTGCAAATTGTCCGACAATTATTTGTCGTCTGACTTCAACATCGGAGGGATATGTACACATTACAACTTCGTATGGTCGACTATAATGCTCAAATATTGAAGGAGCCAGCCACATAAATAATGTCATGCCTTGTGCGGCTATCTTCGGGTGTTGAAGAACTATAGATTTTCGATGTCAAGCTGCTATTGGTATAGTTTTTAATCGGATAAATATCACTTTTGGTTATCGAATGTTTTAAAATTTTAAGTTTTAGTCACTCTATGAAAAAAAATATATAAACATTTGAAATATTCGGTGACGAAAAGTGGTATTTATCCGTTTGTAATCCCGACCCCATGATGCACGTAAGTTTAGAAATTTCATAGTTTGTGTTGGACCAAAAAAAAAAAAACCTTTTGAAACAAATACTAATATTTGTGGTCCAAAGTGAGACGAATTCATTTATTTTCCATGAGAGAATACATTCCTTCGTAGTAACATTTCACTTGATTGCTATCAGAATTAGTGGTACTCGAGTGGAACAGGCTAACATTATTGCAAAGGAAGTCAATTGCAAGTTGCTCTAGATTGTCATTTTGTGTTCACTTGTGCGAACCGTCTGCAAAAAGAAAGCGATAACAATCAGCATCTTTGCTTTAAAAAGAAAGGTACTCTCAAGAAGTTGAAGATTCATTATGAAGGCATCAAGTGACAAAAGGAAAGAACAAAACTACTGAAGATTTTGTTTGTGTGATGAAACAACTTAAGATGGCATTATGTTAGCAACTTAGTAG